>BNST01000291.1:0-341269 GCA_019650275.1 Xylocarpus granatum | reverse complement strand
AGTTTGGGGGTAAAATCGTCCAAAATGATTAATTAAATAATAAAAAATTAGAGTTAGTTATAAATATAAAAAGAGATAAAAATAAGGTTATTTTTAAAAATTTCTCCCAAATTTCTATTCTCAAAAAATATGAGAATTGTGAAATGACCCATAAATTTTTTATTTTTTTTACCTTTTGAGAAAATCATTCTGCTTAATTATATATTTATCCCTAATATTTAATTTATTTATTATTTCTCTTCATAACTAACCGAGTATGTGCGTGTATATAATAACAGTAATATTAATTATTCTAAAATTATATCTCAAATAACACGATATTTATCGTACATTTTTAATTAAAATATTAAAATATTTATCATTATTTTATATATTATTATATATTTGTTCATTATCGATAATTTTTTATCTTGTATTAATTTTTTTTTCTTTCAAAAAATTTAAAATTAGAATTTTTTAATCTCTTATGAAAGCTTTTCAACTAGTATTATATATATATATATATATATATATAATTTATTTATAATTATTATTTAAGTAATGATTTAATTAATTTTAGATCGTTTATTCATTCATTACGTAATAACGACATTAAATTTATATTTTTATTAATTTATAATTAAAAAAATTACACGAGAATCTAAAAAATATAATTAAAATAATATAATAATTAAAATTAATAATCATAGAACATAATCGTAACTTATATGTCCAAATTATTTGTCTTATATTTAACCAAGATTTGTTGAAATATACAATACATTGAAAACTTTCCTTACTGCCACTTCATTTATTCTACTGAAGCAATGCCTATGAACACAAGTATTTTACTCTTGGCAAGTTGCAATTCGGGTCAGGTGAGAAAATCCATGACTCATTCACGGGTTACCCGTTTTGGACAGTATGCAAATTGAGAAGCGAAATTTCGTCCCAACTTTCTTACTTGCTGAAGTATGTTAAACCAATCAAATGATGCCATGCCAAACTTATTCTGTCGTCGTCCCTGTACGTTTTTCCTTGATGAACGATCAGGGAACTGATTCTCAAGAATAAATGACAACCGTCTGATTCTCCCTCTAAGGAAGCCATGAAAATACCTCGAAAGTTCTGACTTTCATGGTACGGCTAAGTTGCACAGTGCTTGCGTTAGTAATATATACATACACTAGCGGGATCTTTTCTGGTAATAAGTTTGGTGAGCTTCTTACACTGTAAATTTGAGTCTCGTAATGACAAGTTTCCTTGGGTTTCTAATCATTAACATTCTGTAATTAATTAGTAGAAGAAAGAAATTACAATAACAGTTAATATAAAATCATGAACTGTCTGTCTGTAAACTGTGAACTGTGTAATGGATAATATATGAAATCGTGAGGGTGATCTTGAACCAAGGTGCTTTGGTTGGTTCTTAATAAACACAAACAACGAAAGAAAGAGTAATGAAAACGTTTCTTTTTTGGTTTCTTGTCGACAACAATGCATTTAAGTGTTTTATTATTAATGAATAAATACAATGAAAAGTAGAAACTCAGTACAGGGATGCTCCAGTTTTTGTTTGTTGCCACCTTAAACAGTGCAACACGCATACATTCTTTCAGTTTCAACTGTTAATACGTGCAAACACATGCAGGAATGGGAACAAAACTCAGGGAAAATTCCAGGAAGCTGCAATAAGAAGAAAATACACAGATTGCCCTATATAAACTACTACACATAAACTCACCAAAGAGCTCTCACTTGGTTAATTTCTCTCGTAGTTACTTGCATTTATTTAGTCGTTTAATTTAGAGAAATATTAGCTAGAGAAGTGATAGGTGATTTCGTAAATGGATTCACAGCAGGAAGCGATCTGGAACTTGGAAAATGGTTATGGCGGAGTTAATGGTTCCAGCTGCAAGGAGATTATTTGGAATGGAAAGACAGCACAAACTGTGTCGTCTTCGATATTGCGTAAAAAATCGGATCCAGTGCTTGTGTCGAATGTTCGGTTCAAAATGCTTAGACAATTTCTAACAAATTTGCATGAGGTACTCCTTGGCACTAAGCTTGCCGTGCTCTTCCCGGCCATTCCTCTTGCTGTTGCTGCAGACGTTTATAACTTCGGAAGAGTAAGTGCATGCATATTGTATATGATAAACCTATTTGATTGCATTAATTTGAATGAGGATATTCATTAGTTATATAACTTTGTTGCCGCGTACGTAGCCTTGGATTTTTGCTTTGAGTTTGCTCGGGCTCACCCCGCTAGCTGAGCGTGTCAGCTTCCTCACCGAGTAAGTGCTTCAGAGATTTTGTCTGTGTACTTATTTGCACCATATTATAAACATACTTATTTCAAGAAGTTCTCTGACATGAATTTTATTTCCTTTTTCTTCTCTTCAAATAAAACAGACAAATTGCATACTACACGGGTCCAACAGGTAATTCGAATATCTCACCCTTTGAAACAAATAATTTCCAGTCCTTAATTGAAATCGGTTTGCATGCAGTTGGAGGGCTTCTGAATGCAACATGTGGAAATGCAACAGAGCTGATAATAGCATTACTTGCTCTATACCAGAACAAAATACATGTTCTTAAGTACTCTCTCTTGGGTTCCGTACTCTCCAACCTCCTTCTCGTTCTTGGGACATCTCTTCTCTGCGGAGGCTTGGCGAACCTCAGAAAGGAGCAAAGATATGATAGAGTACGTAACTTTCAACAGTGTGGTGTAAGAACGCTCCTTGTTATTGCACTCTCAATGCCCTCTTCCCAATCAACTGCTTATAAGAATACAAGTCTTACCACCTTCCTGGTATTGTAATTTAGTGGGTGACGCATTTAATTACCAGCTGGTGTTGTTTCTTTACGTGTTTAACAGAAGCAGGCTGATGTGAACTCACTTCTTCTAATGCTGGGACTGCTATGCCACATGCTGCCGTTGATGTTCAGATATGCTGCTGGGCCAGGGACTTTCGTCCCCAACTCTACCCTTCATCTGTCAAGAGCAAGCAGCATTGTTATGCTCATTGCATACATTGCTTACATCTTCTTCCAGTTAAAAACTCACAGGCAGCTCTTCGAATCTCAAGAGGTGAAAAACATTATCTAACACTGTCTAACGTAAGGACAAGGTAACGTACTTGTTTGTCAGTAACTTGAATGTCTTGAATTGAGCAGGAAGATGAAGAGGAAGAAAAGGCTTTGATCGGCTTTTGGAGTGCGTTTAGCTGGCTGGTTGGTATGACAGCTATAATAGCTGTGCTATCAGAGTATGTTGTGGGTACAATTGAGGTATATTATCGTGGTTTTTCTACTCATAATCCTGATTTTGAACAGCACGTATGCATGATTTTATTTTAAATTTATTTTAATGTTTAAATTAAACTTGGTTTTGATAGGCTGCATCGGATTCTTGGGGCATCTCTGTCAGCTTCATCAGCATAATATTGCTACCAATTGTGGGCAATGCTGCAGAACATGCAGGATCAATCATCTTTGCTTTCAAAAACAAGCTGGTAATGCCATTTCAACTAATTTTACCTATCACTCTGGTTTACCTTTGTGTAATATAATTCAAAACAACTCTCGAAATTTCGTGGTATCTGATCGATGCAGGACATCTCTTTGGGGGTGGCTTTGGGATCTGCTACTCAAATTTCCATGTTTGTGGTAAGGCTGAAGCTATCCAAGACCTCTATTCTATTTTTCCTGCAACTTTATAAAATTCTAATCGTCCATTAATAATTTCCAGGTTCCTGTATGTGTGATCATTGCCTGGATAATTGGGGTCTATATGGATCTCGATTTCAGTCTTCTTGAAACTGGTTGTCTTGCCTTAACAATACTTATCGTAGCCTTCACCTTACAGGTTTCTCCATTAATTCTACGTTCCTTTCAGTGCTGATCCCATCAGATTTGTAATGTGCATGTTACCTTTAAAACTCTGTTTATTTTCAGGATGGAACTTCACATTACATGAAAGGAGTAGTTCTCTTCCTATGCTACATTGCCATTGCTGCATGCTTTTTCGTTCACAAAATTCCAGAGAGTAAGAACCCACTTACCATCTCAATCTGAGAACAAACCTCTTGAATACTAATGTCTATCTCAAAATTTGATGCGTATTAGATGGAAGCACTGTCAACCTGGGAGCTAAGCCATCCTCCGGAGTCTCGACCGCTTAGCCTTTGGGTTTTCATACCCGAATCTCGTGTTGCAAATTGGTTAATCTAAATCATCTCCTTCATTGAAGTTTTCAGTTCCATTTCGATAATCGAGGATCCATCGGCAAATTGAGAGGAAATTCAGATGGTTATGTCTGAAATTGAATGAGGTTGTTAATAACTTCTCAGAAATATGTCTGTATATAACTCTCTTGTCTTGTGCATTTGTAATAATCGTTCCCGTTCTGTTTCTAAAATTTGGTTCAAAGAAACGATGCCGAAACAGAGCAAAAATTCCACATTCCTTCCTGTTGATGTAATAATCGGTGAATAAAAAAACTCAGGGCAAGTTCAACTCTCCCCTTTATTGCCAATTTTGCCAGCAAAAGGCGTCTGCTTTGACCATCTGATCAGGAGGATTGATACGTGGGTCGGGGTACATAGTAAACTGGACTGGGCCTTTGATCTACCCATCTAAATATTTTTTTATTATTAATTTTTAAAAATTTAATGACATATTAATATTAAAAATAATAAAAAATTTTAATTTTAATTATTTTAATTAATTAAAATTAATCAATGATATAAAATATTAAGAAGATTTTCCAATTTATTTAATCAATTCATTCGTTTAATTTCGGAATTTAAATCTTGTTTAATATTTTTTATTTTTAAATAAATATTAATACATGATATAAATAATGAATAATGGTTCAAATTATATTTTTATAATATAAAATTTTTTAAAAAATTAACATATAATTTAAATAATTTATAATTAATTATATTATTTATTAATATTTAATTAATCTAAAATTATAAAAGACAAGGTGAGTATGTTGATCTATAAATGTGGTTGCAGTCCCCAAGTTTAGATTAGATATGATTGAGCCACTAAATATTTTAAACGTTGTTGCCAGAATGCCAGCACAATAACGGCGAGGGTCAAAATGTGCCACCATGGCAGCCATTTCTATAAGCTTCGATGCTGCAACAGACTGCCAATCACCGACTGCCTTCGCTCAACTTCAATCATAAAAGTGGTATTTTTTTAACATTACAAGGAATCATTTAGAAACTGAATGTTGCTTCTTTTGGTTACAAGAAGCAGTATTTTATAATCCAATTAGTCCCTTAACCCCAAATCTTGATTAAATCCAAGAAATTCTCCCTTAAAAGAAGGGGTCTAACCATTGACTTGAATTAGGTATTACTGGACTCTTCTAGAGACCGTTGGATGATCACATTCAATTAATGCAAGATAGCGTGTTCATGTGCTGTAAGTTCCCTATATATGTGTGTGTGGTTCAAAATTCATATAAAGCCAAAACATCTGAGTTTTTACCCATGGCAGCCAAAGACTTCAATGGAGGAACAGAAGCTGCAGCCAAGAATGTTGCAGTGATTTTTGGGGTTACCGGGCTTGTTGGAAAGGAGCTGGCCAGAAGGCTGATTTCAACATCTAAATGGAAGGTTTATGGGATAGCTCGCAGGCCTGAGATCACACCAATCCAAAGTTTTGACTACCATTTCATCTCCTGTGACCTGCTAAACCAACTGGAAACACAAAAAAAGCTCACTTTGTTAGAAGATGTGACCCATATATTCTGGATCACTTGGGGAAGCCAATTTGCGTCTGATGTGCGTCAGTGTTGCGAGCAGAACAAGTCCATGATGTCCAATGCCTTGAATGCCGTCCTCCCGAGAGCAAAGGCATTAAAGCATGTTTCGCTCCAGACAGGAATGAAGCATTATGTGTCGTTAGAAGGCCCTTTCGATGAAAAATTAGTTCGACTCTATGATGAACAATGCCCAAGAGTGAGCAGAACCATCAATTTTTACTATGTTGTAGAGGACTTGCTAAAGGAAAGATTGGCAGGTAAGGTGGCTTGGTCGGTGCATAGGCCTGGTTTGTTGATGGGTAGTTCTGATAGAACTTTGTATAATTTCATGGGTAGTTTATGCGTCTATGCAGCAATCTGTAAACACTTAAATCTTCCTTTAGTGTTTGGAGGGACAAGACAGTGTTGGGAAGAGTTCTGCATTGATGGTTCAGATTCTCGGCTAGTTGCAGAACAGCACATTTGGGCAGCAACAACTGAAGAAATATATTCCCCCGATGGCCAAGCTTTCAATGCAATCAATGGCCCAAGATTTACATGGAAGGAGATCTGGCCAAGTCTTGGTAAGAAGCTTGGTGTAAAAGTGCCTCAGAACATGTTTTCGCAGGATTTTTGGTATGCAGAAGCCATGAAAGACAAGAAAAAAGAATGGAAAGAGATCGTAGCTAAGAAAGGACTGGTTCAAACAGAGATGGAAGATTTGGCTAATTGGGAGTTCATGGATATCTTGTTTCGCTGTCCAGTAAAAATGTTGGGAAGCAGGGACAAAGCTGATCGGCTTGGGTTTAGAAGGAGGCATAAGACATTGGATTCAATCCTGTACTGGATTGATCACATGAAAGATGAAAAGTTAATTCCATAGACCCCGGTTTACCTTCATCTGGATTGAAAAAAATGGAAGCAAAAGGTGGTGAACCACACACAAGTTGTCTCCCATAGAATATAAAAATTATTCAGATGTTCTCCTTCAGGACCTCTGCATGTGAAGCAGCAGCTACTTGACTACTTTTTTTTTGAAAAATAATTAAAAAAAAAGATCATGCAGATGTGATCTTCTAATTAAATAATATTTGTAAATGTCTTGTTTTCCACCAAACGTACGCCTATTGGGTCATGCATGATGCAACAAGGTCAGCCATTTTGCAATTTGGGTTCTTGAGAAATGATCTCCAACAGCAAGAATTCAAGGTACGGCCAGTGACAAGGAGACCTGTGAGAGATTCCGTATTTTCAAGAAAATCTACAAAAAGAAATAAAAGAAAGAGATGGCACAGGGGACATGAAATGTGGGAATTGTTAAACAGAAGATGAAAAGATTGAAGGTAATTTCAGGATTAATTTGGGTTAATTCAGAAAAAATTACACAGTTTATGTCTAACAATTATGCAAGGTGTTTTAGACCTGTAGTGACTTGATCCGAAAATCATTTTGTCAAGAAGTTTAGTTCAAAATTTTTACAATTAATAAAACAAAATAAGCATATTCAAGGTCACAAATGTAGAATTAAGAGCGTGATAACGCCAGTGAACATCTCACTGGACATGTGCATTATTACATTTGTTCCGCTTCATTTAAAATACTTTTCTTCTTGTACTGCACCGGAAAAATAACCAAGAAACTGTTGTAACCAAATTTCTTCTATTATGTATTTTGATCAGAGAATCAAATTTAACTAGCGAGAATAATATCTGCATGTGGAGGAGTTTCTGACACTATACAAAATTTGATCCATGCCTGAAACTTTGATGATCATTTGGTGCTTCCGAAAGAAGCTTCCAACTTATTTTTTTCTCATCTCTATCAACACCTAGGATTATCTGAAGGACTATCTGCTGTATTGTTTATGGGATTGGCATTCATCTTCTCTGGAAGTTGAGGAATTTTATAGAGAAAGCAAAGATGCCAAAGAAGAAAGTACAGAAGGCAATTAGTACTACTGCTGAAACTCCAACCATTCCAGGGCCAAAGCCAAGACTTTTATCCAGATACTCTTTGACTGTACCCTGAAACGTGGGTTCTATAATCATGGTTTCCACATCACCAAGCTGAGAGGTGATGATGCCCCGGAGAGTCCATGCAACTGGACAGATGTAGTAGAACCAAATCCACCATCCCGGAATATCCTAATGTTGCACAAATAAACAAACTGTAAGGTTGATGTAAATGTAACAGAGAAGAAGTTTATGCACAAAAGCGGTTACAAACCAATCAACGTAAAGTTTTGCAGCATATTTGTTCATTGAATGAGACAAGTTCATTAAACTTAATCGTTCTCTTAGTGCTCCCTTATTATTTCCTAGAGCATCTGTTCTTTTTATTCTATCAAATGGTAAATGCTCAAATTTCCTGCTCAACAAAGTAAAGGACGAATGGAACTTATCTTAAAAGAATCGCCTATTGATTCCAACGTACAAATTCAAATAAATTAGGTCAGTCAGAATATGATCTTAAACTGAGAAAGAAGCAAAGTTTCTTGAATTGACCTATTAAATAATTGACACTGATGTTATAAAGCAACTTTGATTAAAATTGAAGAATCTATTGTTTTATAGTTATCATTCATAAATCCTAACAGAAACTTGAATATGGCAGTAGAATTATTAAATTTCTGGATATAAAGTCTACAGCATTATTTAATTCATTTGCTGGAGGTCAAATATAACACTTACCGGCTTAGGAACAAGAAAACCTGACAGTAGATTCCATAAAGAGTAAAATGCCGAAGAAATGACAGCTGCCAAGTGTGGGCTAGGAGTGAGACCAACAGCCATCATTCCATAGAAGGTAAAGTAGGTGAAGGTGAGAAACAGGAAGACAATATAGAGGAAAAACTTTCCTGCGATATAGAAGAAACATGGGTTACATGAATGTATTGCAAATAATTACGTCAACATAATTAACCAAGTTTTCAATCCTATCATTCTTTTTCATGTAACAAATCTTTCCTTCTCCCCTCCCGGCACTTTCCATTTTCAAATTGAAAACCAGAGTACATGGGCATATCACATAAATTGTGCACGTTATGTTTTGATTCCAACTAGCCTTAATAACCATGAACCATGCAATGAAGACAAATAGACTTAAATCCACAAAAATAAATAAATATATGGCGAATAAGAATGAATGTGCAATCTTACTCGCTATCCTTTCAAAATTAACCATGAAATATGTGATGACGCCAAATATAATAGTTTGTGCGGCAATGTATGGAATCTCCACAAGACCCTGTTGAAGAGGCAATTCAGATATTGGTCTTGTACTTAATTCTTTAAACAAGACTATAATGCGCCATATATACTTCAGTAGCATGACAATTACCTGGGCCGCCGCGTAAGAAAGAGGAGAAAACATTCCTGCTGCTTTCTCTCTATAGAACACCGACCTCTCAATTGAAACGATGGGCTGTACAGAGGAAGCGTTGTTGACCCCAAGGAACAAGCATGAAGAGTACAGGGCTCCCATTACCATAAATAAACCTTGAGTTGAGTTCCTGAACAGTTTATTATACTGAAAACTTACTACCTCAACCTCAAAATTACAACAAAAAGAAGGAAAAAAAGGAGAAAAAAACCATTCAAAAAATGAAAAACGAAATAAGAATACCCAGCTTCAAAAGCTCTCAAAAGAAAATTATTACAGACAACTTGACTTTAAAATTTTATTGCCGGATTAAGTGAAAACTCCACGAAGCCATAGGCAATAAATCCAGAAGTTCAAAGTTTAACTCTGTCAAAGACTACTATAGTAGACAGCTACTTATCGGCAGAAACATACCCGACATTTTTCACCTAATAGCCTAGAACACAATTCAGACTTTCCATCTAACTTCAACCACTTTTCAATCAAGAAAAAAGATTTAAATAATTTTTGTTACATTTTTCAATCAAACAAACAGAAGAAGGAAAGCTATCCAGAAAATATAATCCCAAGCCAACTGAAAACAGAGAACCATAGACAATAATATATCTTAAAGAAATTTTCCACTTTAATAAAGAAAGAAACTTACGTCCTTGAGCCAACATCCCAGAATATGGAGCCAAATATCAATGCAGCCACCGCAGTAAAAGCTAATCTCACGGCATTATATTGCGGACTTCTCCAATATACCAGATTTTGCTTCCAGAGGCAAATTAAAAATTGAGAAAGCTGATCTTGTGAATATGTTGAAGTAAACTTCAATGGTGCTGAACCAGGGGGTGGAATACTAAAATTTTTAATCGAAGACTCCACCTCCCTGTTGTAATCATGTGCACAATTAAACAAATTATGCAGATCAATCAGTAGAAAAGACAAATATTTGGTGAAAGTGCATATTGATTAGTAATAATGATACGATATATCAATTAAATCACCTGTACTGATTGGAGTTTTCATATATATCTGCAAAGTCTATCCCGAGTCTTTCTTCAACGGAAGCTGTAGTAACCTCAAGCATCCAAGTTGCTGGATTGCAACCACTAGGGATTGGAGGAACTCCACTGAGCCCCTACAGAAGGAAAAAGAATACATGACTAAGTTCTCACAATACAGTCAAATCATAATCTCTATCATCTATATGTTAAACCTTCAAATGCCCGAAGTGTAGAGGAGTAAGCAGAGCTAGATCTTTGGGGACATGAAGGGATATATTCACATAAACTTTCTGATAGCCATTGCCATCAAAAATAAAATTTTGTGGTGAAAAAAGTGTTGCTTAACTGCTGCATCATACTGTCTACTAATTGCTCTCAAGCTTCCTATTTTTGGAAATGAATTATCATGACTCATTTGCAGATGGCATGGCTTAGTCTGGCACCATAATTTCATGTGCATCTCAGGCCAATGCTAATAAGGCCTTCCACGGATTAAGGGGAAAACAAAAGTTCCAAATTATATATATTTATTAATGAGGAGATTGCAAATCTCAAAATTGGGTATCTTATTGCCTTGACATTAGTCTTTTGAGTTCATAAGGAAAAAAAAATGCTGAGGTTGATTATACCTGCAGAGTGAAACAAATTTGTTTAGTGACTATTCAACGAGTAAAACAGTATTAGTTTCATGTATTATCGTGACTTAAATAAGTAGATAAATCAAGAACTATAAATGACATCACGAGGAAATGAATTTCACCTGGAAATAGTCTATCATAGTTTGTGAGTGGACACCAAGCTTCCCTCCATATATAACCCGTCCCCCTCGTTTCATAAGAAGTAGCTGTGTATTACAACCCAAAGATTAATTGCCAGAAAAGAAACTAACAGAGAAACACCCAAAGTCATAAGCTGACCAACCTCATCAAACGCTTCAAATATATCAATGCTTGGTTGATGTATGGTGCAAACCACCGTTCGTCCAGTATCAACAGTATTACGAACAGTTCGCATCACAATGGCTGCTGCTCGTGCATCAAGTCCGGATGTAGGTTCATCCATAAAAATGATTGAAGGATTTGCAACAAGCTCCACTGCTATTGTTAAGCGTTTTCTTTGCTCAGTCGATAAACCAGAACTACCTGGCAAACCAACCAAGGCATGCCTTAAACTATCAAGCTCAACCAATCTCATAACTTCTTCAACAAAGTCCTGCAATAAATTGTTGTAAAAGGATGTCAAAATACAATGATAACCACTAAACCAGCAGACCTAGAATGTCCTAGTGCTAAGTAGCTCACATGTCTTTGATCTTTGGTGACTTCCTTTTGCAGACGAAGACTAGAAGAGAACCAAAGAGACTCTTCTACTGTCACCTGAGGAGAATGTATATCATTTTGTTCAACATATCCTGAAATTCTGGCAAAGGTGCGTTGCTCCTTTGGATAACCTGATATCTTAATGTCCCCTTCTATGTAACCACCAGTTTTCCTACCAGCGAGAACATCCATTAAAGTAGTTTTGCCTGCTCCACTTGACCCAACTAAAGCAGTAAGAACACCTGGTGAGAATACTCCACTCACATTGGACAAAAGTTGCAACTTCTTTTCTGGTACCCCTTGTGAAAGCATTGCCTAAGAATCACCCGAAAGTGAGTCTTACATTGATCAAGATATATATTAGGCAAGGCTAACAAAAATGCTAAACAAACAGACCTTGGGCATATCAACGTAGTAATTGACATTATGAAAAGTCATGGTCAATGGTTGAAATGGCAGAATCATTCCCTTCTTTTTGCCACCCTCTTGAGCAGAAGTTTTATTTAATTCAAACTCCTGACTGGACACTGAATAATCAGATGATAATTAAACGTTTAGAAACTTATAAACCAACTTTCTTGAATATTGGTGAGATAAAAGTATAGCTATAAATGCATCAACAGAAAAATAATTCCTAAGAAAAAAAGATTAAAGATTACTGCCCACCCTCTCCAGCAGAATTTTCTTCTTTGTCATCATTTCTTATCACTGCCTGTGATCTTCTAAGAGCTGCAAGGAATAACAATAGGAAGTAGCACGTCCATAAGTAATTAATCGACAAACATTCAGAAGTTAATAACTAGATAAAACGTGAAACCACGGAGCCAAAACTTCCTGTCTGACTTACGATCAAGGTAGGCCAGGGCCAAAGTCACGACATTGTTGAAAAGCAATGCGTAAAGTAACAAAGCACCAACTCCAATCCAGTACCAGTGATCATCAGACGGTAAACTATGTGAATGAAGAACATTATAACCTACTGTGTTGTTTCCGATATCAGATTTCTGCAAGATGTTACGATTAATATTTGTTCTGCATATAAGCAACAAAAAGCTAATAGAAGTGTGTTTATTAGAGCAGCACCTTCATCCACCTCGTGGCACTAAATTCATTGACAGAAATTGCACGCTGCCCATAGGATAGTGGTGACACCCAAAAACCCCAAACCCACCATGGTTTAATCGTCTCTGAAATAAAAAAACCGCAAATTGTTAATTGACCTGAATTAGTATCAGGATGTAGAAGCTAAAAAACCTACCCTTTGGAAGGATAAATCCGCCCAACAAGAATACAACTAACAGAGAAGCTGATCCAAACGTATTGGCAATGACCATGTCTCGTGCAATAGCGGCCATCATTCGGAAGAGGCCCAATGCCATTTGATGTACAGAGAAGTGCAAGAACATGAAACGGAAAAATCTGGCGAAACAAAGAGACCCTATAAGCACAAAGAAACTGCAGAAAGCAAAAACATTTGTACAAGGAAATACCTCCCAGCAGAAGGGGCAAAACCAACAGTGTAGTATACAACGCAAGACCATACAACAGCTTCAATAATGGAGTAAGGCACACGAAGCAACCAACTGGCAATGGACCACGCCCATGCAGGATGAAAGTAATTATCTCGTTGCTTGAAAAAGACTGGGAGTCGAGATATCATAATAGGAAGCTCAGAAAGTCCATTAAACATCATATGCACCAGTCCGAAAAACAGACAAGACAGATAGAGGTTGCCATTTTTTTCATCTGTGGGATGTATTCTTGTTCGTAAGAACATTGTGCATGTGACAATTCCCACAAATGCAACCTTCAACATATGGAAAAGAGATATGAGAATGGAAAATCATGAGAGAAGCACTTTCAAAACAAAAATTTATAATAACGATATACAGGTTATATTTATGTTGTAACAAAACACATCAACTTGATAGGAATGTAATATTTGGATGATGTTATAGGTAAATGATTCATCTTAATTTTTTTCTTTTGAAAACAATAAAAAGAAAATAGTTACACCATATTATTAAAGAGTCTATATCTAAATTCGTTTGAGATCTACCAATCATCATAGAAATAGCTCAGAACTTCAGTTAAAGGTATACCTGGCACGTCCTAAAGATATAAAGAAAACTATGCCTCTTCATCAGCAGAATTTCTCGTGCAAAGCATGCCTTAAAAAGTTCCCATTTTGACACAGCATATTTTGTTTTGGATAAAGCTGAGGGGTGACTTTTAGATTTATCATATGGAACGGCAAGTGATGAGTCAAGAGATCTTCCAAATCTGGAATTTTTAAAAGCTTCTGCTATTTCTGGAACGGGAATAAAAACGTGTGGTTTTGAAGGATCAGCCCAGTATTGAGCTTGATCTTTTTTGGAAGTCACCTGTAAGAAAAAAGAAACTGTCGGGGAAGCAACAAAGAAAACATTACAACCCGTAAGCATATTTTAATAGAGTACCTCTTGAAGAAAATCTGCGACTCCCTTACGAGGGGGCAGCCGAAATCCTAATGACTCAAAGAACTCCAGCACCTCTGCTCGAGGGCCATGATAAACCAGATAGCCTTCTGATAATAGCACTAGATCATCAAATAGATCAAATGTCTCAGGAGGAGGCTGAAGAAGAGCCATTAGTACGGTAGCATCCATTTGATGAACAAAATTTCGTATACATTTCACAATTTGAAATGTAGTGGAGCTATCAAGTCCTGTGGAAATTTCATCCATGAATACGGTTTTTCTTGGCCCAACAATCATTTCTCCTGCATAGCATAATCTTAACTATTAGTATTTGACAAATATCATCCAAAACTGGAACTTCAAAAACAATTGCAACAGTCAATAATAACTTTATTTTCCAGAAGAATTTTGAGGTGTCAGGGCCAAGCAATATCGTAACATAAAAATGATTGACATTCCCTTTAATGGTTTGGATATTTTCATCATCGTCATCATTTGGAGTACGTTACATACTATAACCAAAAATTGCAAAGAATTATATGATAGTTCTTTTTCTTTGCGCGCATGCAAGGATAGGATCAGAGAGAGTGACCTGTTGTAACTCTTTTTCTTTGACCACCTGAGACACCTCTGAGCATATCGTTACCAACAATTGTCTCTGAACATAGATCAAGACCAAGCACTTTTAAGACGTAATCTGTTAAAACACTGTGTCTTTTACCGCCAACAGAAGATGCCTGTGCAGTAAAATGCTTAGGTTAATTCAAAGACTGGAGTTAACAGTCACATAGGCACATAAAAGAGAAAAATGAAAATAAATTTTGAAATGACAACCTTCATGAAAGCGTCTATCTCTGGACTTGGACGGATATTCCTTTCTTTCTCTAAGCGGTTCAGATCCTTTATAAATGCTAGTAGAGATTGAAAAGAAAAATGGGTAACATAATTAGTGGGCCAAATTCAATATGTTTGGAATAGTAAAATCTTCATGACTAACATTTGTGATACCTGAAAATCTATACCCATATAAATGGTTGTAATTATTTGAATATATCATTCATATGAATAACAATCTTAAACCCTCAGTTGTATAATATTTTCCCGTAGTCAATGTTAAGTTTGGAATATACATAACGGAAAGTGCAGCATGAACAAAAGCTAGGATTCTACTAAAGGAATTCAAACGATCATAAATGAACCAACCTGCAAAGCCTTCTTTTGCACCTTGGCATCTAGCAGCAAAATCAAAGGTTTCCCGAACAGTGAGCTCAGCAATATGATTATCTGTTTGACTAATGTATGCGGAAGATCTCTGAACATGAAATTCATCAAGCTTATGGCCATTGTATGTAATATTACCGCTTTTCTGCAAACAAAAATTAAGTATTCAGCAAGACGTCGTAATTCATCAACATAAGCCATGCCATGGAGCAGGACTGAAAGCTAAATTTAGAGCAAACGATTGTATACAAGTAACTTAATTAACACAAAAATTTCAATTCTTCCTACATCTACAAACAACATGTAACCCTCTAATTAAAATAGCAAGAGATTCAATTAAAATAGTAAATGCCTAGCATTTTTTTTAAATTTTTTATAGCATGGAGAGTAGTTAAATCTTATAGCAAAAGCAATTAAGAATGCACCCAGGATAATGATATAAAATTTGCTTAACAGGCCTATGAGTACCTTTGAAACTGAAAGTGTTGTAACTTTTACAACTATTGTGAGACAAAATTATACTAAAGGTTATTGTTTATAAAATTTTTTTCAAATTTTGATTTTTGAAATTAAGCAAAAATCAATAACTGAATTTATCCTACATATTCAAATTATAATAATGAGAAAAATTAATTAGGTGTTGGTTCACGGTTTACAATAAGGTAAAAGTATGTACAGATAGATGAGATTTGCTTGTGTACAAAATTGCACCAACCACTAACCTTCAAGTTGCGGTCAAGTTTCCCTGCCAGAGCTAAAAGCAAGGTGGATTTTCCAGAACCAGGAGGTCCCAAGAGCAAGGTCATCCTACAGATGCAAAAACACGACGATTTCACATGCAAATGATGCTGATTTCATATAGTTACAGTCAACACAACCCGTGAAACTAATAAATTTCTCCAACGAAGTACCAAACAGCAAAACGAAACCTGATGTAAACCTACTTCTTTACCAAAACATTTATCAAAATATTGATTACATTCTTTTTCTTTTTTCGTTGAAGCTCGATGATGCATGGATTTTCTTCTTCTCATATGTAGACGATAAAAAGAGCTATTACATACCTTCCGGGATTCACAATACCACTAATGTCGTTCAAGATGTTTAAAGAATATCTTTTGGGTTTAAATACTCTCAGACTGGTAAGAATTCTCTGCAATCAAAACACAGGAAACATAATCAAACACAATAATAAACAGGTATTTGTTCAGGAAATCTTTCTTAAAGAAAAACTTTCTATAATTGCCGAATCAAATGATCTCAACAAAACACATTTAGAAAGTCAAACAAAAAAAATGACACGGCGAGACATATTAACCTCGAATACATCACGAGTAGCGTTAATCAAAGTAGGTAAAGCTCTCGAGCCCGTCTGAACATTAGCCACGACTTTCAAGTTCTGGAATCTAACCTCCACCTTTGGCACCTCTAATTCAACCCTTTATTATCAACCAATATCACAAACACTTAGCAAGCAAACGTCATATTATAAACACGCAATATGTTTGAAATTATTCGTAATAATTAAATTCTTAAATATACACACACACATAATATATTGTATGAAATATCATATATATATATCATGACTACCTATCAGACGTTCTTTGATAGCGGAGAGAAGTTTGAAGTTGTCCTGATCGTTAGTAGCCAAGGCCTTTCTAACGACGAGTTCGCGATGAGCTCGACTAAGTTTCCTGACGTCGATCGTCTCCGTTCTCGCATGTCCGTCTCTACCAGCGAACTCCGACGTCGTTCTCCTCAACAACGCGAAGTTTCCCTGCTTCTGCGAGGGCAATCTAGCGATTCCCTCCCACATCAGCTCCTCCTCGTCCTCCGCAACCGAATGTTCATTCGACGGCCGCGCAAACGACTCTCTCCCCGTTCCGTCTATTTCAACCTCGAAGTACTCGCTTCCGTTTGAGGCCGCCATGATAGCCTCTCTCGCTCTCTCCCGAAAACTTTCGTCACGACTCAAGAAATCGGAGTTTGTTAGAGAGTTTGACGTGAAAATGAAAACAGAGTGTTGTATAGAGAGAGAGAGAGAGAGTTTGTTAGAGTTCAAAGAGCCTGTCCCCGGGAAATTTGAAGCGATGAAAAGACAGAAATGTCCTTCCAGAGAGCACTTTGAGCTGGCAACGAGACATTGAAACTACAGAATTAACCTCAACGTTGAAATGACAGAATTAACCTCCGTGATAGTTATTGTCCTGTTCTTTCGACCTCGTTGGATAATAGCTATAGCTAATCAATTTACACGTGTAATTATTCTAGAAGAGTGTAGAAATTTGATTTGTTTGCGAAGTGGGTTGGCACGCATTGTAAAATACCCATACAATGTATTGTACACTAGTTAAATACATACATATTTCTATAACAAGTATAACACTTGGATTAAAACTCTATTGCATTCGCAGCCATAGCAAGCGAATGGGTGCGTGCATGCTATTCATGTTTTCTGATTGCGTATTTGATGAAGCCAAGAGAGCTGACATTTTATGTACATTGTATTAATAAACAATCGTACATGATCCACATTCATCAAACATTATACAGGGAGATTATCAACTTAAAAAGCACTTTAATATTGAAATTCACATGTAAATTGTACGTTAATATGATAAAATACTTATTTCAATTTACATGTTTAGCCATATAGATTAATAACATTAGAGACAATACTCTAAGGATATATGGACATAAAACAAACAAACAATGTAAAGATTATAAGAGAATTCTGATTTTAACAGTAGACAGGACAAAATATAATGTCATTAGTGTGTAACAGCAAGTTGTTAGATAACAAAAGGACCAATTTGGCACAACATTTCTTGATTTGGACCGACATTGTTATAAGTACAAGTGAAGGTGGCTACTAGTACAGGGTTGGTGTAAAGGAACTTACCAAAACAAGAACAATGCATTTATTTTGTGCAAAGGCAATTGATAGTAGATGGCTCTTGAATTAAGAATTTTAGCCAAGTGATTGCCCTTGCCACCATATGGACTTAACTTAGTCTCCAAATTTCTTGGACTTTAAAAGATTCTGATGATGATACATTCAAGTTGAAAGGCAAAAACTGTCCACTTTCACCACCAAACCTCCGGTTCAGCTCTTCTACAAACAATTATCTTCCTTTCATCTTTCTGTTCCACCAGTTCCCAACTTCTCCTTTGGTCTCCAAATGAAAATAGACCTAAAAATAATAAGCTTAATTAGATTTCAGAAAGCAGTGGCTCCAGCAATTCGCTCATCCATCACACAACTAATAACAGATGGCCTCCGCTGTCTCGGATCAAGTGAAAAAATGAACTCTCCAAAGTTCTTGCTTCAAGTTTGCAACCAACTCCAATATCAAAACTATCCCCATACCATGTTCTGAGTTTGATGGTCATCAGTACATAAAGCCAATTCTCTCATCCCTCACGACAAGTAGCCTATTTCATGTTGCTTTGAATTAACAAAAGCTACGCAGATTTTTGATAGCATTATCAATCCACTAGTGAGAGACAAATGGAAAAAAGAAAACGGAAATATGTTGGAAGTAAAGCAAGAAGGAACATTGCCTGCCATCCACTAGGGTTGAGGTTCATCAAAGATAAATGAAATTCCAATCTCCAAGTCAATGCAACCGATGGTTCCATCTGAGGATGCAGCATAAACTGTACAAGATCAGATGCTTGCTGCACTTCCGAAAAAAAAGAGAATGACTCACCTCATGTTATTGACTATGACTATACAGGAGTGTATGTTTAATGTCTCCACAAACCATCTTTTCAGATACTTCACGGAAATCCGACCCTCCAACTTGTCCTTTCTTTTAAAACGAACCAGAAAAACAGGGGACATGTCAATAGTCATGATCTAAATAAATACTTAAATTAAGGAAACTCTTTAAGTGAGTAACAACTAATTATACAGGCATGACCTTATCTCCAGATGAAAAGGACATTATTTTTGTTAGATGCAACTCCCCGCATGTCACGCATCTACTGTGGCACCTGATAACTTCACAACTTACTTGATCTGAGATCATATGTGGAGGCTTTATCTATCGAACACAGAACAGAAAAATGCAGCAAACTCATTATGAAGAAAATTTCACGAAACCCCCTGGAGATCTCACTATAATGTCACAGCTAAAGCGTAAACTGAGAACAAATTAAATCAGCATCGTATATAGCAGATATGCATCAAGCACATACTGAATTCTACAGACAGTCCAAATGGTAAGGAAACTACGATCAAACACTCACACCAAAACTAGAGCATAAATTTGTCAATCAAAGTGCTCCTTTGGAGTTTGACACATAACAAGAATCTATATACGCAAGTATGATGCAGAGACAAAAAATATAATCAAGAAAAGATAATTTAATTAATGAAGAAAGAAAGACACTTAAAAGAGGCATGCTTGATCTGAGCTGGCGCTCAAAGACATATTCCCACAAATTGCAGGTATTTCTATGGGTTGCTGGAATGACTACATGCTCCGTGGTAACTCTATGTGGGCTAGTCATCGTAGTGTGGTCTTCATTTTTCAAAACCTAAATACAAAAACAGATTCCCAGAATCATGTTAACATCATAATTTTAGAGTATTGAATAAATTAAGGATAGCATTCTAACCAGACTAGAATTTCATACCGCGGAAAATGCTTTTCCGAAAAAAAAATAACAGAAATGAGCCAGTGGCATAAAGTTGAAAGGGGAAAATTTGCAGAGAAAACAGGGTTTCATGGGACAATCTATGTATGTTGCCCCCTTAAATCCTGGTTCATGAGCCCTCATTTTACAAACCTAGAACACTAACCAAACATATAACTAAAATGGAAACAATAAACAAGTCTCAATTTTTTTTAAGGAAAAAGACAAAAAGGGCTTACTTTGCAAACTTTCTTGAGACTAATCGTGATAGGCACTTTTCCTTTCTTCTTTGCATTTAAATTCTCTTCAATTTTGTCTCCATTTCCGATGGGAAATTTTCGAAAATAATTTTATTTTTATCTCTCTTTATATTTATGACCAACTCTAAATATTCTTATCAAACTAACCACTTTGAACGATTTTGCCCCCAAACCCTAAAACCCAATTTCATTTCTGCCCTCAGAATAATTAAAAAGTAAAAACAAATATCTTCCCATTTTCTTTTTCCCATTTTGTCACTCATCTTCTTCTCATATCGTTACCGTTGCTTTGCCAATCAATTGCGAATTTCGCCTTTCACAGCATATAAAAAAAAGGTGAATACAAATATATTGCATAGAATTTTACTTTATTTGTGTGTTTAGAAGTTATATTTTGTAATTATATAAAATTAAGTTTTTGATATAATAATTCACTTCTTTCTTGTTGTTTTTAAAAATGTTGACACAATAGTAAAGAAGTAAGAGAATAGATAGTGTAAAATATAGTAAATAGGGCATTTTCGATGTGTTTGGCTGAGAAAATGTAGAAGACGGAGGAGGGAAGACGATGACACGTGAGGTTTAATTTTCGCCCTGGGTCCTCGCGCGGACCCAGGGCCATTTTCGGGCCGGGTCCCTGTAGACTCGGGTCAGGGTGCAAATTCGCGGGTCTCCGGGGACCCGAAGGTTATAATTTTTGAGTCATTAATTTCCCTATTAGAAAATCTATTCATTAAAAAAATTTATAAATGTTATAAATATAATATTAATTAATGTTTGTCTATTAATTTTCAGGTATATGGCTGAAATGACAGTTGTCGATGTTCGCCATGGAAGATCATGGGTTATGTTATCTGACGGTTAGAAAAATACTGCGGTGGAAGGGTCCGACTTATATCTGTTGGAAAAGATATTAAGTACCATGAATTATTGACCGTAATATACGAGCGTACTAGAATTAATCCAACAGAATTTAACATTCAACTGAAAATTGGTTTCAAAGATGCAGAGACAGGGTCTTGGATATATGTTGATATTGATGACGATTATACTGTATCCGCTTTTATGGATAGTATTAGGCCGGAATGGAATAAAGATCTTTCCATACTTTATTGCTCTACAGAGCAAGTTGTTCCTAGTGAGCCCAGAGTTCCTGAAAGTAACGTGCCAGCTTGTGGTGCAGAGGTTTCTACACAACCAATTGTATCTTCTTGGGATAGTAACCAATTCGACTATGGTCAATATTATACAAATCTCATACATGCTTTCACCAATACAGCGTGGAGCTTCAGTTAGCCATAGCGAATATGAGTTTTGCCCAATAAATGAAGAGCATGGACACGAGTTCTTTCAGGCTCCAGCATTTGTGCAAGATGAAGGTGTTGACATGGCTAATGAAATGCCACCTCATACGTGGAGGAATGATTACGAGGCTGGCGATACTTACCCAATTGGGAACTTGAGTCAGCAAGCTCGTGAAAGTGGCACATCTACGAGGGTTGGTGGTGACATGGCTGGTCCTTCAAGTCTTCCACACAGTGGTCGTTGTGTGCCACTTATTCCACCATCATTTTCTTCAAGCGAGGATGCAATGTCCGTGTCTACAGGTAACTTCATAGATGTTGGACAACTTTTCAATTCAAAGAAGAGTTACGAGATGCATTGGGTGTATTGGCATTGAGGAATAATTTTCAGTTTCGAGTTGCAAAGTCAACGACAGATCGATTTGAGGTTAGATGTGTTGTTGACGGCTGCAAATGGCGAATGCGAGCAACAAATACAGATGGGGAAGGTGGATATTGGTGTGTTAAGCGGGTTGAAACCGACCATACTTGTAGAAGCGACCAACTAAATCCAAGCCACCGCCAAGCCACCAGTCGATTTATTGGTGAATATGTTGTTGACAAATTCCAGGACCCTAGCAGGATTTATACTCCAAACAACATTCGTGATGACATACATCGAGAGTTTGGAGTCCGGGTATCTTACCGCAAAAGCGTGGCTAGCAAGAGAAGAAGCACTCAAATTAGCGTGCGGGGACCCAGCTGAATCATTCAACTTGTTACCACAATTTTGTTACGTACTTGAAAGAAAGGAATCCAGGCACGATCACGCATATAGAAACTGATGATGATGCAAACTTCTTGTACTTCTTCATGGCACTTGGAGTTTGTTTGAGTGGTTTTCGTACGACAATTCGTCCTGTGATTGCTATTGATGGAACATTCCTAAAGGGCACATATCGAGGCACCATGTTTGTTGCGGCTGCTCTTGATGGCAAATGATCAAATCTATCCTGTCGCATTCGGAGTTGGGGACTCAGAAAACGATGCTTCGTGGGAATGGTTTTTAACAAAGCTACGAGAAGCGCTTGGGCCTATTGAAGATCTTGTGTTTGTCTCTGATCGCCACGACAGTATTATTAAAGGTTTAAGAACAGTCTTCCCTGAAAGCATACCACGGTTTTGTGCATATCATATTGAAGGGAACATGAAAACAAAGTTCAAGTTTAAAGACCGCAAAAAGGATGCTTTTCTCATGGGTTTCTACCAAGCAGCTAAGGCATTTGTGTTTAATGAATTTGAAAAAGCACCTGGAAAAGATGCGGTTGGTTCACAATGATGCTGTAAACTATTTGGAAAATGATGTAGGATTTCATCGTTGGGCAAGATGTCATTTTCCCATTCAGCGCTACGACATAATGACCACAAACATTACCGAAAGTCTAAATGCATTGTTGAAGGATGCACGGACTCTGCCCATCATGGCCTTAGCTGATTGGATACGTTCAGTGTTGCAGCGGTGGTTTTATGAAAGGAGAGAAGAAGCTGCTAAACACGACGATAACACATTAACTGATGCAGCATCCGCAAAAGTTAAAATGGAGGAATCATTGTCGCTAACTCTGAATGTTTATCCTGTTTCGCACTATGAGTTCGAAGTTAGGGG
Source organism: Xylocarpus granatum (assembly GCA_019650275.1). NCBI lineage: Eukaryota > Viridiplantae > Streptophyta > Magnoliopsida > Sapindales > Meliaceae > Xylocarpus > Xylocarpus granatum. The sequence goes on along the minus strand of BNST01000291.1, from coordinate 318,295 downwards.
TCGTGGCGAAATTGCAATAGTTGATCTTAACGCGAAGACATGCCAGTGCAGACGCTTCAACCTACAACAACTACCGTGTGCTCACGCAATGGCAGCTATTAGATTCGTCAGGGGTAGGTATGGAGAATTTTGCTCCAAATATTATCACAACAGTACACTATTGGCTGCGTATGCAGCCGAGATTCATCCTGTTGGTGATCCTATCTTTTGGCAAGTCCCCAGCGATATTCAGGGCCACCATTGTCAAACCACCTATAGGTCGTCTCCCATCCGGTCGACTCGGAATACACGCATCCCATCTTCTGGTGAAGAAGTGGCTGTTCGGAGGTGTTCTCGGTGTAAGCAGCGTGGGCACAATCGCGCAACTTGTAGAAACCCCTTTAAACTTGGGGGACACCTAAGATGGTTAATTTAGTTTCTGCTATACAGATTTGTTCACTTATGTATAATCTACCACTGTTTATATATGGTCATTGTCTACTTTCAGTTTGTGATTATGAATTGTGCAATTATATATATATTTTGTGCGCCATATTTTGTTGTATGATGATTGTTTACTTTATTGCTGATGAAGCACATATTATGTTATGCTCAGACACGATTGCCATTCAATTTGACCAACATCACGCATACACAACACCAACCCGATCAATGCATCAGAAGAAACAATTAAACCAAAACAAAATTTCGCGCAACGATCAACACATAATCAAATCAACGCAAACAACATTGTTTTACATCAGCGACACAACTACAACAACTTCACAACATCACCCACCAACCTACAAGTCAACGCAACAGCACAACAGAAAAAACTTCGCAACTCATGTATTTACCAACTGCATCCTAACACAACAACACCACAACAATAACTCCACAATAACACCCACCAACGATAACCCAACGCCACCAACTGCATCCCAAGACAAATAACACAACCACAACATACATACACAACAATAAATATCCACAAACATACGCACTGAAGCTGAAATCAATACTTTATTTACATAAATAATGAAAAAGTACTACATCAATGTATTCGACCTACAAACAGGTCTAATGCAATTTTAATTCTAAAAAATTGGCCGTGATCTGCGGTGAAATCCCATGGACGGCCTAACATAACATATTCTACATATTTACAAACGAAAATACCACAATCCCCACTATTAACATGTTGAGTCAGTGTACCTTGAGCCTTACGGGACTGGAACGGCATCTTCTGTGTTTGTGCAGTCAGGTCGCTCTTCCCAAAATCCTAGGCTGCGTAGTGCCATCGGGAGTAGCATGCAAATGGGCTTCATCGCATCACGCAGCTCGGTACTTGAATGTCCTCTGGGGGAGGAATCGTACACTATGATGCAATGCCTCACCAAGTCCACCAACATTGCCACCCAATGATTTCCACAAATTAGCGCAGGCAGTAAGACATAATCCACCGTCTTCCAAGGCTTGTAGATACCCAATCGATCACCTCGTATGTGTATCTCAAGGTCGGAGTAGTCGGGGGGCCCATCATTCCTGCGTCGCCATTTGTAAAGCAATTGGGTCTGAAAAGTTAAACAGCGAGGATTAGGAACCGAGTAAGTCGATATGTGTATTAAAATAAATCGAAAGGGAAGTTAGGAATTCATACGCACATATAGGTGGCATACGCGATGGTAACATCCTGGCGAACACTGTTGGGTAACGCCAGCTATCGATGCCCCAACAGATAACAATACTCAAGAATGTGCTGCATTAAACAAAAAACGAATTTTAGATATCACATTTGTATATTACCAACTAATGACCAAAGCGAGTGGGCAGATAACTTACAGTATCTTCTAATTCAAAATTTACATATGAATTCAGAATTCACATAATAATTAAAAAATATATAAATAAATAAAAAAAAATTATTACAATATCAAAATAATTAATAAATTTAAATTTAATAAATAATAAATATTATTATTATATTATTAATATAATATAATATATTTTAATACAGTAAGTAATATAATATAATATAAATAATAATATATTATTATATTAATAATATAATATATTTTAATGCAGTAGGTAATATATTATAATATAAATAATAATAATATATTATTATATTAATAATATAATAAAATGGCCCTGGATCCGCGCGAACCTAGGGCCCAAAAGCCCTGGGTTCGCGGGAAGCTAGGGCAAAATGGTCGAACCAATCCACGCGCGCAAGGTCCTTCTTTTCCCCTGGGCACGTAGATCCCACGCGCTTAGATAACCTCTTTTTCTCTTTTCACGTGCCCAAATAGCCTCTCTCTTCCCTATGCGAGTGGGAACACGCGCCCAAATTACCTCTTCATCTCTGGGCGCGTGAGGTCCACGCGCCCAGACTCCTATCTTCGCCCATCGTCTTCCTCCTCCGTTTTTTGGATTTCCTCACACAAAACACCAAAATAGACCTATTTCTTGTAATTTTCCCTATCTACACGCCTTTCTCTACCGTTGTGTTAACATTTTATCAACAACGAAAAAATTAACTACTACAGTAAGTTTAATTTAGTGGTTTAATAACTACCATTAATACCAAATTTTATCAATTATTTGTAAATACATACGAAAATTTTATCTAATGTAAGTTAGACTAACCTTTTTTTTTGTTGTTGTATTCTTGACTGTCGGAGATGATAAAATTTAGTCGAAAATTTCATACTCTAGAAAGGAAATGAGAACAAAAAAAAATGAGTGTCATCTGTTTTTAGGACTTGTGTTTTAAGATTTGGGAGTAAAATTATCTAAAGTGATTAGTTTGGTAAGAATAATTAGAATTAATGGTAAATGTAAAGAGGAATAAAAATAAGGTTATTTTCATAAATTTTCCATTTTCATTTTCTGCAAATACTCCTCCTTCTTCTTCTCCTCTTGAGATTCTGATTCTGATAGTGGGATCTCCGCTTGCTCTTCTTCTTCGTCTTACTCTGCTCACTGTCCGAATCTCTCCCTATCACAACTCTCGGAAACGCCCCCCATGTCGTTTTGCGGGGCCATTTTCGTCAATTTAAAAACAAACAAAGAAAACAAACACGAGACAAGACTCAAACAGAATTGGAGCTAGGCAGATTCTGGAAGCCCAAGGAGGAAATGAAATGGACCACCAAACGTGACTGCGCCTTAAAAAATGAGGTATCAAGAAGATCGAATGGCGAAAGTGACCAGAGCAACATGTTATGATCATCATAACACAGTACCGCTAATTACCGTCCTTTGAAGTGTGCATCAATGGCTAACGTCCAGTATTATCCCTGTCAAATCAGAATGGTTCGTGAAAACGACCACGTTTTATGTGGTGCTCGCTCCGCACTTGGCCCGAGCGGCGGACCATTGCAGTGCTCAACCACTAAATTTCGAGGCTCAGAACGGTTACGTTTTATCTTAGGCAACGTTTCAAAGCCCATTGTGGCGGGATATAACAGCATTAGAACATCCAAACAACTCATAGCCAAGCAGAAGAACAACGGGAAGATCAAGTTAACCGGAGAGCAGAACCTTAGCTTGAGAAGGAATAATGTTATCCTTGCACTTAAATTCGCCAATCCCAAACACTCTCGCTGCTCCCATACTCAAGCCTTCGCGTCCCCAAACATGCATATCCTCTTCGTTTTCTGTTCGCAAACTTAAAGTTCGAGCAAGCTCCGCAGAAGCAGCTCTCCAGGAAGACCAGAAAAGTTCAAACGACAGCAGTATTTCACTCACCGGAGATTTGTCGGACGATTTGCCCGAGGGGCTCGAGAGAGAAGCGATGCCCAGACACGTGGCCGTGATAATGGACGGGAACGTTCGGTGGGCACGCCAGCGAGATTTGCCGGCCTCGGCGGGACACGAAGCTGGTGTACGGTCCTTAAGAGAGCTGGTGGAGCTTTGTTGTAGATGGGGAATTAAAGTTTTAACCGTGTTTGCTTTCTCCTATGATAACTGGATTCGGCCTCAGGTCAGTAGACACTCTGATAGTTTGTTTCTGTTTTCTGGAAATCACGAGTTGCCCTTTGGCTACAGGAAGAACTCGCCGATTTAATTAAATAACCTGATTGGTTTAACTGCAGGTGGAGGTCGATTTCCTGATGAAACTGTTTGAGAGGTCAATACAGTCAGAGTTGGAGGCTTTCATAAGGTAGCTATAGACTCCCGCTTTGCGGTTTTTGTAAACAGTGCATAATAATTTGTTTGTTTGTTTTCATTCTTAATTATTATGTTTCCTTGTGTTTTTAGAAAACACAAGCAAGCAATTGTTTATAGTTTTAAAATTAGATCCTAAATATATATTATTATTTATTTTTAACTAAAATATTTTAAAAATTCGGTCGGGACTTTTAAAACTCGAAGTCGTCTATATTGGACAATACTTTCAAGCTTGTTTTGTTTTTTAGTTGCCACAATGTGTTGCGTTGAAGGAGGTCATTATTAAATTTTATTCCTCCATATGTGCATCTCTTTTAGGGTAGCTTGCGGATTGTTGCTTTCTTTGGAAGGGTTGGTCAAAGGGATTCTGTTGTGCATGCTTGCGGTTGAATTTTGTTCAGTATTGCTAAGTTCTAGTCTAGCTTATTCTGTCCATTTGCACGGTTGAGGAATTATTTCTATCTGCAGGTAGAGTTTCCTTCAAACAAAATGTCTGTAACCCAAACTTTTACAAGACCAAAAATCATACTCTCAAGCACTTGAAGAAAATAATTGCCTTGCCAATGGATGACAAATCTACTAACCATTAAAATATTTCAGTAAGAAACTAATGTTTCAGGTTCAAGGTATTCCTGGTAAATTGATTTTGTGAACTGTTTCTAACCAATGTTTCACTTGACATTCACCATTTTATTTTATTTTATTCATTTTCAGTGTATTGATCTGTGCATCTCTATCTTTACACAGGGAAGGTATTAGGATATCTATGATTGGGGATTCATCAAAACTCCCCAAGACTCTCCAGGAACTTGTAAACGATGCAGAGGAGAGAACAAAAGAAAACTCAAGATTCCAACTCATCGTGGCAGTTAGCTACAGTGGGAAATATGATGTTATACAAGCTTGCAAAAGTATTGCACAGAAAGTGAAGAATGATTTTATTCAACTGGAAGACATCAACGAAACCCTGATTGAGCAAGAACTGGAAACAAGCTGCACTGACTACCCATACCCAGACCTATTGATCAGAACAAGCGGTGAGCTAAGAGTCAGCAACTTCTTACTGTGGCAGTTGGCATACACAGAGTTATTCTTCGCACAACCACTCTGGCCTGATTTTGGAAAAGACGAGTTTGTAGAAGCCTTGACTTCATTTCAGCAAAGGCAGAGGCGCTTTGGTGGACGAAAATCATAAGCCATTGTCTATTCACTTTTATATTGTATTAGGCTATATCTCTAAATTCATGTTAGTGTCCAGGATATAGCCATACAAGCAGGCACTAGATCAACATCAAGGTGCTGGAATTACCTTTATGTACCATCTATGTAATACAAATTAATAGCATCGGTTTCACCACAATCTTGATGGTTGCTGAGCAATCCGTCTTCAAATTGTGGAACAGATCGTTGCCATCGGCCTCTTGTTCCATTAACAGGTACTAGAAACACTTACATGCCCCCAATAGATGCTGTAAAGCTGCTGACTTGTAGATGTTTGGCTGGCTAATTTTGCTGCATTTGTTTGCAGGGGCAGGAAGTATGGCACATACCTAATCAAGGAGTATTGGTCAGCCAAACCTCATCTCTTATGAACTTTATAATACTGTAATTGTATTTATGGGTCGTATAAGGATTGCCCTTCAATAAATTTTATTTGTTAACGGAATCTATGCTGTTCGTAGATTATGTCTATTTGTCCGCAGCTTAGGCTTCTTCATGGCCATTAGTGAGTCAGACATCTCAGCTCTCATTGCCCATAACGTGGAAGACAACAGCCCTTAATGGTGGATTTGTGTCTTTATTCCCTTAAAATGGGTTAGGCGATTCAATATCTTATATAAATTAAATATGGTTCGAAATCTCCGTGCATGTTTGTCTCCAATCTAATTATTGTACTCTCACCCTCCCAAAGGACTTGAATTTCATAACATAAACTAAGTTGGCATGTCTTGCCCATTTTTAAAAAGAATTTGTCTCAGAGTTAAATAAGTACAAAAATTGAGGACCTTAATGAAAACTTGTATGCGAACAACACTGCAGACAATAACTACAATGGACTTCCAAAGTGACATCGTTTTATTTATTCATCTACCGATGATACGCCTTGTCATCGCCGATCCAAATTGGCAAATTGCATCCCATTATCCCAACTTGTCCAACCTAAATTAATTTAAAACAGTTCCCGTGATGACTAGGATATCTTATCCCATATCTAAGGGACGGATTAACCTTAATTAAACTCCCTAATTATTCATCTTAATAATAATATAATAACATACTTCATTTTCAACTCTGCCATCGGTTTGTTGAAACCAACCGCCGCGACAGCGGGTTTTGCTTTGCCCCACGTCACTGCCCCGATTACCACCCGTTATCCTATCGCCACGTCATGACATCTACAGCACCGTTTCTTCGAGAGTTTTGTTTAAATTCCATTTATGACCTTAGACGACAATCATGCGAGAGGAATAATAATTGACAAATTATAATACTGAATTATTTTTTTAAAAAATAAATTAATATATATCTTAGATTAAATAATTTTAATTAACATAAATAAATTTATTTATTAATAATAAATTAAAAATTATTATTAAATTAAGATAAAATCAATGGTATAATTATAATATTTTTTAGGTATATATATATATATATTATAATTATAGGAATTTACGTTAGGGAATTCCAATTTGACTAGACTACGTCAACATAATTGGTTCCGTCGTATAAGGGTAAATACGTAATTAACTTGTCCTCTCGCCGTCGTCTTATAAAAAGTTGCAAGTCATGTCTGACAGTGTTGGAGGGTAGAACCTATACTGATGTTCGCCGACGATTACGTTTGAACGAGAAGAAGTTTTATTTAAAATTACAAACCGCGATCTGTTTGGTTTTTCTGTTTGGTTTATGGGAATTAATCTCCGGGAAAACAACCGACCATGGGAAAATCGTCTTTCATGGATTCTCTTAAAGCGCTTGAAGCTGATATTCAGCACGCCAATACTTTGTAACTCTCTCTTTCTCTGCTGATCGTATTATATTCTAAAATTCCTGATCGAATATGATCGTTTTAAATTTAAATCTTAGTTAGTTTGTCTCCTTTACGTGTATGTGTTCGCCCTTCTGATTTTGATCTTTCGGCGATTACTCTATCCTAGATAGCAGAAGTCTCTAGAATCGATTCTTCTTGTGACAATTGATTTTGCTTAGAATCAAAATTACTTTGAAGTCTCGTTTCCATCCAATGTTTGAGACGCGTGGAAATAATTAATTTATATGCTTCTTACTGCATTTATTATAAAATAGTGTAGAATCTGTGCTTATGATAAGCTGAATATTCATTATCTACACAATTTTAGTTGAAACTCTTGCTATTTTTATTAACGTAAGAACTTTTGCTTGTTGAATGATGTGCTGGTACTAATGCTTTGAGAATACGTGTGGAAAAGGAATATTCTTTTGTGATGTTAATTTTTGCCTCTATTCTGGTTTTCATTTCCACTCGAAAACGCTTATTAGGAGCAATACTCAGTTGTGGACTTTTGTAGTAATTTTTTGCCTTAATCGGTTTCTGGGTATTTGCTAATTATGTATTCTGCATCATTTCCTCTTGTTATTGCAGGGCATTAGATTGCCCGAGAGAAAGAGATGGAGCACGTCTTCAGTTGAGACTTTCTTACAGTCCGGCTGCCCCAATTTTTTCTCTTTCTTGTTCAGTGGACTGATTGTCACCTTGCTGGTGCTTTTGGTTTGCTTAGAATTCTTATTTACATGGTATCATTCTCAATACAAACCCACATTGCATATTTAAGTCAGTCATTTTTTTTCCTCCCCTGTTTTCTGTACTTTCCATTATCTTGTTGATGTGAATTTATTACATCCATCAGCCTACAAAATTATAACTTTAGTGATTTTGTTTGGGTGCAATGTTGTGGCCTATGGGTACAGACCTCTACTGATGGCAAGACCACCATGTCTGTTCATGAAAGGAAAGCAAGCATCCGAGAATTTTATGGTGAGTATGATTCAGTGAAAGTAAAATTTACTAAATTCTGGGTGCATACTTTCTGTTGGGCAACCCTTCCTTCTATTTGTTTTTCTTAATTATAATTGCTGGATAAAAAGCTAATCAATATGGCATTTAACAGGGGTGATATTTCCTTCTTTGCTGCAACTTCAAAGGGGCATCACTGATTTGGAAGATAGGAAACAAAAAGATCTGTGTACTCTCCGATACAGAAGGAAGGAAGAACTGGAAAGAGGGAAGAGTTCTGAAATTGACATAGAAAGGGAAGAGGAGTGTGGGATTTGCATGGAGATGAACAGCAAAGTTGTATTGCCTAACTGCAGTCATTCTTTATGTTTGACGTGTTATCGAGATTGGTAAGCTTTCTTTTTGTTCTAAAACACATCTATTTTTGTATTCATATTTTAAGAGCATTTATTATAACAAAGACAATAAAATCAAAACAAGAACACCTTCACGGACCAAAAGAGGTTTGTAGGATTTCTGTATACCATTTTCACTGAGGTGCATTTTTTTTTCTTTAAGTAAATTTGGACTCGCCAACAGTGTCTCTAATCACTTGTTTGTATACAAAAGAAGGCAATCTTCTTAAATTTCTTGTATACAGTTTATAAAAAGGAAATGCACTTTTTCCTACTGCTATTAGACATTGGAATTCTTTAGCCTGTAGGGTTTTTTTTTCAAAATTTCATTGTCTGGTGTACATGTATACCCATTTCTAGTCCATAAGATGCTCATGAATTAAGGGACGCACCATCTTTCTAGATTATTGAGTTTATGAAATTGAAAAATGCTCCTTACTGCAGTAAGAGTTCAATCCTGTTTTTGTTTGACATCATGATGGATTGTGTGGTACTAATTTCAGGTGTGACCGGTCCCAGACTTGCCCCTTTTGTCGGGATAGTCTCAGAAGGGTCAACTCTTGTGAACTATGGATCTATACAGATAACTGTGATATTGTTGATCTATCCACAATTTTGAGAGAAAACTGTAAGCGGCTGTTTATGTACATTGATAATTTGCCACTTATTGTCCCAGATTCTGTGACTGTTCCCTATGATTCTCATTTTAAGTGAGGAGAGGACTTATGTACAGGGTTTTGGAATGCTATATATACTTAACGCATGACTATATGTGTATGTTTCCCTATGACACTCCCATTTAAAAATGTAAATGTTTCCCCTTTTTTTCGTTTCTTACTTTCCAAGAATGTTATATTAAGATGTCCTCGTGCATTCATATCCTTCAATATAAAACGAATATTAATTTAAAATCTCATTCTTGGAATGATACGACAACCTTGTTTTTGAAGGATTTTTGGTGAGTTCTTAAAATGTGTATTTTATAAAGTTTGATATTGTATTAAAAAATAAAGAATAGTGTATAATTGATCTTAAATTTGGACGTATTAATTTCAGTCAAATTTTAACATCTCGGCAGAAGAAAAGGAATAGTCAAATTGACACCCTTAGATACATTTAAATTATGCAATTGGTATGACCTGAAAGAATAAGAAAAGTGAAAAGCTGGATGAGTGCAACACAAACAAATGAAGAAGAACCATGGCCAGTAGTAATGGGAATTTAGGCTCGGTTGTTGTCTTGCAAACGCGTGTAATCTGCATAAAAGCGAGGATGGTTTTCTTCTGGATGGGCAACATAAGCATAGCCACCGTAGGTAGATACATCAAGCCCTGCAATTCCTCAACAGGAAGTCTCAGAACCTTTAGCTTTGTGAAGTGCATAAAAAAAGAGATCCCATTGTTACACTTGCCCAAACCACAATAACTAAAACCTCAGTCGCTCGGGCTCCAATCAGACCCCAGCCCCCACCCATTGTTAGACCATAGGGTCGAACCACACCACTCTCACCTGAATTAAAGGATTGAATCAAAAATTCCTCTTTGGCAAACAACCCCGTAAATATCAAACGCCAAGCACACCCACCATGCAATTGGTTTGCTTCTAATGGGTCATCAAAGCTCAGCTTTAGTGCCAAAATATTGAGCCCAGTCATGACCCAAGCTGCGAAAATCTCGCACACGATAGCAGCCCATGGCTCTCCTACTGAACATTCTGATGTGATTGCGACGAACCCTCCAAGCATCCCATTGCCAACATCTAGTGCATCCCAATGGCCCACGAGTATTCGCCGGCCGAATAGTGTTACAATTCTGGTAGTCGCCCCTGCTAGTGTAGCCGTGACAGCAGTCCTACCCACCGCAGTCCAGTTACCTTGATTGGTCGTGTCAGTGTAGGCCACGAGAATTTTGTCAAATGAACCGGGATTAAATCCAAACCTACCAAACCATAAAAGGAATTCACCAACTTATGTGGCATTGTGCTCACCATGGACACAGGCTTGCGTAATGCATCAAACCATCCCAGACGTGGGCCTTCAATCAACGGGCCATAAGCCCAGCAACCCCGCCAACTAAATGCCCGACACCGCTGCCAGCAAAGCCAACCAAACGACGAGTCACTCGAACTCGGACTGAGCCAACCACTGGAAAAAAAAATGAGAAAACAAGACAAGCACAGATTTGGGTACTTTCCGCTATAGAACCACTGGTGATTCCGGCAACAGCTATGGCAAAAACCCATTGGTAGAGAAAATTGCTGTAGACATAAGTGCCGTTGGGAATATCTCTGAGAGCAAAGAAGCTTGTGCCACTAAAAGGGTTGGAGCTGGAGCCATCGCCATATGCAAAAGCAAAGCCACAGAGGTAGCAAGAGATGCTGCCAACAACAGCATCAACAACATTGATAAACATGATGTTCGTGTTGGCCCGGACTGAGCCAGCGCATAGCATGACAAAACCAAGTTCCATGACAAAGACAAGATAGGCAGAAAAGAGAAGATAAACAGTGTTAATGGAGTATGTAACACTTTGCTCCTATGAGACTTTCATGATATCTTGAGAAAGAGGAGGAAGAGAGCTGGTTGGTGCTGAAGGCCGAAGGAAGATATAGATTGATATTTTGTACTTAGATGGTATCCGTTGCATGGTAGCTATTATTGTTTGATATCGTATGGGTGGGGCAGCTTGCTCTTGCTCGAGTTGACTTACTGCTGTGCATTCTACTTCAGTGTCCCTCAATGGATGGAAACATAGCTAAGACGCTCCAAACTCGGGTATATTGCCATACCCAAAATATATCATGCATTTTTCATTGGCTCGGTCCAAAACATTGTGTACATAGCCGTTGCATGATATTGGTAATGAGTTATGACTCGGTCACTAAACCAACCAAAGTGTGCAAGTATTTGAACATTCCCATTATCTTGGCAAGCTTAAGTTTTCTCTCTATCCCCAGACTATGGGAAGATTCCCATTCTTGGTAAGTTTTTCCAGTTGAGATTCTGCTGAATCAGAATCACCAAATGGTTGGAAAATTTCATGCAGCAGATCACATTTTCAGCAGAAGTATTTGGAGTAAGAGAGTTGATTGCTTAATAGTTCTAACGAATAAAAAGTAGCAAATAATTGAGCATGGATCAGGTAAGAATACTTAATTGACACACCATTGACAAGATTACATTAAATGCTTTCAAGTCATCTTACTTCGTGGCTCAGCACGTTCCTGTTTCTCTCCAATACTGAACTTTCTGAACACACGAGATCAAAGGGCTCTGACAGTAAACCAAACCAACGAGAAACAAGAAAGACAAGAAAATGAATATACCTGATACCTCCAAATACGACTGTTGATATAATGCCATGAAATTCATCAGACGAATTGTCCCATATTAACTATTTGAGAAAGCAAAGTGATTATTTTCATTGATAAATGCTATGAATATACACATGCAGACAACAGCAATGGAATTGAAATTTGTATTTGCAATTGGTTATTGCGGAAGGAATCAATAGGATTTCACATAGCTGCTGCGATCCCCTCCTGTGGTTTGGCTTGTGAGGGAAGGTCTCATGGTAACAATTGCCGATTCATTGGCTCCTGCTCTTAGAGCAGCCTTTCCAGCTTCCAGGAATCTTTTGACTGCATCCTCCGCATATCTGTTGGCTTCGCCCACTGTCATACTCTGGCCCATATATGGGTAAGTATTCAGAACATAATCGCCATTTAGCTGGGCTGCAAGCTGGATCAGCTCAAGTTGGAACTCTGAGGGTTTTCCATCTTCCCTAGGTCCTGATGGCCTAAGAGATCTCGTAACCTCTGGTAGAGTAACTGTGTTCAAGTTTCAGGATTAATTTTAAGCATGTACGCAAGGAGATAAATTAGATCTAAATCAATGAGAGAGTCATCCATATGACCCTCATATCAGAACCTAAGGTTCAGAAAAATGCCATAAATTTGCTCGCAGCAAATATATCAATAAGAGCCCAAGTACTATATGGTTTCCAGTTAAATCATATAAAAGATACGTATAGATAGATAGATAGATAGATGCACAATTTTCTGATCAAGGGATTAATTCCAACCTGGACAATTATCACGGGGTGTTTCACGGAGTTGAAAGTACTTCTCAAAAGTGCCAGCCCATGCGTCCCTCTTTGTCAAAAAGTTGGACTTCAGGTTGAAAAGCTTCCTTACAGTTGCAGGTATAGAAGAATGTTCAAATTGCGAATGTGGAGTAGGTCCATCTGGCTCATGGATCACTGCACAGAACTATATGTCTGTTAAAGGTGGTTGTCTGATTTTGATTGTTTAAGATTAATAACTTGTATAACATACATCTAAAAACCATAGAGTAAAATAAAAGAAAGTGGTCAAATCTTCACGTAACGATTTCCAAATAAGCAACTAAATAATGGTTTGGATCAATCTCAAGAGATATTATCACCTAGTCTGCTAGTTATCATGCCTAAATGTCAACCAGTCCCTGATATTAGGCAAGACAACAACAACAGCACAGAATAAAGTCCAAGACTGACCCAACAGATTCAGAAAATACACCTTATTTGGCAAGCACAGCTACAACAACCCAATTCTCTGACTAATTTTAGATTCCGTTTTATCTAACAATGTTCTCATACCTAAATTGCAGCAATACAGTAACCTTCTCCTATAATTTCATTTTGTTTGAAGGTATAATTTGTCGCCAACGACTCTGTGGGACCTATATCAGGAGATCTCTGGAAGAAGAGAAATTTTTCCCTCAAAAGGACATTTCTACAACTTTGTTACAGCAGCCAGATATCCACAAATGCTTTTCTGCCAACTGAGGCCAACAAATATTTTCTCAATCTCCCACAAATAAGAAGCCACTGTTGCAAGGTTTGAAACCAAACATGCACAAAATTAACATAATTAGCAAAGCCCACCCAACACAAAATGGATAGATGATATACAACTCAGGTTAATAACTAACTAGATATGGCAATAGGAAACTTCAGATAAATTCCTGGACAGAATCTCCACCAACAAAAGACCACAATTCTAACCCAATTCCACTAACATCAAAAACATTTTTATCATACACAATAAAGAAAGGAAACTCATCCAACCAAATGGCAAACTGTTGCCCCAGATGGAGTAACCGCTGTACTAAAATTAATTACCCATTCTATCCAAAAAAGAATTAAACGAATCATACAACGAAAATAAATAAATGAACAAGTTCATACTTAAATGGATCAAAAACATAATCAGCAACATTTGAACTCAAATAAAACATATATATATATATATATATATATATATGCATGTATATGATCAGGATAAATTATGTTTATGATCATTATGAACGTATTTAAAAAACAATGTATCAATATTCATGTATAAAATGAAAAAAAAAGGGCAAACAAATAACTAAAGAATTTACCAGTGCCCTTATCAATCCACGGCGAAATCAGAATAGTTGGAACCCGAACACCCAAGCGGTCGAATCGAAAGTAAAACGGGTCCGGTCCAATAATCCCATCCGGGTTAGGTACATCAGAAACCGGAGTGGGAACGTGATCATAGAACCCACCATGTTCATCATACGTAATCAACAGAGCCATTTCGTTCCACTGCGGGCTACTCCTCAGTATCTCATACACCTCCTTCACGAACCTCTGCCCTTCTGCCACGTCATGCGACGGGTGATCATCATTCGCAGGGAATAAGTCCACGTCAAAATATCTTTGTTCCACCACCACATAATTCGGCAACTTTCCGAACTTCGCGTGCAACTTGAATTTCAACGAATAGCTGTGAAATTTCGTCACGTGCTTTAATTTCCTTAACGATTCGAAAAAAAATGTCGCGGGTATGTTCTGGTAATAAATGCCAAACGTGAGGCTGTTTTCGTCAAGAGAGTCGAAAATCGTTTTCTGTGGGAAACCGTGGATTAGGTCTTTCCTAACGTTGCTGCTAGCGCCGTGTGATGTGGCGGAGTGAACGTAGAACCGGTTCGGCTGAGTTGACGCGGGAACAGACGCGAACCACCGGTCGAAGACGGCGAACTCGTTCGCTAACTCAGTGTAAACCGGTAAGACTTCCGGTTTAAACCCGCTCATGACGGTTTTCGCCATGCCGGGACCCGTACTCTCCGCTTGTTGCACAAACCCGTTCATCGGAGCCTGTTCGTTGGAGGTGATGTTGGACCCAAAGATTTGTTCTCGGATCGCCTGAAACGAGTGGCCAGGGTCGGAGTCTACAAAAATAGCATCATCAGAAACGAAGACTTCCGAAGATTTGGGATCGGATACGTTGACCCGGTTTGACTCTCTTCCGGTAAGTCCGTCGATATTCGGTCGCGTTGACTTGAGCCAGCCAAGGATATGGTCAAAAGAGCGGTTTTCCATGACCAGAACTACTAGGGTTTTGATCGGACCTTTGATTTTGTCGCGATTGTGAAATCTGTTAAATTCGAACGACTGAGAGGAAATTACGAGATAGACGAACAAAATAAAGGCGAGAGGTATTCCCCGCCGGTAATTCCCCATCTCTGAGGACCGACGACTGGGAAAATCCGGCGACTATACGGGAGAAATAAAAAGAATTACGTGAGAATTTAGTAAAGAAGGTGGCATGGATTATCTGTCTCTACATTCGTGTAAGCTATCAGAATAAGAAACTCTAGAAACGCTCGCTCATTTATAGTCTATTCGAATGAGAAAGAACTCGAGTTTGGAGCTACTGACACCCCCACACGTGGAGGACGCTAAGACAATTGTCCGGGTATTCCTATGCTTTTTGGCAATGGAAGCTTCATCTGGAGCGGTTAAAGGAACTTTTTACCGTAAGCTATTGCCCCACATCAATGTGATTCCTCCTTTTGTTCTGCGGATAGCGATTGCACAGACAATCTCATTCCATTGGTGATCTGGGATAAGGGCTCGTCTAATTAACCAATAATAAAATAAAATTTTGATAAGGATTGACCAGCGGCAACTGATAAAAACGAAAACCAAAATTTGGTCAAACAAATATGTTCAACAGACTAATTAAACAAACAAGATTTATCAGAATTTACTGATGCAATGATTAAATGAAACTTCAGTGGCAGGGTAGTTTGATTTATCAGAATAGGTGTAAATTACAGAAGAAACAATGGCAGTAATTCAGGAGAGCTTTTGTCTTTATATTCATTACACGCTTAATAGAGAAAGCTCTTGAAGATGAAACCAAAAGAAGATACCTGTCTTTTGGTCACATCTCCATCCATCACGGGGTTCTCTGAATTCACTCTCAAATCTTTCTACGATTTACTCCAGTTTCACTTCCATTAGAGCAATGATATTCACACTTACTCAGCACAGAAACGACAGCATCGTGCTCGCAGTCATTAAAAGGAAACTTCTCCTTCAATTTTTTTTTATATTTATTTTTTATTAAAATTAGGAAGAAAAAAAAAGCACAAACGTCACCTCTCTCTTAAAGACTGCTACAAATAAAGCAGAGAAGAGACACACATAAAGAACTTCTCTCTCTAGATCTGCTCTTCAGTACATTGTCATCTTTGTATTTTGTTTGTACCCATCGCTTAATTGCTGACCGCAATATCGAGTGATTTGGTAAATGGTAGTTCTGCCGGCGACTGTCGCCGGCGTCATGCGAGTGCCTGATTTAACGGAACAAGATCAAATATAAGAAATTTGAAGTCTCAAATTTTATATTTTTTGGATCATTTAAGTGCTAATAATCATGTAACTCGGAGCAACTGAGAAGATAACAAAAGAGCAGATCCTAACAGTCTTCCAGAGAGAGAGAGAGAGAGAGACTGCGGGTGTCTTTTTCTTGTATTAATAAAACTAAATTAATGTAAAAATATTGAAGGAGAAGCTTCCTTTAAATTATTGTGAGCCCGAAAGCTGTCGGTTTCTGTGCAGAGGGAGTCATTGCTCCTTCCCAGTAGCTTGAACTATTTTGGCATTCTTTGCAGGTGATCTTGGCACTTCTGTTGGAGAACCTGCAGCAGCAATGATATTCCGAAGAAAAACTTGCATATTAACAGACGTCTCAAGGTACAAGAAGAAATTGTTCGGAACCTAAAAGTGGGGAGGAAGGGAGGGAATGAAGAATGATGATAGGAAAAATAATTAACGGTAATGGTATTGAATTTGTAAAATTACCATGTTGGCCTCATGAATAATCTAGTTGTTTTCATAATTTGTGCCGGCTCACATTCGAAGCCTGGGGGTAATTTTTGTAATTAGCAATACAAAAATCGCGAGGCATTCTTTTTTAACTCGATTATGCGGGTACGGGTCAACACTCTGTTCCAATAATTCAAGAGCAGGAGACTGACCACGTTTAAGAGGAAAAAGAAATACTAGGGCAATCGGCACAGGAAAGTAGCAATGAATCCATTGACGCTGGTGAAACGAATCCAGAACATTAATTCGAAGGAAGCGGCTCTAGGAATTTCCGACGATGCGTCGTGGCATGCCAAGTACAAAGATTCCGCTTATGTTTTCGCCGGTGGTATACCTTTCGATCTTACCGAAGGTGATCTACTCGCCGTTTTTGCTCAGTAAGTACTTATTTCTCATTGGCCTTTTTCCAATCACCAATTATGCAATTTATTCTGTATGTGTTTTTTGAGCTTAGATCATTAGGGCTTAGTTGCTTGGGTTTCTATGGTGACAAGTCGAAAATGAAGAATATCTAAGCATGCTGACATTTGATAGAAGAATTTGTGAGTGAATCGGTTATGAAAGTTTGGTTTTCCAGAAATATGTACGGTCTCTGCTATTAGAACAACATATAACTAGGTACGATCGTTTTGAGGTTTATGAAAGTGTGTGTTGGAATTGGTTATGAAAGTGTTATGTTCTACCAAGTTGGGCGTTTGACATTGTTCGCTTTTGTTTTTTTTCCTTTGATGGGGCAAAATATCCAAAGCAGCCTCATAAGTAGTTAGTGTATGGGTTAATGGGTGTGGTTGTGTCCTTTTGGAATGTTGGATGACAAATTAGGGTTGTATTAACTATCATTCTGCTCTATGCATTTACAGAATTTCATGCTTCATTACCTCTATTTGTATATACTTGTGCAAGTATGGGTAAATTAGAGAGAGAATTAATATGATATGCATTTGGCTGCTCTGGAAATTTTTGATGTGGTTGATATCTTCCATTACTTGAATGTATTTTTTTGAGATGGAAGTTTCTTTTTACTTTTGTTTTCATTGGCAACTAAAATATGATTTGCAAATGACTATTTCAGATATG
Source organism: Xylocarpus granatum (assembly GCA_019650275.1). Taxonomy (NCBI): domain Eukaryota; kingdom Viridiplantae; phylum Streptophyta; class Magnoliopsida; order Sapindales; family Meliaceae; genus Xylocarpus; species Xylocarpus granatum. Next base: position 300,488 of record BNST01000291.1, on the reverse strand, counting down.
GAGAAATTGTTGACGTTAATCTTGTTAGAGACAAAGGTACAGGTAAATCAAAGGGTTTTGCGTTTATTGCTTATGAGGATCAGAGAAGTACAATTCTTGCTGTAGGTTTGTTCCTTCTCAGTCTATCAGTCTCATCCATAAGCAGTTAGAACTTATTCTCCGAGTAAGCTTATAAAATATGATTCAATATTTCATTGACTTGTCTTTCAGATAATCTGAATGGAGCACAAATATTAGGACGAGTTATAAGAGTTGATCATGTCACTAATTACAAAAGGAAAGAAGAAGAGGATGAAGAGACAAGGCAGCAGAAGCGTGAGGAACGAGGAGTCTGCCGTGCTTTCCAGAGGGGTGAATGTACACGTGGAGATGGATGCAAATTTTCCCATAATGAGCAAGTAAGATCAACAGATGTTGTTGTAATATATCATTACACATTGTTTCTTTGTCTGGCTTCAATTTAATTTCTGCCTTTTTGTCTTGGTCTTGGACACGATGGTGTAGAATAATCTATAGCATCCCCAACTACCATTCTCTTTTGGTATTTGTTATCAAAATTAACCTTTTAGAATATGGAGCTAGGTATAACACTTCTAAATAAAGAGCTAATTCTGGTTTGCTGTTCAAAATTATGCCTTTTAGATGGTTTTTGCTTAGATTTTGGTGATTTGACCCTTATGGAATGGGAAATTTTGGTCCACGCTATTTTAGATTTTATGTTCCTGTTGTGGAGGTTCCTGATTATGCTTTTCTCTTTCTTTTTTCAGAGAGCTGCAAACACTGGGGGAGGTCCTCAGGATAAAAGTACAAGATGGGGACATGAGAAGTTTGAAGGTAATAAAGAAGGTTTTAACCAGGGTAACAAAGATTCAAGTTTTAGAGCAACAAGCAGTGGAAAGGCCTTAGAAGGTCACCCTAGGCAAAGTGGTACAAGGGAGCAAAAGAGGTCAAGAAGGGATGATGATATAGAGAAGCCAAGGGAAAATCATAATAGAAGGGAAGAAAAGAGATCAATGCAAAAGAGGTCTCGAGAAGATCGTTATAACAGGGAGGAAAAGAGATCAAGAAGGTACACATATGATGAAGCTGCGCATAGGTCAGGAGATCAATATAGGACAGAAGAAAAGAGACTGAGAAGGTATGGTGGTGATGATGAATTTGAGCCAAGATCCAAAGAAGATCATTACAGGAGAGAAGAAAGGAGATTTGCACAGCCTGAATCTGAATCCTATTTAAGAGAGGACCAAGACAGAAGAGGAGGGGACAAATTGTCAACTCGGCATGGAGCCTCATCTTCCCACCTTCACAAAATGAGATGATCACTGGCATAAATCAGATAGATGAGAATGCTTGGAGTAAGCATGACGAAGTTCTACATTTTTGGGTCCGCCTCTCTGCAACGTATGCAAATCTGAAAGCTGTATAACATTTCCTTTATCCGGCTGAGTTTATTTAAACTTGGGGTGATGTTTGTTTGTTGTCTTAATTAGACAATTTTTTTAGAGCTGTCGACTTTAGTTTGCCCGTTAAAGCATTCTTAAATGACCGCACAAGCAGCATTTTGGCTGCCTAGTGTACTTTTCTCTCACCTGTTTTTAAAACAACTGCATTTTCCCTCTCTTTATTGAGATGTTGCCAAATTTGTCCCATTCTGGATTAGATTCAAATCAAATTCCTGGTATATCTGTAGTACTTGCCGGAGATGTAAGAGAGACTCAAAAAAAAAGGGTTGTATGGGATATGATGCATTTTGAGACACATGCACAAAGGAAATATTTTAGACAATCATGCAGATCATGACCATCAAATTGAGAACACAAACAGTGTGTTTTGTGAATCAAATGGGCAAAATAACAGTATCCAGCTTAAAGAAATTTCTGGGACATGGTTTTAGTAAATAAAAGAACTACGTGCGGAAGGGAAGATTATCGGAAGGATGATTTTTCAGTTGCTCAAGCCTGAAGCAGTTCCCATTAGCATTCAGGAGTGCCGCTTCAACAAAATGGAATGCTGCTTTTTGAACATGATCGCAAATTTATGTACACAAGCTGCACAGATGGTGTTATCACATCTGCAGCTCAAACAACTCTGCCGAGATGAAGCAAGTACTCAGAAATCATGTTTCTATTTTTGCAGACCACCCGTTGTATAATTGGAGCTCATGGTTCAGTGACTTGGAATTAACAGAAAGAAAACACTGCATATATTTATTGCTTGAAAATGTAGTAAAAGAAATAAGTAACTTAGTTCCCCAAGATGGTACCTAGGGCATCAGATGGTCGTTCTTGATTGCATCACCCCAAACCGAGGCATCAGTAGTATTAGATTTTCCAGGTTCTTCCTCTGTAGATGCTACCTTTGGCGGAGTCAAGCCAGGTACAAGAACAGGACCTTCTTCATAACTCAACAGTAATGTCACTCATCTTCCAAACTTTTTCTTTTATTGTCAATAACCTGATCTTCCCCATTAAATTCCTTGTTTGCACTAATTAAAGTCCTGTCTGATGGATAGGCAGTCCTTGCTGCTCTGGTGCCTGCATTATTACTATTAAGAACTGTTTTAACTTCCGCATCAGCAATGTGATCTGTAAACATCATATCCTCATCCGTATGAGAGATGGGCTCCTCTCTCAGTTCAAATGCATTCCAAAAAACAGCAGGTTCCAAGTCCGAGTTAAGTTGTAGCTCCCCGTTTTTCTCTGTGATTTTCTGAAATTCAGCATTTTCCCAATCTTCTGCAATGATTATAGTGTTGTTTGTTTCCCATGTGCGAAAGATTCTGACTGGACCGGGCTGCCACAATGAATCACCTGAGCTTACTTTGAGTATAAATTTGTACTGGATTGACAAATCAATGGCATATCCTAATCACAATTGGAAATGGGAATCGGATGTCAAACTAAGAATATGCAGAAGAAACAATAATCTTCTAAGCCTCATGTCTTACAACTTCAACACTCCATTTGTGTCCATCTGACTAGTTCAGAGGTATGGCTCTTGAGGAATCCCACCAGCCAATTATAGGGTCACTTCCCACCAGAAGAATCTGTTCCCCTAACATACACTCCTGCAATTGAAATTTCAGATGAACGATCATAATTCGCTCTGAGAAGCGAGAGAAAACCACGTATTAATTGTTATTTATTGTATGCTCTCTTCATTTTAAGTATGTTACCAATTGCTTGCATTCTATTTTCTGCAGTCTCTAAGCCCCTCAATACCTGTGTGCAGTATATTTGACATTTAGCTAAAGCTTCATATATCAATTTAAGCTCACATGACGCCCAACTATCGAAGGACTTCCATTCATAACCAATTCAATTTTAGATATCAAATTATTCTTGAGTGCTATATCGGTATATTCTGCTGTATAAGTTACATATCCTGTCCACATTCAAGGATGAAGCAAGAAGAAAGAGTAATGGTCGAGACTTGGGACTTGAGAGAGAGAGAGAGAGAGAGAGAGCATAATTTTCATATAACCATATAGGAGTGTTGATCTAGCATACAACCTTCTCAAACAACAAATTCCTTCTGAACTTGGCTCGCTTTCAAAGCTAGTGATACTCTCCCTCGACCATAACAATCTAACTGGAAGTTTCCCAGCTTCTTCAGGAAACCAGTCCTCTCTTCAAGAGCTTTCACTTTCGTATAACAATTTGGAGGCAGAAATACCGGATACAATACGACAAATGAAAAGCTTGACAGTTTTCATTGTACATGAAAGTAGTCTCTCTGGTCTGTTCTCTCCCTCGTTCTATAATCTGGCAGAACTTTTAACAACATCATTGACTAGCACCCATTTCACTGGTAACCTCAGACCCAATTCAGGCGTTGCCCTTCCAGAGATAATGAATTTTCAGTAACCATTCCCCATTCATTCTCCAATGCTTCAGCTTTTCAGTCACTCGATATCTCTACCGTTGAAAATTATTTGGATACAAGCAATACATTTATTAAATTAACGTGTGTGCGCGCGATTCCAAAATATAATAAAACATCATCACTGTCCCTAAGTAAGGCAGTGGGTAGTTAATATCAATTTCTGTGTTTAGTTTATAATCAGAAATTTTTTTTATTTTTTTAATAATAATAATAATAAGCATTAAGCAGTTTGGAGACTCTCAATGTGCAGCATGAAGCAGATACTATTGAGGGTTAAGTTTAGAATTCAACTCACCTATGGAATTAAAATTCTGATAAATATGAAATTCTTCTAACAAGAACGATAAAAGAATAAATAAATCACCCTTCTTCTCCTCTCTTTGAACGTTTATTCTATAAAATCCGTTCCCGTTGACTTGAAATGGCCTCCAAATTTGAACAACATTTTCTAATTTCCAGGTCCTGAAAGCATGCTCACTTGCATTAGCTTCTTTCCGGCTCCGGTATGGTCAGTCAGCTTCAGCTTCTTGTTATCTTCTTTCTATTGTCCACCCGACAGAACAATGAACACAAACGAGAAAGATCGTCAAGCATTACTTGCCATAAAATCAGAGCTGCATGATCCCCTAGGTGTCACAAGTTCTTGGAACGCTTCTGCAAAGTTATGCTTGTGGACAGGCGTTACTTGCGGTCGTCGGTACCATACAGTCCCTGGGTTGGAGGTAAGAAACAACAATATGCGAGGTCCTTCATCATCTCATATAGGAAATCTCAGCTTCCTAAGATACTGGGACCTCGAAGGCAACAGCTTCTATGGCCAAATTCTAATACGGGCCAATAATTCTTTTTGGGGTTCAATTCCAGCCAGTTTGTCTCGTTGCTCTAATCTCATCGTGTTGCAAACCGAGAGAAACAACATCGAGGGAGAAATCCCGGCTGAGATTGGCTAATTGCTGAAGCTTGAGGTACTGTCCATTCTGCCATTCGTCTAACAGGAACAGGATAACTCACAGCTTTTATTGGGAATCTTTCAATCTCTGCAGGTAATTTCTATAGATACGAATAAATTGGTGGGAGAGTTCCGGATACTCTAGGCCAACTAAGAAACGTATATTTTCAACATATTGGACAATGAGTTTTCTAGTAGGATTCCCCCACCTGGATCATCTCTTCCCTTGCGATAATTAATCTAGGAATCAATAGACTCAGTGGAAGTCTACCCTTAAACGCGGGTTTCAGTTGTCCGAAACTAACAACGTTAGATATTCATGGAAACCGTTTTACTGGTTCTCTACCAGATTCTATATCCAATGCTTCAAATCTTGAAAAACTTGATGTTGCTGAAAATCATTTTAGGTGGAGAAGTTTCCGTTGATTTTAGTGGCGTAAAGAATCTAACACGGCTAAATTTGGCTACAAATAAATTGGAACTGGGAATGGCAATGATCTGGAATTTGTGTCTTCTTTAACAAACTGTAGCAAATTGGAAACCTTGCTTTATGTCAGAATCAATTTGGAGGAGTACTGCCATATTCTTTAGCCAGCCTCTCAACAACAATCACTGGAATATATATAGGAGTCAATGAAATATCTGGCACCATTCCTCCAGGAATAGGAAATCTTTTAAATCTAAATGTCCTGGTTATGGAGTTTAACCAGTTAACTGGCAGTGTACCTCACGAGATTGGAAAGCTTAACAACTTACAATTACTATTCTTCAACAACAACAATTTACAAGGGAGCATTCCAACCTCTTTTGGTGATACAACACTACTGAGCAAACTCAGATTGGATTCCAATAAATTGCAAGGCAACATACCCTCCTCCCTGGGCAATTGTCAGCATTTGATGATGTTGAATGTCGAATGTCTCCCAAAATAAGATCATTGGAACTGTGCCTCCACAAATTCATGAATCAAATATTAGTTTCTATACACAACAATCACAAGGAATATGTCGTTGTTTTTACAGAGTATGGTATCGCCCGGGCGGGGGGCGGTGCGGTGGTGTGAGATTGGGCGGTGCTATACCCATCCAAGGAGATGTGCATCTTTTGAGTTCTGCTGCTAGAAATGTTCACAATAAGGCGAACTACAGATAACATGTTTGATGATGGCCGGAATCTCCATGATTTTTCCAAGATAGCTTGGCCTCAAGAAGTGGCGGAGATCATTGATCCTTCACTGCAGCTGAAGAAAGAACAGGCATATCTAGGTGTCATGGAGACTGAAGAGTGAAAAAATGAGGAATGCTTGGTTGCTGTAATTAGAATTGGATTTCTCTGCTCAATGGAACTCCAAATGAGCGAATGGAGATGTAAGATGTTGTGGCAAAATTATGCACCGCAAGAGAGAGCTTTCGTGGCAGTATGATTTGATGTAACAGAGATGCTAAGCATTCAATGATCACTATAGCCAAATGAGTTATCCTTGGATTTTTCATTGTACCCATCACAACAGAGACTTTGAAACATAATTGACTTTCTTTGTTTTCTAATGAAGGCCGAAAAACAACCATAGGGCAGCCTATTCTTCCAGCAGTACCACACTTGTCACTAATCCTTGTCAAGTTTCGAGTCTATCATTCTTCACACAAACACAACTCAAACATCATAAAGAAATACATCAATCGCATTATTCAGGGACATGCATAGGAAATGATTTTCAGAGGGGAGAACACAAAACAGAAATTACTGCAGAAGCTGTTGGCTTGTAGCCAAGTGTACTAACGACAACAGAACATATTAGAAATTTAGATCAATAAATTGGTGTATCGCATTGAACGAAAATCCACCATCCATCAGAGACTTCCTGCCGGTCTCGGCTATTTCCTTCACTTTCTTCCTTACCTTGCTATCACTGTCCATCAGGGATCTCACCGATTTCTCAATCTCATTTGCCAGCACAATAGCACCACCCAACCCATAGTCCAATCTCAACTCCACAGCTAACTCCAGTTCTCTTATCATCCTGAATGCGTTAAGCTGTTGTTCTGCATACATAGGCCATGTTACAATTGGCACACCATACCACAAGCTTTCCAAGATTGAGTTCCATCCACAATGAGATACAAACCCTCCGATTGCTTTGTGGGCTAAAATCTCCACCTGCGGAGCCCATCCACATATCATTCCTCTTCCCTTTATCCTTTCCAAGAATCCTTCTGGAAATACATCTGTCGAAACTTCATCTTTCAGTGATGAAAGGCGCATAGACCACAGGAAATTGTACCTGCTACTCTCGAGTCCGATTGCTATCTCTTTCACTTGTGCTGCACCAAAGCTCCCAAAGCTTCCAAAACATAGAAACACTACTGAAGACTCAGGCTGATCATCAAGCCATCTAAAGATATTGTGGTACTGAGTCTCATCTAAATCAGGGTTAGGCTGACTTTTAAGGTGAAGCACTGGCCCAACTGCGTAAATCGGAGGTTTTAACCCGTCAGAAAATGAGTTGACTGCATATGGCTCTAGCTCAGAAAATGTATTAACAATTATAGCATTGACATCCTTGAATCTTTGAGCAAGCTCAACAAAAGTAGCATAACCATCGTTGTCAAACAAAGCTGAAGGCAAAACACATGCAGGAACTGGGTTTATAAAACCTGGAATTAACAACTCAGGATCTGAAGGTTTAAACTCAGTCGAGATCTGATCATTACGAGTCGGAAGATATTGGATCAACCCCAAGAATCCAGCGTTAGAAGTTAAGAATATATAAGAAGGTAGATTCAGCTCTTTAGCAACATCAATCATGGAGACACAAAAGAAATCAACAACTAACCCGGTAACTCGGGTAGAGTCTGAGTTGGAGTGGGAGGATAAAATATCTGCAACAATACTCTTAACATGGTCTATGTGACTCTCCACAAACAGTTTGATGTAGTACTCAGGGCATTTCTTTAGAAGTTCAGGAGGCGGAGGATCAACTTGAGGGAGATCAATGAGTCGGATTCCTGGCTGTGAGGCTGTGAGAAATTTGGTGTAAGCATCAAGCCAGGGAGTGGCGGGTAGCTTCATGGACAGGATAGCGATGGAAATTCGATCATCCCGATCAATTAAGCGCTTTGCAAACTCAAGGGTAGATACCAGGTGACCAATTCCTGGGGCTGGGATGAATATGAGCTCTGCTTTTCTCATCTCAGCATCACGAACTTTTTACTTTATAATCCAACTGTTTCCTCTTCTTGTCTATCTTTTATGCGATGCAATCTATAATGCAAGGTAATGATTTGTTCGTCTGCAAGCTCAGGAGTAAGAATTAAAAATTGAAGTCAAATATTCCAATCAACCAATGGGGAAAGGTTTTACGCAATGCCCCCTAATGTTTGATGAAATGTCTGTTCAAGAAATAGTTTTTACAAACTGATCACTCGTGTCCCAGAGTAGGTAATAAATCTATTTCCGTTCAAATGACTTTAAACAAAGCCTCCAGCTAAAATAGAAAAGTACTAAATTGCCCCTTCAGCCATTTTTTGTCCGTTTCACAAATTTTGACCCAGTAATTTGGCCTACCGCTTTGGATGAAGATCCACCCCCGCCCATAAGAGACTCCCTGTCAATCTCAGCCATTTCCATCCATTAGAGATCTCATTTGCCATCACAAGATCGCCACCAATACTGTAGTCCAATCTCATCTCCATAGCTGACCCCAGTTCCTACATTCATTAAGCCGTCGTTCTGCATAAATTGGCCGTGTCGCAATTGGTACACCATACTACAAGCTCTCAAGGATTGACTTCCAGCCACAATGAGATATCAAAATCTCCAATTGCTTTGTGGGTCAAAACCTCCCCTTGTTGTGCCCATCGACGTACCATTCCTCTTCCCTTGATTCTTTCCCAGAATCCTTCTGAAAATACACCATTATTTGCGTTACTATTAACTACAGAAACTACCGTCTTTCAGTGATGAGAGGCGCTTAGACCACAAGAAATTGTACGAGCTACTCTCAAGCCCCATCGCAATCGCTTTCACTTCCCAAAGCTTCCAAAACATAGAAACACTGCTGAAGACATCTCAAGATATTATGGTACTGAGCCTTATCTAAATCAGGGGTAAGCTGACTTTTAAGGTGAAGCACTGGTCCAACTGTTTACAGTGGAGGGTTTAAGCCACCAGAAACTGAGTTTGCTGCATATGGCTCTAACTCAGAAAATAAATTGGCAATAATACCATTGCTTGAATCGTTAAGCAACCTTGACAGAAGTAGCATAACCCCCATCTTAGTAAGATGGGGGCAGCATCAATCATGGACACACGAAATCAACAACTAACCCGCTAACTTGGATGGAGACTGAGCTAGAGCGGGATGATAAAATATTTGCAACCATACTTTTGACATAGGGTATGCGACTGACCATAGATAATGCAAAGTGGTATTCCCGGGATTTCTATAAAATGTCAGTAGGAGGATCCACTTGAGGGAGACCAATGAGTTGGTTGGATACAAGGCTGTGAGTGCTTTGGTGTAGGCATCAAAAAAGGAGAAGATGGTGACTTCATGGAAAGGATGGTGATCAGAATTTGATCATCCCAACCAATTAAGGAATTTGCAAATTCTAGGATTGGCACCAGGTGATCAATTCCTGGTGTTGGGACAAATATGAGCTCTGCCTATTTTCCTCAGTTTTTTAAACTTTCCTCCTTGATCCACCTATTCCCTTACTTTTATGAAATGCACAAGCCCAAAATTAAGAAATAAACAATGAGAGGAGAGAAGAAAGAGACAATTGAAAAGTAATTCCACCAATTCAGACATCTCATGTTAGCTTTATTTCCCACTACGCTATAGTCAATCTCTAAATTCGACTAATACATATATCCTTATAACATTTTCCACATACTTCATCGTAACAATTTGACAAAGAATCCACCATTAACAGCCAATTACAAGGCCAAGCTCCAACTAAGATAGACTGGTTCAACCCACCATGTTCGTGGATAATATAATTTTAAAATACAATTACCCAAACTAAGGACTGTTTAGATAATCAGTAAGATGCAGACAGGAGCTCGAATTTATATCTATTAAATACCAGAGAACAGAAAGTCTAAAACAAACAGATGAAATATATAAAAAAAAAGACATAACATGCAAACAAGTAACATCTGTAACCAAAGCGCACACCTTTTTTACACGAACAAATTAAAAATCAGAAACCAATCACCGTTTGCTATCATAATCAACGACTTCCGATTCAGTCACCGACCGTGAGTGTTGAACAATTGCCCGACCAATCGAATTGATCCACTCCTCTTTCTCCTTATCCGTATCGGCGAGGAAATACATCGTGCATTCACCGGTAGAGAGTTCGAAAGCGAACGGTTTGTTGAGAATGTCCTCGGCGCCTTTGACGGTGATGCAGTTGCCAACTGGGATCACGCCACGTGGAGTGGAGTTGCGGGTGATATTGTTCGAGTCTTTAAACCAAATGAGCTTGCCTTGTTTTAGGATGAACCATCGGCGGCGCCAGGTTTTGATGTAGTCGCCTTGCTTTGTGAGCCAACCGGATCGTTCGGGGTTGGACCAGAACTCGATGCCTTTGTAATCCTCCGGGTTCGGGTCCTGACCCGTCGCGGCACGCCAGAGGTACTCCATTACAGTCAGCTGAGCGCTCTCTCTCTCTCTTTCTCTCTTTCTCTGTGTTTGTAAGGATACCCAGAACTCAAGAGCATGAGGGAATTTTGCTTCCTGTTGTGTTTTGCGAATCTGAAAAAGAAATTAGCTTTCGTGTTTGTTACGCCACGGAGAAGGTGGATGTACAGTGGTTGGCGGCAAAAACGATGTCGTTTGGCCGAATTTGCAGCAGCTCCTACCGATCATTGCAAGTGAATGGTCAAATTCAATAGAAAATTTAGCAGGCAGTTGAAGTGAATCCTCGTCTGACATAAAATTTTTTAATAAATACTAATAATTGATAATTAAATACAATTATTAATATTTATTTAAAATAAAAATAAACACCTTCGCTGTCCAAATTGGAAGAGTTTAATAATTGCAATAGCAAGTTAACAACAACAGACAATTGTGCTGGGTGTGTTGGGCATTCTTATGATAGATAATAAGACCAAACAAAAGTTGTTCGAGCAGAAGGTATATCTAGTTTCATAATCAAATAGTTTGGGTTATCAAATGTAAATGCAATTATCAACCAATCACCATTATCTTGCATTAAAACAAATAAAATTAACAAAAATCAATAAATAATAACAGCTAATCCCATCTAAAACTTTTTTTCTCACTTGTAAATTCAATTTCTCACCCATCTCAGGCAGACAGGATGTTTAATACTTCAATTGAATGTAATAAACTTAGTTGTAATTCTATCAGGCTGTCTAGAGATACGAGGTGGGAAAGCTTCCCTCTCACAAAGCAACTAAACAGGTTATTCAGTGAAAGGGTACTCTCCAGATCGAAGCATTTATCTGAGCATAGGTCGAGCTTGGGATTTGCCATTAACTAAACAAATAAAACACTATCTCTACCACAAATCATGATTCATTAGCAAGCTCCAAAGTCCAAACATAAGTTTCTGCTCATAAACAAGCTATTCTGGGTTATTTTTCTCGTCTCTTTCGTCTATTCTGCTTAACACAGTGTTATCATACAAGTTGCAGACAATTGCATTGTTTTCTTGCACAAGTCTGCTCCAACAAGCGCATAAATTAGTCATTCTTTCTTCCCATTTAACGTAATAACTTTAGGTGGATGCTCCAAAGATTTGAGCTTTGACCGTAATTTTTGTTTCTAGAGGCAGATGACTAATTTCAAAGGTTTCCCTCGCTAGATCAAAGTTTTGAGTATTCTTTACATCATTTCATGAACATCCTTCACACGTATTTGCTAAGCTGGAAGAGATCACCGTTTGAGCTTCTTTGCTATTTCAGCAACGTACTTACCCTGGTGAAAGGCCTGTTGGAGTTCTAGCTCAGTAGGTTGACGGGATCCATCTGCTGCATATGTTCCAGCGCCATAGGAAGAGCCGCCCTTCACCTCATTCATCGCAAACATGCCACTCCCAAAGGTGTACCCAAGCGGGACGAACAACATACCATGATGTGCTAACTGTGTTACGGCAGTCAATCTGTAAAAATGAGTTGAGCAATCATACACTGAATTTTCCTTGACGCTATAGGATTGGTGAAGAAACTCGATAAAAGAAGATGAACATCTATTAGGAAGAATGACAAAAGCAACAAAACAGGGCAATGCCACCAAAGATCAATATGTTCAGAGCAGTGAGTTAATTTTAACTAAGGAATTAAATAGATTCAATTGGAACTCACGCAGTAAGCTCCTGGCCTCCTCCGTGAAAACCAGTACTCCAGAAGATTCCAGCAGGTTTTCCAGCAAGTGCTTGGGATACCCATAGCTTATCAGTTGCATCGAAGAAAGCCTTGCACTGGGCTGCCATCACACCAAAACGAGAAGGAAACCCAAAGAGAAAACCATCAGCCTCCAATAGTTGATCAGGGCTGATCACTGGCACATCATCTGCTTTAGCAGGAGCTTTCAGCTTTTGCAAAATCACATTGGAAAGTGTTTCAGGTACCTATTCATTCCAATCAAGTCAAGAAAACTTCAAATTATCAAAGGGCCTCTTCCTCTAAAGCATTCCATTCCTTCGTGATAACTCCTAATTTTCCCTCAAAGCAAAACTACCTGCCAAAGTGTAGCTTCAACCCCCAGAACAGAATTAGCTCCTCGCTGCACTTCCCTTGCCATGGTCTCCACATGTCCATACAAAGAGTAGTACCTACAAAAAGCAGAATAGTTAAATCATGAGAAAGAAGAAAAAGATAAAGGAACCAAAGTCAGCATCAATGCAATTCTAGCGAATATTTGTGTGTGTGTGTGTGTGTGTGTGAGAGAGAGAGAGAGAGAGTACACAATGTAGATTTTGGTGGTGGTAGCCATTGTTATAGTCGTGGGTAAACTCTACTCTGTATATGCTGCTAGGTTATGACTGTGTACTAATTTAACTGCTCCCTGCATTGAACATAAACCACAAAAATCACATATACACAATAAGCGCAACATCTAGCATCTGCTTCTAAGTAAAAATTCATCAATAAGCACGATTCCCTGAGTAATTTTGCCTATGAATAAGACACGCAGATATCTGAGGATCAAGATTTATTAAGAAAGAGTTGGAAAATTTTGACTACTTTAATCTCTCTCAACTGTTGTCTACAAACTCTCTTATAATCTGCAAATGTTTGGGATTAAGAAGCAGCAAGCAAGCCCTCGATTCATCTACTAAAAAGTTGGTCTTTAACAAACATCTTTTCAACTTTGCTTTAAAAGTTAAGTAGAAGCCACTAATCAGCAATAACAGGCATACCCTTAATTCATTTACTCACTCCAAAACAGCAAGCACCCAATTTTACATACATACATACGTTCAAAGTTCAGGCTCTTCCAGTCCCCAAAAATAAGAACTCAACAAAGTAAGCCAAAACCATAGATGCTGGAATCAACTGAACTATCATGGAAAAGTCTACTTACCGTGAATTTATATTTCGAAATAAGAAGTTCTCTATCAAAGCGAGGAACACAGTATTTTCAGTGAAAACTTGTGCTTCAGAACGAGAAGACACAGCCTTTCAATTTCCGTTTAACATAATTCATTTACCGATATTTTCAGTCAGATTTCAGGGCAATCAAACGAAATAAAACAAGTTTCTTAGGTTTTCATAATTCATATCACAAATTAATACGATCTAAGCATCCATTCCACACGCCCATGAACGCAGAAGAATATCAATGAAGCATTCCCTGAGACTGGCAACAGAACGACTTACCGGCGGCGATCATGTGTCTTCGTAGGAACCGACGAAGGAAGCTATGCCTATGTTCTGTCTCTGTCTGTCCGTCTTCTGATACGGTAATAGTACTGGGTTCGGATAAACATTAGACGCAGCTAAGTTATGAAACGAGCAGCACTTAATGTTGTTCGCCCCTTCTATCCATTGGATTTGCATTCTCACTTGTCTTTTCTCTCATTTATTTTTAATTAAATAACAATAAATAATATAAAATTATATTATATTTTTATATAATTTATAAATTAATTTTATATTTTATAATATAAATTAAAATTTTTTAACTCCGTTAAGTTATAAAATTTTGATTTCCTACGTGGCTGTCGTGTCAGCGGTATGGATTCGTTAGCAAATCAACGGGGGAAATTTCTGAAAATAATCTTATTTTTATCCCTCTTTACATTTATAACCAACCCTAATTTATTCTTACCAAACTAACTACTTTGGACGATTTTGCCCCTAAACCCTAAAACACAATTTTATTTTTACCCTCAGACCTAACTAAAAGGTAAAAACAAACATCTTTCCATTTTCTTACCATTTTGTCACTCAACTTCTTCTCATCTCGGCATCGTTGCTTTGCCAATTAATTGTGAGTTTAGTCATCCACACCATAAAGAAGAGAACAACAACAAAAAAAGGTTAATACAAGTATATTATTGCATAGAATTTTTGGTGTAGTAGTTCATTTCTTTCTTTTTGTTTTAACATTTTATTAAATGTTAACACAACAATAGTAGAGAAGTAAGAGTATAGATAGAGTAAAATGTAGCAAATAGGGCCATTTTCGGTGTGTTTGGGTGAGAAAATGCAGAAGAGGGAGGAGGAAAGACGGTGTGTGAATTCGGCGGGCGGCGAATACAGGGGAGTCTGGAGCGTGATGCTCAATTTCCGACCCGCGGGGACCCAGTGTGTTTTTGCCCTGGGTCCACGGGGACCCCAGGCCTAGGTCCTATATATTTATGTTATGTAATTTAGTCATTTTATTACAAAAATTAGCTTGTTATTTTCGTACAATTTATAATTATAAAGGTTATAAACATTAATTATTAATTTGTCTGTTAATTTTCAGGTATATGGCTGAAATCGTACTTGTTGGCATTCGGCATGGAGGATCATGGATTATGTTATCTGATGGTTCAGAAAAATACCACGGTAGAAGGGTTCGGCTTATATCTGTTCCGAAAGATATTAAGTACCATGAATTATTGGCCGTAATATGCAAGCACACTAGAATTAATCCAGCAGAATTTAACATTCAACTGAAAACTAGATTCAAAGATGCAGAGACAGGATATCGTATATATGTTGACATTGATGATGATTCTAGTGTATCCGGTTTTATGCATAGTATTAGGCCAGAATGGTCTAAAGATCTTTCTATACTTTATGTCTCTGCAAAGCAAGTTGTTCCCAGTGAGCCCAGGGTACCTGAAAGTAACGTGCCAGCTTTCGATGCAGAGGTTTCTACACAACCAGTTGTATCTTCTAGGGATAGTAACCAATTCTATTATAGCCAATACTATACAAATCCTATGGAGCCTGAACCAATACAGCGTGGAGCTTCAGTTAGCCGTGGAGAATATGCGTTTTGCTCAATCAATGAAGAGTCTGTGCACGATTTCTTTGAGGCCCCGGCATTTGTGCAAGGTTAGGGTGTTGACATCGCTAACGAAATGCCAGCTCATACGTGGAGGAATGACTTTGAAAATGATGGTACGTATGTAGCTGCAAACATGAGTCAGCAAGCTCGTGACAGTGACACATCTAGGAGGATTGGTGATGACATAGCTGGTCCTTCAAGTCTTCCACACAGTGGTCCTCGTATGCCACTTATTCCACCATCATTTTCTACATGTGAGGATGCAATTTCGTGTCTACATATAACATGATAGATATTGGCCAACTTTTCAATTCAAATAAAGAGCTACAAGACGCATTGTGTGTATTGGCATTGAGGAATAATTTCCAGTTTTGAGTTGCAAAGTCAACGACGGATCGATTTGAGGTTAGATGTATTGTTGACGGTTGCAAATGGCGAATTCGAGCAACTAATCTAGATGGAGATGGTGGATATTGGTGTATTAAGCGCTGTGAATCCGATCATACGTGTAGAAGCGACCAATTAAATCCAAGCCACCGCCAAGCAACCAGTCGGTTTATTGGTGAATATGTTATGGACAAATTCTAAGACCTTGGGAGGATTTATACTCCAAACAACATTCGCGATGACATACATCGAGAGTTTGGAGTTTGAGTATCTTACCGAAAAGCATGGCTAGCAAGAGAAGAAGCACTTAAATTAGCGTGTGAAGACCCAGCAGAATCATTCAACTTGTTGTCACAATTTTGTTACATACTCGAAGAGAGGAATCCAGGTACGATAACGCATATAGAATGTGACGCTGATACAAACTTCTTATATTTCTTCATGGCACTTGGAGTTTGTTTGAGCGGTTTTCGTACGACAATTCGGCCAGTGATTGCTATTGATGGAACATTCCTGAAGGGTACGTATCGAGGCACCATGTTTGTTGCAGCCGCTCTTGATGGAAACGATCAAATATATCCTGTCGCATTTGGAGTTGGAGACTCAGAAAACGATGCTTCGTGGGAATGGTTTTTAACGAAGCTACGGAATGCGCTTGGCCCCATTGAAGATCTTGTGTTTGTCTCAGATCGCCACGACAGCATTATAAAAGGTATAAGAACAATCTTCCCTGAAGCATACTACGAGTTTTGTGCATATCATATTGAAGGGAATCTAAAAACAAAGTTCAAATTCAAAGACCGCAAGAAAGATGTTTTCCTTATGGGTTTCTACCAAGCTGCCAAAGCATTTGTGTTTGGTGAATTTGAGAAGCACATGGAGAAGCTGAGGTTAGTTCACAATGATGCTGCCAATTATTTGGAAAATGATGTCGGTTTTCACCGTTGGGCAAAATGTCATTTTCCCACTAGGCGATACGACATAATGACCACAAACATTGCCGAGAGCCTGAATGCACTGTTGAAGGATGCACGGACCCTTCCCATCATGGCCTTAGCTGATTGGATACGTTCTGTGTTGTAGCGATAGTTTTATAAGAGGAGAGAAGAAGCTGCGAAACACGAAGACAACACATTAACTGATGCGGCCTCTGCAAAAGTTAAAACGGAGGAGTCACTGTCGCTAACTATGTCCGACTAATGGGCTTCATCGCATCATTGATCTCGCGGCTGGAATGTCCTTTCGGGGAGGAATCATAAATCGTGATGCTATGCCTAACCAAGTCCACCAACAATGCGACCCAGTGATCCCCACAGATAAGTGCAGGCAATAGGACGTAATCGACAGTCCTCCACGGCTTGTATATCCCCAACCGATCACCTCGAATGTGCATGCCAATGTCGGAGTAGTCAGGTGGTTCTTGGGACCTTAGGCGCCATTTGTATAGCAAATGGCTCTGAAAATTGAAATTAGATTATTAAAAATCGCAACATAAATATTATTTGACATCATTAAAATATATCATAGGCAAGTTGGAAATTTATACATACATATAAGTGAGCATGGGCGATGGTAACATTCAGGCGAATACTATGAGGACACGCCAGTTGTCGATGGGCCAGCAAGTAGCAATACTCATCAATGTGCTGCATTAATAAAACAACGAAGGTTAGATTTCACATTCCAAGACTACCAAGTAAACATATGCAAGTGGGTGGGTGCATGACTTACAGTATCCTCTAATTGTGCATCTGCGTTTGAAATACCACGAAGCCACCTCGGTGTGATAGTGACAGCCTGTGTCTAAATGGCAGCGTCTGGTTCCTCCAACCAATTAATGTACGCGGCATAAATACTGTCCTCATAAGGGGCGATAGAGTTTATCACAGTTTCTGCCGAATATTGTCCTATTGGATTTGATCGTGCGCGCTCTCTTATCTAGGTTAATGTATGGGCTTCTTTCCTGCAGACCATGTCTGTACTACCTGCCGAACCGGCTACAATCAACATCACCTTCACGCTCTGATTCTGAGATAACGATGTCAGCTTCAGATGGTATGCTAGATAATGGTCCCGATGGTCCCGCTTCATGTTCTGTGGGACGCTGAGGTAGAATGTCCTTTAAAGCACAAAACGTAGAGCCGTAATGAGTTGCAGAATACAATATAATACAGTTATAGTAACTAAACATTAAAAATAGTACATATAATAGAATAAGTTAACTAACTTGTGATTGTTGACAGTCGCTCAATGCCATCCATGCCTGAAGGTCTGCTGATAGCTGATCGACCCGCCCCACCACTTCGCGTTCTATTCGCTGCATATCATCGCGGATGCCCCGCTCTATCCTCTCAACATCGTCTCGAATGTACATGATGTCCTGCCGCATGTAGTGTACCTCCAAATCTAGGGAATTGAATCGATCTTCAACAAATCTCTTAAACTCCTCGTCAATGTACGCTAGTGCAGGTGAATGATGATGTGGGAAACTGGCCGAGTGATGTGACATAACTGGGGAACGACGATGCGATGCTGAATGATGTGAGACAGGTGCTCGAATGGTGTGAGGCAGGTGCTGAATGTTGTGAGACAGGTGCTGAATGGTGTGAGACTGCTGACGAATGATGTGACCTCGCGGAAGACTAATGCTGTAACTGAGAAAAAACATATATGTTAGACATATTGATAACACTTATTATCAACATGTAAACATATGCATAAATCATACCTGAACATAACCCGAGATCGTTAGGACGCTACCCCCTGTACGCACCTTGTGGTACCATAATCTCTGTCAATTCAACCACATGAGGCAGTTCCATCTCTACACCGTCAGGTTGTAAAGCAAGAACAACCTGAAGTGGCTCCGCTGCAAACAAATGTTGGTGCAGCATCGCCTAGGACAAATTCCGCTTCATGTTCTTCCAGTGGATGATTGTTGGGGTTCCGATTTTTTCCCCAACTTTTCTACACCTTAGGGGTCAGCACGCCTACTGGAATCTTCCTAACTTGCTGTCCTGTTTGATTCTTGAGTTCTTTTCTTATTTTATATCCCCTAAGTTGTCCTTCGGGTTAACTAATATATATATAAAGATATGTTGAATAGGCAAGACAACTCTTAAACCTATCACAACTTGACTTGGTTGAAGAAGACAACTCTTAACTTCAACCTTAGCTCTTAAGCAAGGAAGACAACTCTTAACCTTAACTTAAGCCCAAGTTATCTCAAGACAACTCTTAAAAGACAACCGAAATATAAACAAGAATAGAAGCAAAAATGCTTACCTTTAATTCTTGATTAATGAATGAGAAAATAACAAAATTCGTAGCTTCTCCGCTCCTCACAAATAATGGGCTGTATTTATAGTCCTAAGACAGCCTTATCCTAATTTAACTAGTACTTAGGTTCCTTATCCACTTAGGATATGTTTTCCTAAGTCAACAAGCTTTTCTAAGTCAAATAAAACATTATCAAGATAAACCTTACAAGGATTCTTGGTCTTTCTTGAATTTTTACCTTATCTTGTATTCTACAACTACTGGATTTCCTCTTGGCTTATCCTTCTAGGACTAGGACTCTCAATGCAAATCCTTTTGCCCTTAGAATTCTACTTTGCCGTGAGTATCCCATTGCTACTGAAATTCATTATGCTTGTGCTACTTTAATTACGATTAAGTCAAATACTGGTTGGGCTTCACTGCTGGGCTGCATACTTTCTGTTGTCACTCTTGTTATGCACATTTTCTGGCTCATGCTCTACTTTGTTGCCCCATTTTCTGTCCATTGCCTTTCCTTCATACTTAGGTTCTCAACAATGATACGCGGGACGCCGTCGCGTACGATAGTAGCGAACCTATGCTGCAGGCTAGGAATACTCTCGTAAATCCACACCTACATGGCACAAATTATAGCATTACAACAAGAAACATACCCAAAACAATTACATTTAGTTTGCTAGAAATACCTGAAATGCAATGGCCATCCCGGTGATGTTATACTTGCCCTTAAATTGCCGCCCACTAGCTTCCAACCGTGCTGCAGAGTTCCTATATTTGCCGTGCTGGCTGGCAACGGATCGGCGTAAAGATTGCATGATGAAGAGATGGGCGGCAGATCCCCACGGGTATCTATTAAATTCCTCTAAATCCTCTAAAATATCTAATATCCAAAAATCGACATGTGATTTACCGTCCCTACCAAATAAAAACCTCTCAACCAAATAAAAAAGGGATAATCTAACTACATCTACATCCGAAAGAGAAGAAAAATCTAAAACATCAAATACTAAATCTAGATCGTCTAGGGTGATCACGTCTCTATCCCCAAAAATTATATCCCTAAGACGAGAACTATCCTCCAAATGTAAAGTAGGAAAATGCCCACACCTAAGTCCGGTTATCAACCCAAACTCAACCCGTGAAAACCTAACCATTTGGCTACAAACTAAAAACCACATCTCGTTTGGGTTAGCGCCTACATGTATCTCATACAACATCATGTAATGAATTAAGATAGGTGAATGATGTAAACTACCTATGTCTAACAAATGGCCTAAACAAGTTTGCTTAAACATACCTAATTACGTCTGACTTAATTTACCCCGTATTTGGTCTAGCACGGCAAATCTCGCCATACAACACGTCTCTGCGTGAAAGTGCTCATCTATCGGAATCTTCAAACGAGACTGAGTTGCCATTTCTACCTGCACATACTCAATAAATAATAATTAGTTAAAAATAAATAATAAAATATCTACATAACTAATAAAATATAAAATAAATATAAAAAATATATAAAAAAAAATTCAAAAAAAAATTTATTAAAAATTCCTCTAGGCGCGTGACCAGACAGGGGCCAGATGAGCCTTGGGTCTGCAGTAAACCAAGACCCAAAATGGGCCTTGGGCCCGCGGGGACCCAGGGCCAAAAACCCCTCTGGGCGCGTGTATCCCACGCGCCCAGACACACCTAAAACGGGCCCTGGGTCCGCGACAACCCATGGCCCAAATATTCTGGGCGCTTGTGATACACGCACCCAATCCAAACGCAGGAGGAAGACGAAGGTCAAACTGCGAAATCTGGGCGCGTGTACCTCACGCGCCCAGAGTGTGTAAGGAGTTTGGGCGCGTGTATCACACGGCCCCTGACTCAATTTTCCATATTGGGCGCTTAAGGTACACGCGCCCAGACTCCTTACACACCTTGGGCGCGTGAGGTACACGCGCCCAGATTTCCTAGTTTGACCTTCGTCTTCCTCCTGTGTTTTCTGCGTTTTCTCACCCAAAACATCATAATTGTTCTATTTGTCAACATTTGACCCAACAACGAAGAAATAAACTACCACGGCAAGTTTAATTTTGTCCTGTAATTATAGAAATTCATACCAAAATTTGGGAAATTATTTGTAAGCGCACAGAGATGGTAACAACACAATCTAATGTAAGTCATATTAACCTTTTTTCTGATTGTTGTTGTAGTATATGTACTGTCGAAGATGAAACTCGGAAGTGACCAGTAACGCAATGTAAATGAAATGAGAAGAAAATGAATGACGTGTGTTTTTAGTGTTTGTGTTTTAGGGATTGAGGGCAAAATCGTCCAAAGTGGTTAGTTTGGTAAGAATAAATTAGGATTGGTTATAAATGTAAAGAGGGATAAAAATAAGGTTATTTTCGAAAATTTTCCAACCAACGACGTATGATTTTTCTTTTGTTAACAAAATCACCGGGGGACGTCTTTATTCAACACTGCGCCTGACACAGCTTGTCGCTGTGATAATTTTGTCACGTGCAGCCAAGTAGAGAGTTTTAACAGAACAAAGGGCTTGATAAAGCTTCACGTGCAACCAACAAGTGCTATGTTTTTAAAAAGAACAGAGGCCTGATCAGGTATTGCCGCTTTTTAAAGCCGAAGCCGAACGAAGGCAGAGTCGAAACGTCCAACACTTGCTCGTGCGAAGAAAGAAAGGTCACGAGTCCGTGACCTAACCCCCAAGTTACACTGTATGAAAGATTTTACCAAACGAGCTTTAATTATTCTGAAATTATTCAATATAATCTATAGACAAGCCACCTGCAACCATGACTGCATGACGCGAGTCTTCACATTTGTTACTCTCGACTGGAATTTTCTTTCTTATAAGAAAATTTTTTTTATAAAGAAAAGAAAATCAAGACGCCCATTTGTCTGGCCAAAAAAGGAACCAACTCAGAGCAGAAGTGCACCCTTTAGCACTAGTTTTCAGAAAGAAAATGTGGAGAAAATCAAGAAATAGTAATCATTTCTCAACAAACGAAGGCTCTGCAAGATCAACACCACGAGCAAGAGCAGCAGCTTTGTTCTCGCGCTCTCTCTGCTCATCCGCAACAATGCCGGCGCCAGCTTGGAGGTGGGCAATCCATTCCCCGGTGCTTGTTCATATCCTTAAATGATGAATACATAGTGTCATATCGTGTACCGGTTGGAAAAAGGTCAAAATAAGTGCAATGTCTCTATATCGCTCAGTAAATGAAATGCCTACAAATCTACCACTGTATGCCCCACGCCTTGTGACTTCCAGCTTATCAATCAACTCCATAGCTTTCACGTGTATTGCAGCAGAATGAATAATGAAAACCGCAACAAGTCACCCAAACAAATATGTTGGTGGGCTTAGTGGACTCCTGACTTACGCCGTTATCCACAACAAAATTGAATTTTCTTCTCAGCAAGGGTACTGAAAATAGGCCCTAATAGCTTCTTTTGAGCAAACCTCTCAGTAGTTTCTTTCTGCCAATTCCATACTTCCTTTTTTATTTCTTCCTCTTTTTCTCTTTTTTCATTGAGCTCTTTTTGTAATTTTTCTACCTTCTGTTCTAGCTCTTTTATTTTTTCATTTTTTGATCCCACCTCATTTTTCAACATACTTACTTCTTTTTGTATCATATAAGGAGTATGTGGGCTTAAAGAGGTTGAGGGTGAGGCCAGAAGCATTGATCTCAGGTTTTCTTCCTGATTTTTAAAATCAAGGTAACAACAAAGAGCATGGATAATGTCTGGTTTGGATTTTGAGTTTGAGTTTCAAAGATTATCCACAAGACATTTTTGCTTTGGCTTCAATTGGGCTTTGGCCTTAAAAGATAGATTAGTTCCAGTGGGGAACGATTTCAATGTGTAAGGTCCAAAAAAAAAGGAATTTGGACTTTGGGATGCACCTGCCATTGCTGCAAATAATAAATAATGGGTTAGTGCTAACAAATTTTTCTACTGTGTTTATATATGCATGAACAAATATGTTGGTGGGCTTAGTGGACTCCTGACTTACGCCGGTATCCACAACAAAATTAAATTTCATATAATGCCACCATGCATGAATACACATTAAATTTCTACTTTTTAACTTTCTGCATGTAATTACATATCTACATGCATGCAATTTACATTGTAATTACAGAGCTAACAATTTCAGTTGTTCTTCAAAATTATTTTGATTTTCTACTTCTTCGTTATTATTACAAATACTTAATACATCACTATCATTACTATTTTCACTACCATTTATACTAATTATGTCAAATTCTTCTTCTAATTCTAATTCCTTATATATTGTCATTCTTTCTAAATCACCTCTTTTATTTCTATATTCTTTTGCATAATGTTCAAATTGTCCACATATAAAACATTTACACTTCTTAATAGGTAATTTTTTGTTTTTAAATTTACTAACATGATTTTTCCTAAATATTTCTTTTCTATAATTAGTAGCTTTTCTAAAGTATTTCTTTTTTCTATCTTGTCTATATATTCTTGGTATGTATACATTTTTACAATAATTGTAACTCTTTACCTGTCTAGCCACTTCATTTACTATACATTGTCTAGCCACTTCATTTACTCCTGATGATGTACTAGCTAATATTTTATCTCCTATATAATCGTCATATTTAGGAATGTCTATTTCTTCTAATGGTAAAATATATTATTCTGTATTTATCCCATTTCTAAGAACTTCTAATAAGTCTACATCTTCTATATTTTCTGCTGATTTATATTTTTTATTTTCTATTTTAGGATAATCTTATCCATATACCATATCTATGTATAAAGTACAATCATCTAAATCTGAAATTTCTAAAAAATCTACTGTCCAATCGTAATCAAGGTATTTGCTATATAATTCTCTTATCTTTTGTATTTCAATCATCTTATAGTCTGGGTGCTACAAGACTATGCTTTAACTAGTTTTCTATTGTCTTTAATAATGTTAACCTTACCTCTATTCTATATCTAAAATGTGTCATAACCTTTCCTCTAATCTTTCTATTTCTAAAACTAACATATTTCTAAATGTTGTTATGTTTATTCTACTATCTAAATTTATTCTAAGTAAAGCATTAACTATTTATTTATGTGAATTACAATCAGTATTTAGTGACATTTTAATTTCTTCCTATAGTAGGTATGTTTTGCTCTATTGATTCTTCATCACTGTCTAATTCTGAAGTTTCTACATTTCTTTGTTCTATAAAATTATCAAATCTTATACTTAGGTTACCATCCAAGTCTACATATATAGAACTGCTTTCTGGTATTAATATTGTTTTTCTAGTATTTATTTCTATAAATTTTTGTAAATTTCATCCTAATCCTGCTAATATTGTAGGGCCTGTTATTTCTGGTCTAATCATTCTAATTCCTCTAGTTGATAATCCATTTATTATAGTATCTGTACTTACTCTATACCTATTTCCAAATTTATTACTGGCTCTTCCTAAATATCCTATGATAATATTTAAATTATCTCCATCGTAATCTTCATATCCTTTAGTCTGAATTTTCTATTTTTAATTTTTTTAATTATTTATTGATTTTAATATATTGAATGAGTAATAAAATAATCCCGTATTACTATTTATGTCTACTTCTATCGTACCTAATACTGCTTTAGTCATATTTTTTATCTAACTAGTGTCTAATAATACAATTAATACTTTTGTGCCCACTCCTATTTTTGTTAATCCTTTTACTCCTATTACTATTAATCCAGAATGTACTAATCTTTTTCCTTCTAATTTTAATTTTCTAATTGTTTCTCTATTTACTATATCTATAGTTTTGGTTTGTCCATCTACTACACTAATTTGTTATTCAGTTGATACCTTTATTAGAGATGCTCTAAATTCCATTACTCCTACATTATATAATGTTTTAGGATTTAATAATCTTAATTGATTTTTATTATATAAATCTAAATTTCTCTCTACATCTATTACTTCTTCTAATCTTACATTATTATTTCCTTGTCTTCTAGTCTTAAACCAGTAGTAGGAGGATCAAAAGGAAAAATGTTAGTCTGAAAAAAGTGGGAAATAAATAAAATGTCTCTTAGAAGAAGTAATACTACTACTAGTATAGATAGATAAGGTAACATAATTAGGAATGAAGAAACACGTAGAAATAGCACCAGTATAGAAAGACCACATACTTTGATAGACAGAATATTAAGAAGACAGGATAGAGAAGGAAATAATAATGTAAGATTAGTAGAAATAATAGATTTAGAGAGAAATTTAGATTTATATAATAAAAATTAATTAAGATTATTAAATCCTAAAACATTATATAATGTAGGAGTAATAGAATTTAGAGCATCTCTAATAAAGGTATCAACTGAACAACAAATTAGTGTAGTAGATGGACAAACCAAAACTATAGATATAGTAAATAGAGAAACAATTAGAAAATTAAAATTAGAAGAAAAAAGATTAGTACATTCTGGATTAATAATAATAGGAGTAAAAGGATTAACAAAAATAGGAATGGGCACAAAAGTATTAATTGTATTATTAGACACTAGTTGGATAAAAAAATATGACTAAAGCAGTATTAAATACGATAGAAGTAGACATGAATAGTAATACAAAATTATTTTATTACTCAACCAATATATTAAAATCAATAAATGATTTAGAAGAAAACGATGGAGATAATTTAAATATTATCATAGGATATTTAGGAAGAGCCAGTAATAAATCTGGAAATAGGTATAGAGTAAGTACAGATACTATAATAAATGGATTATCAACTAGAGGAATTAGAATGATTAGACCAGAAATAACAGACCCTACAAGATTAGCAGGATTAGGATGGAATTTACAAAAATTTATAGAAATAAATACTAGAAAAACAATATTAATACCAGAAAGCAGTTCTATATATGTAGACCTGGATGGTAGCCAGAGTATAAGATTTGATAATTTTATAGAATAAAGAAATGCAGAAACTTCAGAATTAGACAGTGATGAAGAATCAATAAAACAAAACATACCCACTATAAGAAGAGATTAAAATATCACTAAATACTGATTATAATTCACATAGAAAAATAGTTAATGCTTTACTTAGAATAAATTTAAATAGTAGAATAAACATAGCAGCATTTAGAAATATGTTAGTTTTAAAAATAGAAAGATTAGAGAAAAAGTTATGACACATAACATTAAATAATATGTTTAGATATAGAATAGAGGTAAGGTTAACATTATTAAAGACAATAGAAAACTGGTTAAAGCATAGTCTTGTAGCATCCAGACTATAAGATGACTGAAATACAAAAGATAAGAGAATTATATAGCAAATACTCTGATTACGATTGGACAATAAATTTTTTAGAAATTCCAGATTTAGATAATTGTAGTTTATACATAGATATGGTATATGGAGAAGATTATCCTAAAATAGAAAATAAAAAATATAAATCAGCAGAAAATATAGAAGATGTAGACTTATTAGAAGTTCTTAAAAATGGAATAAATACAGAAGAATATATTTTACCATTAGAAGAAATAGACATTCCTAAATATGACGATTATATAGGAGATAAAATATTAGCTAGTACATCATCAGGAGTAGTAACTAGTCCAGAAAATTTACCTACAATAGAAATACAACCAACCAGAACTTTTCCAAGAGTAGATAGTCAACCCCCTACTAGAATATGTATACCAGAAATAAAAGGTAAAAGATATAGTAGAAAATTCTCATATGCACAAATAACATTACTATCAGCTTTAGCAAGTAGTAGAAGTATGTTAGTACTAAGTAGCTATCACTCTCAATTATGGGAAGAAGTAATAGCTAAATGGGAGTCTAGTACAATTTTATATTTAAATACATTTAATTTTATTGATAACCAAGAAAAAGTTAATTATGTAAAAAATTTATTAGGAGAAGTTCTTTTTCAAAAAGTAACCATGATTATTCTAACCATGAGTTACTTTTAGATTGTACAAATATCTTTAAGTTTTTTATAAATGATAGACGAATATTTCTTACAAAAATTTCCATAAAAATTTTCTCTTCTCCAAAATCTCTCCGATCTCTCTAAAAATATTCAACCTTCAGACTCAAGGTAAATTTTTTAATTCTCTCAACATATTTCAACAAGGTAGAGAGACACTCCCTTGTTGATCTTATTCTTTATCCCCAACGCCATAGAAACTCCGGTGGTTGGTTTCTTTAAATAACTCTGGTAAATTTAGTATTTTGTAAATATTGATTGTGTACAGTAATTGTTAGTATGTTAGGGTAAACAACTATTCATCAGAAATAGTGCTAGGTTGTTGGATTCAGATGAATGAAATAATATAAAAATATATATATAATATAATTTTTATTTAATTTCTTATTTCTCTTCTCCCCTCCTCATAAGCTTCCCAAGTATCCTAAAACCAGGACCCGGTTCTGTTCAAGGATACCTCTGTGTCTCTTCTAATTCTTCTTCTCGTACCTCGCCCCCCAAATTGGTATCAGAGCAAAACAAAGAAAAAACATTTACTATAACTCTTTTTATTTGTTAAAACACTCAAAAGGTTATAAGCTGAAGTACTAGGCAGAAGCTTGAGAGGCTGATAAGACCTAGGTGTAGGTGGAAATCTGGAGAGTCTAATAACTTAAGAAAAGAGAGTAATAGTAAAATAGATCTAAGTATAAATATTTAAGCCTTTATGATTAAGCAAATCATCCTGAAAACTTGAGTTAGGTTGAAAAAACTCTTATAGAGGTAAGCTGAAGTACTAGGCAGAAGCTTGGAGGCTGATAAAACCTAGGTGTAGGCGAAAACTTGCGGAGTCAATTGACCTAATATCATGACCAGTAAGGAAGAAGAGGTACTTCATAGGCTTAATTATTTAGATTTAGATATAGGAGAATATCATAGGAAGAGGTCTGTAGATAATATTAATTTAATTTGTTTTTTTCAAGAAAATTATAAGCATAAATTTCACTAGGAAGATCCATAGCTGAATACTATTTCTGATGTTTGTTACCACATACTATACAACCAAATAGTAATTAGTCAATCACAGAATATAATATTTAAGTCATATTTAAATATTTTACAAAAACAAAGAATTAAAATAGATAGTTTAATAGAAAATATTAAAATAATACATAATAATTTAAAAAATGGACAAAATAGTAATATATCTAGAAGAATAGAAAAAAAAATATATTAGAAAAATTAGATTAAATAAAATTAAAAATAAAAAATTTAGATAAAAAATTATCAATTTTAGCAGAATGAGTTTAAAAAAGGACCCTTTTTACCTAAGAAGTTTAGAAGCTACTGAAAATGAAGTAGTAAGCTCAGCAATAGGATTTAGCAGAGATCTAAGTAGTTTAGGATCTGTAGCAGGAGTACCATACAAAACTATAATTAGGCAAAATAATACGATAATTTCATTACTATTAGAAATTAATAAAAAATTGTTAGCCTTAAAATATAGCTTAGAAAAAATTCCTAATAAAACCCAAGATCCATTATTTATGAAAGGTTTGCCCAAAAGAAGCTATTAGAAAGTTTAATAGAAAATATTAAAATAATACAGAATAATTTAAAAATAGATAGTTTAATAGAAAATATTAAAATAATACAGAATAATTTAGAAAATGGACATTTTAAGATAACAGGTTATGAGAAAACCTTGGGTGCTCCACTAACAGTCCCAAGAGGTAGTGCTGCACGCAAAGCACCCCAGCTAGTTAAATGATCAAGCAGCTCCCCAGTAACCTGCACAGACAAATTCATTTAATGATTACATGAAAAACAGATTTCATTAAGAGATCTTTCATTGTGAATCAATTAAACTGATATGGAATTTGCTTTAGACATGCTGTTCTTAAAACCTACAAAAGTAAGGATAAAATATTTGTTAGCAAAGGGGAAATGATCCTTATCATATCAGAAACACACAAAGTTCTGAATTCATAGCCACAAGCAACATCCCTAGATTCCCATGTGTGGTTATCTGTAAATGGTTCATTAACATAAGCAATATGTGTTCAATGTAACATATGTCATTAATAACTAGTGATATTCCTACGCACCATTGAGCTTATGTGCATCACATGAGAATAACGTTCAATATTCATGAGCATTTCAACATTCACAGAGCCAGGATTTGACACCTGCATACACAGCCAATCTCAAACTCACATCTGTAAACAGTGGATATAAAAGCAAGCTGGATAAGTTTTATGCCATGCATTAAAAGAAAGCAGCCAGATTTAATTAAGTAAACCTTTCCAACATCGTTCCTCCCCAAGTTAACTAGCATAACGTGACCTCTTCTAACAGTGCCAGCTAGAGGTCAATTAGCAATCTTTCTCTGTAAGCAAAAATAAAAGGTGAGCATCTGTGCTGGCCACAGCTAATGCAAAAGAAAATTATGAAAGTAAAAAAGAAGTACAGGATAGCAGAGGCATAAACGGTTGGAAACAAATCTTAAGTTGTTATGTCTTCCTAAAATCAAAACTATAAGGGAAAGAAGAAAAGTATTTGAAATTAATTCTTTCAAAATTCCTGGAATTATTACTATACTCACCTTCTTTACAAGTGTAAGAATTTCTGGACTAGAAGCAACTAGCATACAACCTCTAGCCTGATTAGAGAAATACATACATAAGCAAAGAGCTCAGAACTTAACATTAACTTTTCAAAAAATAGTGTTAGGGGAAAGCAGGCAAACTTGTAAATAAGTCATATATGGACTTGGATTAACGATCCTCAGTGCTCTCTATAGATTTCAAATGCGTATGCAAAAGTCCGCCTTTCAAAACGCTGACTTAACACAATCTGGGAAATATCACCAGCAAGGATATGCTCCTTGGCCTCCAATACAACCTCCTTGTATGCTGCACTTGTCATGCTTGACATCTTCGATTAGGACTAAAATGATGAGTACATAACTTTACCGAACCTGAAGGGAGTCGGGGTCTGAAATTGAATTTCAAATAAAATGTTCAGAATTTTAACCTGAAGGGACAACAATTAAGTAAATGATATGAAACATTCAGCACAAAAATAATTACTCACAGAATTATATCATGTACTCTAGATACCAAGTTCTCCAACCGGTTCATTCCATCATTAAAAGCCTCCTCAACAGAAGAATACCAATCTATTCGCACCCAATGAATCACGTATGCTTTCTGAGATGAAGAAAATTACAGAATTAACAATATAACAAAAGAAGAAATTACCCCAACCTACTTCAGTTTGAGTAGCCCTACTGATATAGCATTTGCTCCTTTATTTTTTTTAAGGTAGTTATCTAGAAAATGATAAAGAAACAGTTACCAATCCGAAGGCAACACCAAAGTATACATGTTGACATGTTTCTAATACTGTGTCAAGACTTGTGATAGTCTTTCACACTCCAACTCAAAAGTAGTGCCCTGTGTGGAGTATGACAAAAACTTCAAATTTCCACCAAGTAAGAAAGGAACAAGAGAAATAAAATATTCATATTTGAAAATGAACAAAAGCAAATAGGAAAAACCCAAAGCATAAGCAATCTATGTCTTATAACGATCAAACAATCTGTAATCAGAGTAAAAGTACCTTCTCTACATGATCAAACACAATCACATCATCATAGAGGCCTAGATGAACATCAGGAAGGTTTCTATCATCAGGTGGGGCACTAGAGAATGGCAGCTTTTTCTTTTCCACATACCGGACCGCATCATATGAAAAATAACCAACCCATCCCCCTGGTCAACAAGACAACTTATTATCATAAAAGTTATGCACAGATCTTTACCAAAAAAAAATCACGTTTCAGGACTGAACGCAATAATACAAAAATATTGTTTTTGAAGTTATGTAACAAATAAATATCATCATGAATTTCGAGATAACTAAGCAAAGATTAGTCATAATTACAAGAGAGAAACTCAATACTTTAATTTAATTAAGGAATGACTCAAGTCCAATAAAAGCCTCTCCATAGTTCACGCAGAGAAAACATACAGAGAGGAAACATGCACAAAAATTAGGGAGATTTCTGAAAGAACTGCATTTTAAACATAACTTGATGATTGGGGTACACCATTCTATGATTACCAAAAGAAAATGCAGAATTGCAACTATTTCTTACCACAAAATGCTTCTGGAAGTTCATCAATAAGTTGGGGTTTTCATCATTCCATGATTCTCTGAGGAAGCACCATTGGATCCTCCTCAAACTCCTCAGTCTTTTGCCCTTCCTCGTGGTCCATAATTGTAACCATATTCTCTTTTGCCACAATTTCTATTTTTGGCTGAGCTCCAATCACACTATATCTTCCCTATCATAATTAACCCAAATAAATATAGCCCACAAAAAATTGCAGATGATAGACAGTAACACGTAGAATGGAGCAAAAATTAAAGAGCTTACAATGCTGGAATCTTGCAGACCAGGCTCCACTGACTCAAACAAAAAGCTTGGAGCGTCTCTATCATCTTCCTTAACCAAACACCGATATGCAAGCACGGGAGTTAAGTGGTCCGAGAAAATATATTGGTACAACGGAATTAAATTCCCCTCCTTAGAAACTTCTTGAAACTTTTCTGACTGATCGCCTAGATCTGCTCAATCATAAGAAATTGGAAAGCATCAAAATTAATCAAAGATACTCTATGGTTATGCATTGGTTGCTTAAAAGCAGAAACTTGAGAAAAAGCAACACTAAAAGTCTTGTGTCTTTTGTTATTGGTTCTAACAAAAAGGAGTACTAAACTCTGTCACAGCATGGTATTGTGTATTAAGCTCTGAGGAGTAGAAATTTTTTTTGGTTTGATTCCCAAATTGAAAAACTACATCTAATCACTGACAAATGGTAGGAAAGTGGTTCTGATAAGCCAATTTAAATTAGCTGAGCCAAGATTTTGACTCTTGGATCTAATACCAACATGAAATCGAAGGCCCAAACTGTTTTATTTTCTTTTCCTTCAATTCTTAACAAAAAGAAATTTCAAAAATTAACTCATTTGCCAAGAAAACAGATCAAAGAAAGATCGAGAAAATGAATTCATCGTCTTTTCACTTCCTAAATTTAATCTGAGCTTTAGCATTTCATTTCCTTTGCAAGAAATAAACATAAAACTAACATTCCAGACTTGCATTTCTTTACTTTTCTTTCAAATTCTCGCCAATTAAACAGAAATATTTTTAGCTAAGCTTATTTTGATCATTCTCTCCTAGTCCGATAATCTCGTCATAGAATCCAAACAGCGCAAAAACTTTCAATCCATATCATTTCAGCTTCCCAAATTTTATCAGAAAACTAAACAGAACTTCAAACGAACACAACTCGAATTGCCTACTTCGTTTTTAAATCCAAAAATGCGAGCTAGCACCTAATGAAGGAGAGGCCGCGCATGCAAGCGTACGGGAACGGTGGCTAGAGCGCGCCAGAGAGGGAGACCTTGAGCTCCGTTTCTCGTTAAAGTTAGCGGAAAAAGTTTAAGAGAAACGAAGAAAGGACGGTTGCTGATGGCGCGTAATGACTAGGGTTTCCGTGATCAAAGCATCAGTATCTTTCCCGGATTGCTTCTTAAAGATTGTTGGTTTCTTTTTTTAACTACTAAACTTTCAAAAGGTCTTTCCTGCATACCCAATCAGCAGGGCACAAAACCAATTGGAGTGGCAAAGCCCCCTTTATACAATCTAATTGTTAAATTAAATAAATAAATAATGACGCAATTCATCTGATAATGAAATTAGAGGTAATGTATAAACGTGGCCGGTGGTGGATTTGTCTAAACTGTGACGCATTAGAATTATTTATTACATTAATATAATTAATATTAATAAAAAAATTATTAATAAATAAAATAATTAAACTAAATCTTATTATATTTTATCACATTAATTAAATAAAAAAATTACTAATAAATAATTTTTATTTTATTAATTAAATAATTTTTAGTGTATGCAATAAAACCGTAGTTCCAAGATTTTCTCTTTGCCAATTGTCAACTCTTGGCTGGGTTGAGCACGGTACCCGCACCGGATTCCATAACAGCTCTTCGTTTATTCACCATGGCTACATTCGAGTATAATATCCGCGTAACAATATATTTGCTATCTAGCTTGCCAAGGCCGTGATCTGCAAAAGAGCAAGGAAAAAGTTTTAGGTAATCAATTCTAAAGTTATATCAAACACCATTCCCTTGATGAGGAAGAAAATCAAAAAGCATCAGTTTTACTCCAAAGTAATGACTAAGTACCAACCTTTGTATTTCGTGTTGGGGAAAATCCAATAGCAAAGAAAGTTGCAGCTTTTCGCATGTCTCCAGATGCAGCTGCAACTTTCTTTGGTATTTCCAAAAGTCAGTATCAATAGCAATTTGTCGAAAGAAGAAAAGAGATGATAACTAGAGAAACGTTAAGGTACAATGACTCACCCTGGCAGAGTTCCAATGCTTGTGGTTGAAATACCGCGTAAGGAAGTGCCTGTATTAAGAGAATAACAGTTACGGTTAATAATAAAAAATAAATAACAATTCATAACCTCCTCAATTTTAAATATTGTATTTGCAAAAGACCATAAGCATGTACATCTGGAAGGAATGTTGAGGATACAGCATCTTTGATTACTTTGAGGCCATGGTATCATCATTTTGTAAACAATACAAAAGCAGAATGGTTGTTTATTGGAATCGAATGAACAAAGAAATTACCACGAGTCTCTCTTGAAGTATTCTGATAATTTGATCTTTAGAGTAAGCAAGAAAAGTAACAACAAAAGGTTTGCCTAGCCACAAGAAATATAAAACCATCCAGTTAATATTCTTCTCCCAAAGGACTGCTAATTTAAATTGAGCAGGAAGCCAATCTAAGGAGATATCGTGATAAATGAAGCATTCAGAAAATAGGTAACTTGAATAGTTAGCCAAATGACATGTACTCTAGGAGAAATTTATGATCATCTCAGGTTAGTACAATAAAATCAAACAATGACTCACAATTCATTGACTGAAGCCTTGGGAAGCGATCAGCTAAGTCTATGGCATTTGCTATTCCTGTGAAAGCAAAGATGTTATAAGTTCATACATGAGACAGTCTTAATAATGGAGAATGTATAAGATATAATTCTCATTCAAAACACTCCCATACAAATTGAGGTAAGATATATGCCACTAAGTGTACCTATCAGTGTACAGCTAGAAAATGGGAAGGATGTAAGCGTGAAAAGCTCATGGAGAACAGCTTGGTCTCTAGTAATCAAATAATCCAACTCATCTGTGATTATAATCCTGCAAAAAGTATGATGTGGTTCAGGAGAACCGTGCTTCAGGTAAAATGCATCTTCGATCTTGACAAATGACACTAAATCATTTAAAACAACCAACAAAATGACTCGTCAATTCCAAATTATCTTGCTTGTGCTATCCTGAATTATAGACATAAATACCAGACACCAAGTGCACTCCCGTAAGCCATGCAGTGCCCATAGCTTATCTCATGCAAAACCTTACAAGCAAATTGCACAAATATAATACATGATTGAGGACGTGTCTCTTACATCATCCTCGTGCCAGATGACTGCTGCTTTTGAGAAAATAAAGCCTCTGAAGATGTTGTAAGCTGAAGCAGAGCAGTCAGTTTCTTCCTTGGTTGGAGCTGAAAAAGAATCTGCCAATGCAATCAGCATTTCAACATTTGTCTGTTGAATTTTGATATTCAAGAAATGCAATTATTCGTGTCTGTACCTTGCTGAAAATCTCAGATGTGTTTGTAAGAGAAGTAAAATTCCCGGACACTACATCTGGAGGCTGAAGTCCTGCCTGCTTGAGAAAAAGAATCCCACAACCGTTGATGTTCTAAACGAAGGAAAACATAATACTGGAACAGATATATATTCAGCATTGCAATGTGCCACAAACGGAAAAACAACAAGCGGCTGTGATCCTCGACCTCTTTAGCCCAGTCAACCAAAGAATGTTTCGCTTTCTCCACGGACAACGATTTCCCAGTACCGGACACACAAACTCCCAGCCTTCTTTTCTTCCAAATGTTTCTTACAGAACTCCAAGACCCTTTTCTGCTCATCATCACGGCACACAATTGTAGACGATGTAGTTGATACGTGCAGCGCCTCCTTCACAGCACTCATTTGCATCACATCTAAAATTAATAAATGCGTGTCACAACTAAATTTATTCAATTTCCCCAAATATCATGTACTCTTTGCTGGAAGACTTGTGAATCCCATGCACAACTTCAACTGAGGAACATTAATAATTAAACAATTCTATCCATTCTGTTACGCGTTAAACTGACAATTAATAACTAATAAAGCTTGCCTTGGGGGTTTCAGTTTGGTCTTCCATTATGATTGTCAGAAAGTTTCTTCTTAACAGGTGATTTGTGCGTACTCACGAGTTTCTCATCTGAATCTTTTTCAGTTCCCTGCATCATAATTCAAACGCATCAAAAAATAAACTAATTAATCAAATTTATATCAATTAGGTTGACTAGCGTTGACTCATCAGTAAATCTAAGACTATTAATAGCTAAACCACTTGCATTAGCCGCTGTCTGGACTTGAATTGACGCACCGACGAGGAGATTTCAGCTTCATTGGCGTCGACGTCGGACTCTTAAGCTGGACGGAGGCCGAATCAGATCTCAGACTCCGCTTCGGAGGAGTTAAATCACCATTGGATCTGGCGACCTCACCGGTCTTCGCCGACTTCGCGGCCACGATCGAATTGTGACTGGAAATGGTCAGCATTGTTTGTAACCTTCATCTCTTTCCGCCAAATTGGACAAACGTGTGTTTGGATTATGAGAAAATTTTGTATACATTCAAAGGAAACAACGAAAATGCGGACAAACGGCGGGTTTTAACGCAAACATGCAACCCGAACAAACTCGTCTCCCGCGCTCTTATATTTTCTAGTTTTTGAACCAAATGTATTCACAACAATGGGCCGGGTTTAAAGTTTTAATCGGACCTCCACTTTCGGCCCATTTTAATAACTCATACTATCCTCCAACAATCTCCTATCGTCAATCAAACTACGTTGGCAATTTTACATAATTTAGATTTCAATTTTCGTCCATTTGTTAGAAAATTTTTCACCCGGTGTAAAATCACTGTCATAATAAATCAATATTTAACCTAATTAACGAATTAAAAAATGCCAAGTGTTATAAATTGATACAACGTAATAATGAGCGGGTTTGAAGTTATTATAAGTAATTTAGAACGAAGAGAATGAAAATGAAAAAGGAAAGGAAAGAAATTGGGAGGGAAAGATAGACCAATCAAAGGATCCTTCGATTGGGCGGGAGAGGTTAAGAATAAGAAAGAAAGAGAAGTCGATGAGAAGAGATAAGGAAGGCGTCTACATGTCTCTGTCCGATCTTTAGCCCCCGCCACTTTGAAATGCTGGTATCCCTCAGAAAGTTGCAGCCATGATTCAGCCTTTGTTGTGGAAGAAATTGAACCAACCTTCACAAACTAAGACATTCGGACCAACTTCTTTCCTTTTTTGAGCTCGTGAACAACGTTTTGCATGCTTTGACGATAATGGCACGTTCTGCTGCGTGCGTTTGTCTAAATCCTGTTTTCTCTTTCAGTTTACGGGACTTTTAATACCAATAAGGTTAATGCAGTACCAGCTGCAGAGAATGTAATGAAACGACATCATAGTGTGCTTGTAAGTTTCTGGTACGTATATAGTAGAGAGAGAGAGAGAGAAGGGTGGTTGGTGATAATGACTAATGGGCATGGATCATAATTAGAAAAGTAAGTCGTCAATCCTTTACATATGGCCCCAATTTATTAAGCATTGCCTGGCCGATTTGAGCCTTCCCCACGTGCACGTGTTTCAAGCGCACCCACTGTTGTAGTTGAGAGTGCTCGTATTTGTTAGTTTCTTTATAGTTAGCATTCCCATAATTGGTTCTTTTCCTTTGATTATTTCTCCTTAAAGCATCTCAATTGGCCCATTCCTTTTGCAAGTCTTTCTTTGTCTCGGCTTAACTCTAGCTTTTTGTCTTGGGAGCTTACGCTATATCTAGTGGGGGTTGCTATTTCTCTACAGAAAGTGATCTATCACGTCGTACATGCATAGATGTGAATACTTCCCTATTTCATTTTCATAACCATGTTGGGGTTTTAAGGTTCAAAATGCTCAGCCCGTCCACGTTATTAGTACTGTTAATGTATCATCCCATTAATGTAATTACTGGGGCAAAAAAGAAAACTTTCGAAGTCATTAATTATTGCAGATTTTACTGAAAAATTTTAGCCATAATTTTCTAAATTCATGAATCATCTCGGTGAGAATGGTTGTTTTGGTGCAAGACAAAAACTAGCTCTCATCCGTCCAGTCGGAAACCTACGCGGGCCTGGATCTTTGACCAAAACGACTACTCGTCACACGAACTCGTGAATTTATTTTTAATAATTTAATGCAAATTTAAAATTAAAATTTCCATTAAAGCATCTCGTCGAAATGATAAGCAAAGATAAGGTGTGGTGGGTCCTATTATATGAGTTTACGGTCAACAAAAATCTTAATTAAGAAACAAATGATAATAATCTCGTTGCAAATTGCTCGATTTGTTCGCATTTTTTGTAAAGGGTAATGATTAGGACGAGAATCTTGTTGAAAGTGAGAATACGACAGGACAACATGATAGAATCGACATCAACCGTCGAAAAGGTCTTGGAAGGAGAATGTTAGCCGTAGATTTTGCCGGTGTCGTTGTCACCGGCTGTGTTTCCTTCTTCATGTGGATGTTAACATTGAGCAAGCCGGCTTTCCAGCTTTCATCTTCTCAGCTTTGAATTTGGACCGTCAAATCCTCACCTCTTTGGTTTGGCCGCAACTAGATATTTTTTTTCACTTTCTTTGTCATCTTTCAGGGGAAATTGCCGTACATGTCGTTTTATAACTTAATTAACCAAAACACCCTTAAGTAATTTTCTGTCGTCCGACGTATCGTTTGCATGTTTGTTGTCGCAAGAAAGAAGGCTATTACAGGCATTTCATCGGGTACAATAGCCATAAAAGACAAAACTTAGCTCTTCCTACACTGCACCGCTATTATCACAAACTTTTTCTATACGGACAAAGACGGACACGTGTCAATAGTTAACAACAGGGTCGGTGTAATTCACGGTTTCAACTTCAACAAGTTGAAACCATTTTACTAGAAATGGTGGTCGGTATGAACACGTGGCGCATTAACAACGGCAGGATCAAAAAATGTACTTGGTCCGTGAAACGAGCCGGCTGAAAATATCCAAGTTTCGTTTCTGGGAACCGGCTGTGACTCACTAAACTAACACCGGAACGCTATTAACTCTCTACTGAAGTAACGGGTTATCGGAAATACCCGTATTATACTATATATATAGGGATCTCATTTCCCTTTATTATTATTATTATTATTACATTCACGTATTATTTATTTATTATTTTGGTTTATATATAAGACTCTGAGCGTTCTCCAGGCTTAAAATAAAGTGAAGCTACGGCCTACGGCTCGTGACAATCTCTGGTCGAACTTTTGTAAAGCTAATCGGTTTCATTTGCCAGAGCTTCATCGAAGGAAAAGAAAATAATCAATCATTGAAGTCCGTTTTAATCCGACGTGAGTGTTTCAACGTAATCACTTCAGAAATTTTCATTTTTCTGGGGATCTGTCACCTCTTTTTCGGATTTCTAGCTAGTTTAGCCGGTCTCGGTTTCGGTGTTTAATCTATTTTCACAGATTTAAGTGTTTGTTTTCTTGAGTTTTTCTGGAAACGGGTGGGAAAGTAAAGTAATTGGGATTTTTTTTTATGGGACTTTTTTTATTTGTTGATTTTCAGGTTGAAGGAGATAAAGGCGGATTTTTTTTGGATCTGGTTTGAAAAAGTCACAATATTTCTGTTTGGAGAAAGGGAAAATCGAAAGTTTCATTTTCTTTTGGATAATTTTCTCCTCGAATCTTTGACAGATGGGCTTGAAAGTAGCATGCACATGTTTACATTGGTCACAGCCATGTATTCCTCAGTCTCTATCTTCTTCACGAACCCTCGCTTCGGTAATTTCTTCACCTTCGCCAAAACGACGCATTCATAGCGACGCTGGAGCGCTCTTTTGCCGCTACGTACAAAGACATGACCGATCAGCTCTGTTTGGACAGCAATTATGGAAGGTTCACAGGTTTCGTTCTTGTGATTACCCCAAATCAAGAATCCAACGCTCTGTAAGAAGGACTTGCAGTGCCAGCTTAGATGCTTTCGAAGAAAGCGAAAGTAATAGTGACGATAACACCGTGAATTCAGAATCAGAATCAATTTCTTATTCTAGAGATACCAACGGCGTGAATAACTTAGAGAGTGACAGCTTTATAAATCCTCCATGGGAAGATGAACTAATTCAAGCGAGTATTGAACGAAAGGCTAACAGCGTCGACATTCCGCTTTCGCTTCGAATCATAAAAAGAAAGTTGCAATGGCAAGATGGATTTAGAGAAACGGGGGAATCGGCTTACTGTTCAGTTAAAAAGGCCTTCTCATCTATGGTGTTTATAATCCGTGAGCTTCACAGCTTCGCTTTACAAATGAGAGAAATTCTTTTCTACGAAGATTTACAAGGAATTCTAGTTCGTGTCCAGAAAGAGATGCACGCGTCTTTTGTTTGGTTGTTTCAACAAGTATTTTCACAGACGCCTACTTTAATGGTGTATGTGATGATTCTGTTAGCAAATTTTACTGTACATTCTATGGCTAGTAACACTGCAATTGCAGCTTGCCCGTCACCTGTCTATCATTCAGCCACAACAGAAACTGCTTCGGTGATTGAAATGCAGGATCAGACGAATCAAAAGTTTGATTCTTCATCAATCAAGACGTTCTCAGTTTTGTCTTCTTCGAGTGGGAAGACGATTTCAATTGGTGGTAATAATGGCGGGGGCGGGAAAATCCGGCCTGTTGCTAGCGGAACAGAAGGTGATGGAGCTTTTGATCGGATGGACCATTTTAGAACGATTGTCCCTGACGGTGCTTCACAGTTGTCATCTTTTGGGACAACTAGAGAGGCAGAGTCAGTGTCAGGGCAAGTGACAAGTGAAGAAGAATTGAGTTTATGGAATTCAATTATCGATGAAGCTTCAGAAATGCAAGCTTCAACGAGAGACGGCACGCTTGATCAAGCGACCATGCAGAAACTTGTTTCTCCAGTGACGGTCAAGATTGAAGCTGATGATTATGCAGATTATTTCAAAACAGAGCTGCTGTATCGAACAAGGTTGGCACAAGAACCCAACAATCCTCTTCTTGTTGCCAATTATGCTCAGTTCCTCTACCTGGTTCCTCAACACTACGACAGGTAAAAAATCTTCTTTGTTTCTAGTTACATTCGTACTGCTATCTTCACTATCAATTCTAATTTCCAACGATTGCTCTGGTATATTAAGTTACTTTATTTTAAATCATTAACTTTTTAAGTTATTGTACCTAATGGAAGTCAGGGTATCTTCTGGGGATATGCTCAGAAAAAATGGTTTATGATATTTACTAGCCTTGTCGTCTTGTTCATTTTGGTTGATTGGGTATTTGAATCTTCGATGGTGAAAAATGAGTGGGGCGGTTTCCCCTACCATAGCGCACATCTGTTTTCTTCTGTGCTTTTACAGGGAAAAGAAAGGTCTCTCTTTGTTTTACTCGTGTTAGACCGCTCAAAGAAGTTGTTGACTTTGATTAGTCTACGCTATGATAGAACAGTACGTGTTAAGTTGGAATACTATGAGCTAGATGGCCAGTCAAGACTATGCTTAGACTAGTTGTTGACTTTTTTTAATTTGTTTGTGAATACAGAGCAGAAGAGTATTTTAAGAGAGCGATTGCGGCGGAGCCGCCGGACGCAGAGGCGTTCAGCAAATATGCAAGCTTTCTGTGGAAAGTGAGAAACGACTTATGGGCAGCTGAAGAAACCTTTCTAGAGGCCATTTCTGTAGATCCAACAAACTCCTACTACGCCGCTAGTTACGCCCATTTTCTGTGGAACACTGGTGGGGAAGACACTTGTTTCCCTCTCAGCCCCCCAGATGCCACCCAAGAAGCTTAAACCCTAATTTTTTTTCTTTAAAAACAAACAAACAAAAACTGAAGACACAGAGAAGACAGCCCACAAAAACACATCTCCTCACCCTCTTCTGTTTTTCCTATCCGTTTTACAAGAATAATAATAATATACATATTTATATATGCACCAAAAATGGGAGAGATTTTCTTGTTGATTTTTTTCCTCGGAAATCATTTTGATTGGGTTAGGATTATTCGGGAGATGGTGTGGCGTAGGAACGGCTGCACGTGAGCTGGAGG
Source organism: Xylocarpus granatum (assembly GCA_019650275.1). NCBI lineage: Eukaryota > Viridiplantae > Streptophyta > Magnoliopsida > Sapindales > Meliaceae > Xylocarpus > Xylocarpus granatum. The sequence goes on along the minus strand of BNST01000291.1, from coordinate 259,146 downwards.
AGAGTGGAGGGGCATATTATTAGGGCTCGGAGCTTTGCCTCTGCTAATCAAAGCTGGCTGGCCCTTGCAACTTGCAGACGCCAATGGAGATGGCTAATGGTTGGCTCTTGGTAGTTGGCAATGTTTTCTCTTCGAACTGTTTTTGTTTTTCAAGCGGGGGGGTGGGGTGGGGTTGTTTGGGTTTCTCCGCGGTGGACGACACAACCACGTGGCAAATTGTAATTAGACATTTGTTAATATCACTTTTCAGAAAATCATGCACAAATATCCTGGTCTGTGGTCAAGCTTTTACTATTTCTCCTTTCTTTTTCTTTAAATTCTATTTCGTCAGTGTCACGGTAATAATTTGATTCTTTGGCTGAAAAACTTACAATCAAATGCACAAAAGAAGGATCAAATTGGCTTAAAAGGATTCAACACTGTCCGTCCGATCTTGCTTCCAGTTGGCAATTGTACTGCAAGTCTCCACCCTTCATAACAACAAATTTAAAGCTTTTACTCAATACAAACAAGCTCCACCTTACATTTTCGTTCAAATTAACTCCCCATTATTAGTAATTAGTATTGAATAATTAAGAGGCAATGAATACGCATCAAACTCATCAATGTCTTCCAAGTGTTCTAGTAACGCTCATGATAATAACGGAGTTACAGAATTCCCGTCATATTACTAATCCATGCAAATTAAGCGGGTTAGTACGTATGATTACATGCGACATGATATGTAGAGATTTACACCGGAGAAACTCAAAGAACATGGGGTGTTGTGTCTGGTCCTCGGGATTGAGTTCAGGTAAACAAGAAACACGCGAAGAGATGGAGATATTAACCCACTTTCATGGCATGCTTTTGACCCCCCATCCCATCACTTGCCGTCTGTCTCTTTGTCTCTCTCCAAAATTGGCGAATTCTACATAATATATATTAATTATTGTGACGCGAAATGGTTCGGGGAATTTGCTCCGGCCCAAAATGTTGATGGCCCGAGGTTTGTCAATGGCTTTCGAAAGACTATATTCCAAGCATGCTTAACTTTAAAATTATGAATATTATTAATAAACCCACGTGACATTTTCTATTACCTTACCATATAGGTTGTAATTTTTTGCCCAATGGTGACACCACAATACGAGTACTATGCATTGTAACATATATTCTAAAGTATATTATGTTATATTCAAGTGTAATGTAGTTCATTTTCGTTTATGATCATCAGTTAAATTTTGATTAATATTGACTTGTTTAAACAACTAATTATATTAATAATTATTAATAATTTAAATTATTTATTATTATTAATTTTATTAGTTAATATTTATAAAATAAAAATAAAAAGAGATAAAGAGAAGATTTTGATTAATAAAAAATTATAGGAGAAAAATTTTTAAAAATGATAAAAAATGCATAATGCATCATCTCAAGTAGTTGAAACAAAAGCTTGGAATTCTCCTGAATTTCATCACCCTAGTAATTAACATTAATTTTCATTAATGTTAGGGCACAGGCAATTTGCACAGCTATGGTTTTGATTATGCAATTGAGATCCCAAAATTACCCTTTTTGAGTGGTGAGAAAATTGTTTTAATTAAGGGTTAAAATGGTCTTGTAAATAAGAGCAAATCATACTTATCCAAATTTTAGAAGAGCCCATTTCAGTATCTCATCGCTGTCTTTCCAAATTTATGAAAATGATTATTTATTATGGGTTTAATAACGAACCCACTAATGCCTCCATCTCATATTTACTTTTGTTCGAGAGAGGAAGCTCAGGAGTTACACTCACTGGCGATTCTCAACCGTCAGATTCACCACCTGATCAGCGGCTATTTTGCCATGTGGCACATTACGAGGCTAGGTATCAGCTTTTGTGTCCAGCTTCTGTTATGGGTGGTTTTCTTACAAAGTATAGCCAGAGAAGAAGAATTAACTCTCCCAAAATTCAAGCGTGTTTCACTTCAACGCCTTTAATTTTCCTTTCCCTTTCCCGTTCTCCGTTTAATCTTCGAGCTCGTTTCATGGAACCAGGAGAAGCAGGAGGAGTTGTTAGCAGTTTTAGGTATGGAAAATTACAGCACAAGCCTCATATATATCGCCCAACTCCTCCGTTAACGGCCATCGACAGGTTCTTATTTGGTCAATGCCCTCTTTCGCAGCAACGAACACAAAACAATGTGAAAAACAATGAAATGCGTGTTTCAGCAAATGGGCTGGGTGCTTTTTCTTCAACTAGTGCTTTTTATGGTAGTGATGTTCTGTGGCCGAACACCCAAGAGGCAAGCTTTGTTGATGGCCTTTTCGCTGATGATGAGAATCTGAATTGGTTAAATAGCAGAAATCAGAACATGCGTTCCGAAGAGGAAATCAAAGTTGCAGCAAAGACCTGTGAAGTTAGCGGAAAGAGAACTAAGAAAGGCTCTCCTGGTGCGGTAATCAAGGGGCAATGGACTGACGAAGAAGACAGGTGATATAAGAGACTTTGTTTAGTTTTTATTTTCATTTCTCTTGTTTACTTCATCGTTTGGTTGAGTTGATACTCAAGTGTGTTAGGGTTTGTTGTTATGAAGGAAACTGATAAAGTTGGTGAAGCAATATGGACTTAGGAAATGGGCTCAAATAGCTGAAAAATTGGCTGGTAGAGCGGGAAAACAATGTCGTGAGAGATGGCACAATCATTTGCGCCCTGATATCAAGGTTTGTTTCTTAATCATTTCAGTTTGCCATGATTCATTTACATAACTTGTTTGGCTTATCAGCCATGAAAAACCATTGTTACGGGTATCTATAAACTAAATTTTTGCTATAGATTCTCAGTTGTTTTATCGTTAGTTTCATTTTGTTCAGTCTGAATATATATTTTACTGTTATTGAATGTCTATGCGATACTTTCAGATTTTCTGTTTCTTACTGAATGACAACGATTTGACTCAGATTATCAAGGATCTACATCTACCCAGAATTCCTTCAGTTCGACTTTTAAATTCTCATTCATATCTATTTACTGCGAGTACAGATTTCTTTTAAAAAAGAGAGCTAGGGTTAGATTTACATGATAAGTTCTTCTGCATTCAAATCATTGTCCATCTAGTGCCCCTCTCAGACTACATTTGGTACCTATTTTTTCTTGACCCACAGTTTAGATTGAGAAGTTTCTAGGGTTTTTCTTTGTAAACTGTATGTTTGTTCTCCCATATCGTCTATGTTAGTTGTTTGTTCAGTTATCACGTGATCTAATCGTTATAAAACGTCACGGCTTTAGTCTTAGCCTCAAAGAACTTCTTACAGTTTTGTATATTCCATTGCAATTTTTTTTTCAAGTAGCTTGATTTTGAAGTACAAACAAATGGCTTCTTCTTGGTGGTGTGGCTTTTGTTTCAGAAGGATAGCTGGAGTGAGGAAGAAGAGAGAATATTAGTTGAAGCGCATGCCAAAGTTGGGAATCGATGGGCGGAGATTGCTAAATGCATCCCCGGAAGAACTGAAAATTCGATAAAGAATCACTGGAATGCCACGAAAAGAAGGCAGAATTCAAGGAGAAAGCACAAACAAACTGAAAAGCAGAAGGGAAAGCCTCAATCTTCTGTGCTTCAAGACTACTTAAGAAGCAAGAATCTGATCAGTATTTCTAATTCCACCAACATGAGCGGCGCCAGCCCAAATTGTTCGACTCTATCAGAGGATCCGTCAACTCAATTCAATTACTTTCTCCCTGAATTATCAGAATCCACCACCAATGATTCTCCACCGTTGATTGCTGAAACATACGACGAAGAACTGCTTTTCATGCAAAGTTTCTTTGCCAGCAATCACAGTCAGCCGTCCATTGAACATGATGGAACCAAAAATCTGACCAGTACACTTGCATTTCATCAAGATTATCTCAAGAATTGTGATCACCAGCTCAATGATGTTACTGATCAAAGCAGTTTCTCCTCTTCCGCTCTAGACCAAAACATGTGCACTAATTTCCTCCAAGCTGAAGAAACTCCCACCACCCACCTGTATTCTGATCTCTATCTGTCTTATCTCTTGAACGGAACAGCCCTTTCTTCATCATCGTCCCTGCAATGCCACTGCGGCAATATGGACATGGACTCGCAATCGGGAGATCATCATCAACCTTTTTCCAATAGTAAGAAAGAGATGGATTTGATAGAGATGGTTTCTTCTTCTCAGTTCTCTAGATAAGTTTTAACCTTCGATGAACTACCCTTGTTCTGTTATTGGCTTAGGAATTTGTGTTGCTGACAAAGAGAGATATTACAAGAGCCGTTAAAACTGGATTTCGGTTTGTTCTTTCTTGGGGAGTTGAGCGTTTCTTCTTTCAATTTATTGCATCAGTAATGGCTAGCTTAGCTTGTGAACAAATGGTGCATGCTTTTCTTTTGTTTTTGGCTGGACTGAAGGTGCTTTCATGTGGGTTTGAACTCTATTTAGTTCGTTTCTGTTTCTGTCTTTTTATTTGCTTTTCTCAACAACTTCCGTTTCTTTGAACGTTTTGTTGACGAAACCTTCGGTCTACGCACAGCATTCGGACACATGTATGACGTCTGTCCGAATGATACAACAATAAGACGCTTCGGCTCCACAAAATACGTCGGCCCAAAAATATTTGCTCTCGCGATGATGGCCGATTATATGAAATGTTTATAATCCAATACTCTCAACCAAAGAACAAATTCGTGGTTTCTTTTTCAAATATTACTTTCTCAAGAAAGAATCCACGGTGCAAATTGAAGTAAATCGGAGGAACACATTGATCAATATATTGCTCTCGTGTGGGTAATCAACACGATAATTATTTATCAGTACTTGTATGTATAGGGATCTTGACGTAGATTCCTCGATGCTCCTGTGACCAACACTTGTTTAAATATTTGGTTAAAGAGCTTGAGGTTTTCTATCTTATGGGAAAGCTTCTGCTGCTTCCAGGTCTGTGAATCATCCGACAATATATTTTTGTTAATATTGAATCAGGACATTTTGGCACTGGCGAAGAATATTCCAGCAAACAGACCTGAGAGAATTGAAGCATAGATAAAAATGGTTAGCATGTTATGAAATTCGAACATCTACAGATTAAGTGAGAATTCATAGTAAGCAAAGTTGATGTTTTGTTTGTTACCAAAAAATATGCTGAACATGTTTGGCAAACTGACCGGTACTTTGAATAACACTAAACCAGCAATCGATATGGGAATCTTGTTCAAGGAACCCACCAAACTGTAAGAATAGGGCACAATTTCAACACTCGTATGGGCATAACTCTTGAATACAGCAAATGAATTACCTGTAGGTTGTCGGGCCAGTTTGCTTTAGAAACCACATTGAGGTGAAGCTAATAGCAAGCCCAAGCAATCCACTGGCTGTTGCAGCAACCCAGAACATTGGCAATTGAATTACATCCCTACAAATAACAAACACAGATCGTAGAGTTAACGGAGAAAAAGTTTATTTGCATCAAGGGAAGACCATTAAAACAAAGTTTCACTTACACGTTCATTACATATTTCCATTCGTCAAATATGAGGATCAAGACGATGGCGAAAGGAAGAGACAATAAATTGTTCAGCAACACCATCGAAACCTCATTTATAGATCCCGATCTTGTTGCCTGCTTTGCTTTGTCCATGACACGCCGGAGAGTAAGCTGTCACAATGTGCAAATAATGTTACATGCTGGTGGGCAATTGGTAATATCTGCAATGAGATTATCATGATTGCGGATCTCTAAAACAAAATTTGAAGCTCAGTAAATGTTCCTATAAGCCTACCGAGTAGCTTGCTGTTAGAACGCAATTCATAACCTGCCATGCATATCCCGTTCCATCAAATGTTAGATCTGTGATACCACCACTGATAGCAGAGATAATCTGCAGAGTACAAAGACATTATCGTTCAACGAGGAAAATGATAAATAATTTGGAGCAATGGAACAGCACTTACCATTAAGAACATAGCAGTCCACACTCTCAGATTCTGACGTTTTCGATACACATAAAACTCTCCAACTGCTGTTAAAATATTTGTCACATTCTTCAGAATTGTCACCATTGCAATATTTATGTGCCTCAAACTGAAAGAAACAGGCGCCACAAAATTTTTAGTAGATAATAAGCCTCTGTTCTTCTGAACATTAGGTCAAATTGGCTCGAATGAATGATCAGAATGTAAGAAGATGGATTTCATATCTTACCTATACATGCCTGAAACAAGCATGCCAACAAATATTAAATTGACCGGAATCCAAAGCTTAATCAGCTTCCAATTTAGCTTTTCCACTGAAATTACTCCGCAGAAACCGAATAAGACGACAACTAGAGTACTAATTATGTTCTGCAATGAAGAACGGGAAAAAGAAAATGAACTTTCTTCATTCAGAACTAATCATGACAATATATTTTTGCTTATTGTTGACTCTGCCATAAGCAATTGGGGCACACATGAGTAACATACTTGAAAAAACATCAGTGATATTCCAGCGTTGAAGTTATAACTTGATAGAACAATTTTGTTCAGCAGTATCATGCTGCAAGAAGAGATACAGTAGGCTGTTCCAGACAGAAGAGGTCCAGAACTTAATGCAGATGCATGCTCTCGCTTTTCGTTCCCGTCAACTGCCAGATTGAAACTACCCTTGAGTGCAGATCGGCTCCCTCTAAAGAACATGACGTAACAAGCAAACAGACATGATGATACAAAGATAGGGCAGCAAGCCATACTGTTCCAAGCTAAATACAAGTAATTTGTGTCTGGGAAAGTCAGCTTTTTGTCCAACTCATTAATTTGACTACTTTACCTGTCACTCAATCCTCTAAGTTGAGTATTTGTCGCAACGTTGCTAATTCCCCTGTATTCTTTCTTTTCAATGCCATCAAGCATCCCGTATAAGCCATTATTACTTTCACTTAATGCTACCTTCCCATTAGGAGAGCTTGTTGCTGTCTTCTCAGAATCACGATGGATAACTACATCAAGCTTGAAATCTGACATTTCGCCGACCTGAAGGTAGCCAAATGAAAATGAACTTAAAACAAGCAACAATCGAGTCTTAAAAGGGTTGCTAGAAAGGAATCATTCAATTTTGCAGGACAAAGCAGAAAATTCTTACCCTTGTCTCTTAGCTTTCTGTAAACGAATTTAGTGACAACCAGAAAATTTTATTCTGTATGATCTTTTTGGCAAGCACGCAAAGGGAACCGAAAGGAGTGGATCTAAAGGTTACGTTTGATTATAAAGTACACTGAATTTGATGGCAAAGAATTAATAACAATTAGAGAAATCGTATTAGGACAGTGCAGATTAACAGTGAGCGAGGAGAGAGAGGACCGTCCAAAGAATTGAATATACTTGAAATGGGACCGTTTTCGAGGTTTCTTCCAAGTCAAATGATTCCGTCGATAACGTATTAATTGCATTGCAACTGCTCGAACGACTGACGTGAAGGAAATTGGAACCAGGAGCAAAGTGGATGAAAGGAATGACACAATGCAAGTTCAGTTTGAATAATTGACCATTTTCGCGCAGAATATTCGGCATCCTGTCACAGGAAGCCAGGTGGGTCGGGGATTCATTGCTGGTTCTTGGATTAGCCTAGACTGTTCTGCCTGGTGGACTTTCTACAACCCAAGTCCAAAATTTCATTCTTCTCTTGCGGCGTACACGAGCCCCCGTACACGTGTGCTTAAGATTTAAACTGGCATCTATATTTTGTAACAAATTTTATATGGGATATTTTAAAATATTTTTTGAAAAAAATAAATAAATTTATATATAAATATAAATTTTAATAAATTAATAAAAAAATTATATTTAATTATTAATTAATTAATTAAAATAATTAAATAACTTTATGTATATAATTTTAAATTAATAATATATATATATATATTTACATACTTCCTATAAGATTTAAAAAGCTAACAAAAAATATTTTTAAAAAATTATTTTTTATATTTTAATATTTAATTTAATTTAATAAACACACATAAATTAATAAAATAATACCATATATTATTTATTTGTATAAAATTAAAAACTATTTACTTACATAAAATTATAATTAACTATTATGAAATATTATCGTGCCTAATTTTGTAACAAAAATAGCTTAATGATCATAAAATAAGTATATACAAATAAAAGATTTATAATAATACATATTTGTATATATTTATATTATATAATTTTATAAATATTTATTAAATTAAATAATTTATAATAACATCGTATTAAATTAATACTTAATAATAGATTATAAAATTAAATTAATATTAAAATATGATAAATAATTTTTAATAATATTTTTTATTAATTTTTTAAATTTTAAGAGAGTTACAGAAAAAAATAGTATCAATATATATACATAAATTTTTAAAATTATTTTAGTTAATCAATAATAATTAAATATATTTTTTAATTAATTTTATAAAGGTTTGTATAAAAATATTTAAAATTATTATTATTATTTAATTTTAGTGAAATGTATACGAAGGGAGTAAAAGCTTTGGACAACAAGTACAACCCCAGGCCCCAGACTGAAGTATAAAGATGACAATTCCGGTTGACTAAGAGACAAAGCAGGCCTACGGCATAATTATTATTGCACGTTACTTTACTTTTTACAATTATAATAAATTAAAATATTTTATAAATATTTAATTTTATTAATAATTTAATATTTATTAAATGCCCAACTAGTTTTACTTAATAATTAAATTTGGTTGAAATTCAGTATATTTGGACAAATCTCAGAAAATAAAACACAAAACTGCACGTTGAGAGGGAAGACTTCCAAGATCAAACACCAAGTTTACATACAACATTATCATCTATATTTAAAGTTATATCCTAACAGTACAGGCATCCTGCAACTATGATTGTGTCATCAACTGGGGCCTCGTCAAATCACAACAAACCGTAAGCAATGGGGCCGTCTGTCACTCCGTCGTCGGTTACCACAGATAAAAGCATATATTCTCCATCACCGCCGGGCCACACATCGCAAATTTCACGGTGCAGGAGAGGAACGTAAGATTACATACAGGTTGAGAAATTTATAGACAGTAAGAGACGAAACACACTCGGACTATTATCACACAGTGTACACAATCACAAAGCAAGGAAGCACAGCCCTTGGATTAAAAACCGAAAGCTCCTCGTCGTGGACCCCGCTGGCACTTCTCCCAACGACCGAGTCAAACCCGCCATCCTCCTTGGATATGTCCGCATCTTCGTCACCATCGCATCCGACCCGGCCTGCTACGACCCGGCATACCAGCATAGCCCGTTTTACGTTCATGAACTTGAACTCTTCTTCAATCTCGTTCGGAATCGTCGCGTGGGCTCTCCAGCTAGTAGATAGAGTAGATATTCCGTCTAATTTGGGTGAGAACCCGGATTTCACTATCCCACAAACACTGCAATACTGCTGGTTGCAAATGCTAGAATTACAGTTAAGTCCCAAATCGCAGAGAAAGGTAGAGCAGTAAAATCTCAAAAGCTCGTTACCGTCAGCTATACACCTCTCATCTCGTTTACGAACGTTTCCGTTTCTTGCAGCTTTGGCCTTGACAAGTTCTCTGTACTCTTCGAATTTAGATAGTATCTTTTGGCTGTTATGGATCTTCAAGATTCGATGTATTTGGAGGTTCTTGTCTTTGTTGGACCAACCCGTTTTGAATATGATATTTACAATATTCTTGCCCGAATCACCATCGATGAGCTCTGATACAGCATGTTTGATAGCTTGATGCTGTTCAAGTAGTTGGGGTTTCTGGAAAATCTCACCACATGCTGTGCATGGAAAGATATCGTTACGTAGAGGAAAGAAAGGATTTTTATAAGCAGAGATATCAGATTCTGGGCATGAACCTGATTGCCTGACTCGAAGAGGTATGTCTGATATTTGTATTTCTTCAGGCGGGATCAAAGAAACGAGAGAGTGCTGAGATGCTCTCGCAGAGGTTAAAGTTGGCGTTGATGGGCGAGTTTGGGTGCTGTATTTGGAAGAAGAGAAGATACGTTTGATATAAGACCAAGAAGAGGAGATAGCTTTGTGAGGCTTAACGCGAGACGGAGCTAGAGATGAATTAGGGGAGAGAGGTGATGGTTTTCGTTTCTTTCTGGTCGATTGTCGATTGTTGGATGCCAAAATGAAGCACCCCAAATGAAGGAAAAGGAGAAGAAGAAACAGAGAAAAAAACCTGTTGAGGAATGATCCAATGCTTGTTGTAGCCATTGGTGTAGAACTAGAAGCTCTAGGTCTGGCGTTTTCAGTGCATCAAAGGGCCATCGTTCTTGAGAGACAGGAGGTGAGATGAATGATGGAAGAAGAAAGGGAAAGGAAGAATAAAAGAAGGAAAGAATGTAAAGGTAGCTGACGTTGTCGTGGGGACGTAGAAGAATAAAGTTAAGAGGAGTCGTTGTAACGCAACTTTCATGGCACATTGCTATATCTCTCTCCCTCTGTACATAACGTGATCCCTATGATTGATATTACTGCGATGTCAGTTTTTGCAGACTTTAACTGAAAGTAATTATACATGTTGTTTGACATATTCCCCACTCCCTTTTACTTTCACGCTTGCTTTTTTTTACTGTCCCGTCTTCTCTTAGGCCACTGCTCGCTTAGGGACGCTATGCTGCCTATGCATTCATGTCAATTACCCTGAGACAGAGCAACGGCGACAGGGAAATCAATAAATGCGTTAAGCAAGCAAGTGCAATCGAATTGGCACGTGGAGCCCTCTATTTAAGGCGATGACGATGCTATTGCTTAGAGTCTTGAATGAAAATCAATTAAAGAACGAAAATTTGAATTACCAGGGTTATGACCAGAACGTGGCTCCACACACGTGCATGATCGTTGGTAAACATTATTCGTCTTCCCGGTTCTTTCTCCCCATCTCTCGAGGGGCATCCGATGCCTGCATGCACCACACCACTTGTGCCGTTCTGTCCAATTTCAGATATTCACATACTACTTTTCCCTTCCTTTGAACACATACGAATGCATAACACGTGGTTTTGTCTAACTGCTGATACAAATTTGGTGTTAAGGTGCGTGTAAATTTGTATTTACATGGCAGCAGACTGGAGACCAATCTCCTCCGTCCTGCAAAGGAGCGAAAGCAGCAGCCCGGCGCTCACTGCCATGGCTTGTGATGGCGATTTGGAGGACACGATACACTTTTTAAAGTTACTTTCTTTGTAATTTTCAGTGACGTTGTTGGCATACCCACGTTGTCTCTGGAATTTTTTACTACTGCTTTTCCAGTTATCAACACGCTAGTTCTGGATATGGCTTTGTTGTTACCTGTAATTAGCTGTTTAATCATTGTCGTTTTGAGTTAGCAGCCATCGTCGTCTCGCGATATTTACCTTGGATGTTCATGAAATTATAACAAGTTGTTTTCAGGACTATACTGTGGGCCGCATGATCTCCACTAGCGTACGATCTTTGTTTTCAGGGTGGGCCACCCATTATCTTCTCTTCCTCCGATGAAGATCCCTCCGTGTCTCCCGCTCATTTTATCTCCTTTTGTCCTTAAATGTGAAGTGAACTTGTTCTATTGCTTTAGTTGAGGGTAGATCAGAATAAAACATGCGGCAGACTCCTTGTGTGGTTTTAATTGCCCTTGAGTTGAGGTTAGATCAGCAATGAATAAACATCGACGATCGAACTAATCGTCTGTTACTTCCGTCGTCCTTGCAATATCATATGACATATCATCGCATTCCGCAGGTAAAATAGCCTGCCGACACTCGTGAGTGGAGTCACTAGTATTCACGGAAGATTTTTGGACTCGGCTTTCTAAATTGGTGCCCATTTTAATATGTAAAACCACCCATGCACTTCAAAGAATGCAACAAGTGGGGAATAACATTTAATGCACTTGTATGCTACCTGGCTCGTTATATGCGTGCCATGCCCGTGTGGTGCACCCGTATTTATGGTACCATTCTTGTGCCACAACCATGCTTCCGTATTTGCTGCATTAACTCTTGATCAATCATATTTATATGTATGCTAAGTTTGACGCACGACTATCACATTGATATGAATGAATTGACCTCTCTTTTTGATCTAGCTACCTAACCATACACTGTTGATCCAACTATTACCACCGACAATTACACAGCTCTTAATTATATGAACAATTTGTCATCTCTCTTTTGCACACATAGCTCTTTTTACCTACCAGAGATAAAGTTCTTCAATCCAATCATCCTTCTCCTATCATGTATGTGCATGAGAATACATACAGCTTGCTATTCAATGCCATGCATCATCATCATCGTACGTTGGTAGTACTGAATGAATGTTACATAAAAATAAAAGTAACCCATTATCCAAATAATCAATATGGTCACTATTATGGCATCGAGTGCCGCATGGTTTTAGCATCATGAATGTCCAGAAGCATCATTGTTGTCGCATTTTGTTTCCTCTTCTCTCATGCATACTGTTGATTTATAGTATCATGCTTGCCCAGTTGGCCCATGGGAGCAATAAGCAATTAAGTAGCTGCCTTGAGTAACAAGTCTATCAAATTTCACACTATTGTATATCACAAAAAGCGCGGGGCATTATCATCATCATCTACATGTACTATTGATGATACAAGCTTTTAGGGCACATGTCCACACTCTAAGTCTTTATATTTATGATTATACAAGTAGAAATTAATACATATGGCCCAGCTAAACCATTCGGCTTCGTCCAATATTAGAAATTATTACTGGGACTGGTTAATACTTTAGATAAAGGGACAGAAGAAAAGTATCCAGAAAGTATTGTCGGGAATTTGTTATCTTTTGTGGTGGGATGGGGGGTGGGGCTAAGGGGATCATATACTTGTGTTAATCTTGTTGTTGACTGATCCACTTTCTCTTTCACAAACACTAGTTCCATTTCTTTTTGGAAAAAAAATATCTTATTGATGAATTTAAAGGTTGGTATTATACCAAGAAATCAATTTCAAGTTAGAAAATTGGAAATACCCTAAATTTTATTTTGTAAAAATTATGAACAATCCTACGCCCTGGCCCAACAATGCAGCAAAGCTAAGTTGAGGTGGAAGATCATACAGTTCTTAGTTCATGGAGCCCAGCTTAAAAAGCCCCTGAGCAGCCTTTAAATTTGGTCCAAATGGTTTCTATCAGTGTTGCAGCCCATGAAAGCCCAGTTAAATTCAGCGAAGATGAGCCCATAAAAGTCTTGACAAAATAATCAAAAAGCCGCCAGATTTCGTTTTCTGTTATTGCTTGCGCAATCCGATCCTCTCCATCCATCCTCCACGTGTCGGAACTGTTACCAGTGCCCATAAATATCCCTCCGTGACTCTTCTCTAAAAATCTACTTGAAAGCTTTAAAAGATCTTCCCTCTGGGTGAAGACGTGAGCAGTATCATTCTCTCACGCCATGAGCGCGAGAACATTGTTTTACTCTCCGATCTTCCGAGCTCCGCCCGATTTCTGGGTCCAAAATAAAGTATCGCGGGCGGAACTTCAGCCGAGGGGCCCGTGTCAGCCTCAACTTCGGGTTCGGGTTCACTCCAGGAAGAGTAGTTGTTCCTTTCGAGTCTTCGTTCGGGATGTGAAGTCGGAGGCCTATAACATATCGGAAGAATCGGTGAAGTTTGAGGAGGCACTAAGCGATGTCGTCTTAAGGAGTGAGGATGTGGACATGGATACGGAGAGCTCGGTTCCGTGGTGGGAGCAGTTCCCGAAACGTTGGGTTATCGTGGTTTTGTGCTTTTCGTCGTTCTTGCTTTGCAACATGGACAGAGTACGCTTATATCTTCTTTTTTAAACGATGTCGTTTGTCTTTCTTTTTTTTCTTTGAATTTGCTGTTTGTAAAATGCGTTAGTTTATTTGTGCTGTCTATATCATTGCCTTGCAGTTTTTATGTCAGTGTAAAACATGTCTTTGAATATCTTGTTTTAGACAATTGCTTGTACTTCTTCACCGGGCATTGAAGGAATGTGTTACTATTATTATTTTTTTCTTCCAATTAATTTTAGTCTGCGTTGGCAACTTTGAATATATTTCGTTTGGCAGGTAAATATGAGCATTGCCATACTTCCCATGTCGGCTGAGTTTAATTGGAACCCATCAACTGTTGGTTTGATACAGTCTTCCTTTTTCTGGGGTTACCTCCTTACTCAGGTAATTTTTTTCCCTTTTACATAATTATCATTACTCTTGGCAAATAGCTCTGAACTTTCGTCAATGTATGTGCAAATGAGTATGTCCATGACTTAGGATCCGGCATATAGCTACTCACTATTCGGGTTCATTTTATAAGCCATAAGTTCTGGCCAGTCCAAGTGAAAATGGAAGGCCTTTTATACTTTTTTGCTGTCTGGTGTTGTTAACTACAACATCATAAAGTGTTCTGTGTTTTGTTCTAATTTGTAGTTGTCAGTGACAGATTGCCGGTGGCATATGGGCAGACACTGTTGGTGGGAAGTTGGTCTTGGGGTTTGGTGTAGTTTGGTGGTCAATTGCTACAGCTCTCACCCCAATTGCTGCAAAACTGGGGCTGCCATTCCTACTTGTTGTTCGTGCTTTCATGGGGATTGGCGAGGTTGGCTCTTCTTTATGCAAATTATATTTTATTATTTATTCTCTAATATGAAGAGAAATTCATCAAAATGTGCAGTAAAGAATGATAACGATGTCATTGTATTGTAGTTTTATGTTATGAACATATTATATAATTGTGGGATAAGGTTTCTTTTATGAGGTTCAAAGCTAGATTTGAATGGTCATCTTCATGCTGGTTGTAAGCTCTGATAGTTTGTTTTTCCTTCAGGGAGTTGCTATGCCTGCTATGAATAATATTCTATCCAAATGGGTTCCTGTAGCAGAGAGAAGCAGATCATTAGCTCTGGTATACAGTGGGATGTACCTTGGATCGGTCACTGGCCTTGCCTTTTCACCTTTCTTGATACATCAATTTGGATGGCCATCTGTTTTTTACTCCTTTGGTTCTTTGGGCACTGTTTGGTTTGCTGTGTGGCTAAATAAGGTAATTTTTGCAGCCATTCATGAACTACAATGGCTTTTTGATAGAAATGCTTCTTTCATGGAGATTCTGCATTTGTTGCATTTGACTAATTGGGGGAATATTTTCTTATCATGAATTTAGTTGCCTTTTTTGGAGAGTGTAATTGTCTTACATAAGTGTTTACTCTTGTCAATAATAGTGTAATAATAGTTTTCTGTTCTTTGTGCTGTAGGCCTATAGTTCACCACTTGAGGATCCTCAACTGAGACCCCAAGAGAAGAAGCTAATTGTTACAAACTGTGTGTCAAAGGAACCCGTTAAGACAATACCTTGGGGATTAATATTGTCAAAACCACCTGTATGGGCCCTTATATTGTCTCACTTTTGTCACAATTGGGGAACATTTATTCTTCTGACATGGATGCCAACATACTATAACCAAGTAAGTTTTTTTCTGTTGGCACTAGAATTTGTACTCAATGTCTGCCAACTTTATTAAAATGCAAGTCATTCATTGTTAGGATGGTCTTTCATGTGGCACAGAATGTGTGGCTTGCTTAATACCTGTCTAATGATTTTCCGGGCACTGGGATTGTGATGATAGAGGATTAGCAATTTGGTTTTGACATTCCTCTCATTTGTCTTCTGACATAGTTGAAGCTTCTGGGTTTTTGCTTACCACTTTTTGTTCCAAAACATGTTGAAACCTAGAAGTGCCTATAATGTTGAATTATGCCTCATTAAGCTACAATAAATGTGTGATTTAATCTCCTGGATATCTTTTCAAAGATTATTGCTGCTTGCCGTAATATTGACAGAATCCACTTCTTGTTTTG
Organism: Xylocarpus granatum; assembly: GCA_019650275.1. Taxonomy (NCBI): domain Eukaryota; kingdom Viridiplantae; phylum Streptophyta; class Magnoliopsida; order Sapindales; family Meliaceae; genus Xylocarpus; species Xylocarpus granatum. The sequence goes on along the minus strand of BNST01000291.1, from coordinate 243,296 downwards.
GCGCCACCATAGGTCTTGAAGTTCAATCTTACAGAATCTGGGCTTTTCTGCGTTTTACCCTGGCTAACTATGGCATTTTCTGCAAATGCCGGTGGGTGGATTGCAGATACACTTGTGAGCAAGGGTTTATCTGTAACAACGGTTCGCAAGGTATTACAGATGTTGTTGAGAGTTCCTATTATTTTGAATCAATATTTGCCTTGCCTATGGGGTTGTACACCCAAACGTTTTGTCCGAGATTCATTTATATATTTTTCAGCATTTTTTTAATGACCATCATGGCTTGAACTTGTCTGAGGGGTTGCAAAATGTACCACCTCACACAAAGGAATATGTCTCAGCTACATACTAATAGGGGATGAATGATTGTTCCTAGTTTATTTTCTCTTTCCATCCTTTATGCAAAACAGCTTGAGAATATCAAAAAGAAATGAGAAAATTCCTTTGTTCATCTCTTTCAGTTTCTATAAGCTGCCCTGAGTCACCCCCTCCCTTTCCGCTAAGGGCATTGGGCAACACAGCCCTTTGTAATGTTTTCTTGGTTCAACTTACAGCTGAAGGAATGTTCTCTGTGCTCTGGTTTGCAGATTATGCAATCAATTGGATTTCTTGGCCCTGCTTTCTTCCTAACTCAGTTGAGTCATGTTCATTCTCCTGCAATGGCTGTTTTGTGTATGGCATGCAGTCAGGTTTGAATCGTGCACTTGTTAAAATTTAGTTTTGAATTTTTTTCCTGCCTTGAGGGATGGGGATGGTATAAAACATCAAAGGTTCTTTTCTGTATGAGCAACTTTTGATCTGATGGAACAGATCTAGGTGATAGGTACTCAGGTCACTGATTCATTGGTACATTTTATTAAGTAATACTAGCTAAAATAATTATTAGAATCTCTATATAATTGCATCTCCTTTATACAATTGAGGATCACCGGTGTAGTCTAATTTCTTTTTGATATCTAAATTTGTTTCTATAAGTACCATAGAAAAAATTTGGAAATCATTTAGAGCTGATTATTCCAGACATCAGTTCAATGGGAGGAAAATATTGTTTGGGAACTTTAAATATATGGTATTTGTTTCTTTGTTTTTTTAAATCACATAAAGTATTATTTAACGAATTTCATTTTCTTTTTCATGAATAGGGAACTGATGCATTCTCACAATCTGGTTTATACTCAAACCATCAGGATATTGCCCCTCGTTATTCTGTGAGTTTTATTTCTCTGATCAACTCATTCTTGGTGCTTGAATGGTGACCATAAATATATTATTTTCTAGTGCATATCAATTCCGATGTTGATGCGGTTGTGTGTTCAAATCTGTTTCTGCCATGCTGGCACTACAAAGTGTGAAACTGCTTTTCAGAGGAAAAATTAACAGGATTTTTTTTCTTTGTAAATATGCTTTCAGGGAGTATTGCTTGGTCTATCCAATACTGCAGGAGTTCTGGCAGGGGTCTTTGGCACTGCAGCAACCGGCTATATTTTGCAACATGGTTAGAAGTGCCTTTTCATTTTTAAGTAACTAATTAGTACGTTGTCATTCTTAAAAGAAAAAAGAGAAGGAAGAAAACAGTGACTCAAAACATATCTGATTAACTATCTGAGCACTTAATAAAAGTTCAAATTTTACGGAAATCTGGCCTGGATTATACTGCAAAACTTTTAACCTGTAGATTTAGTTGAATATGATTTATGCCAATAGTTCAAAGTGGGGTGAGCTGGTCTAAGCTTGCCAGTGGGGCAAAAAATATGGCCCATTGAAGTTGTTGGTAGTCAAGGTCTGTTGTAGGTTTGAGTTGTTTTCACTTTGCTATATCTTGGGAGTACATTTTGCATTGAGAGCAAAATTCTATGATGCAAGCTTTCTAACTATGTGGTTATTTCTGTGAAAAACAGTCATATGTCAAATGAGTTTTTAGGTTCAACTGCTGATCATATAAGAATTCTTCACTACTTAAAGAACCTGATCAATATCATTTGATGCTGGAATGATTACACCGTGATAATGTCAATTCATGCGCTTTACTTTCAGCTGTCTTAATGGCTCTGTGCAATTCTCATCACCTTCGTATATGGTTTAATGCTATCTAAGATGATAACCTGTAGATAAGTTGAGTCCTTCAAATTTTCAGGTTCTTGGGATGATGTTTTCAAGGTTTCAGTTGGGCTCTACCTGGTTGGAACTGTAGTGTGGAATCTCTTTTCAACCGGTGAGAAAATATTGGATTGAACTCTTCAGGAAAGTTGATATTCGGGCAGCAGCAGCTCAAAGCCTTCACAAGCCTGAGCTAGTATAGGAGAGTTCAATTGGTTGATTTGGATAGAAGATCTAAACATGGAGAACCAATAGAGTAAGGCAGCCAGAATTTTCATTTTTCATTCTTGATATTGAAGGTAGGCCAAATTTTCCGCGGGCCAGGAGAAAGACTCCATATTGAAATATGTGAAAGGATTCAGTTCCATGATAAAAGGAGTTGCATCCCATCTCAATGGAGGAAAAATATATTTGTAAAACATCCATAACACATTCTGTAAATGTTACTCAAGGACAGTACAGCACAGAATCATTTTTGTACTCTGCAGATACCCATTATAAACAACTGTCATTCAACACTTGTTACGCCAGTCATATATTTACCCGAATGGTCAAGATGAATGCAATTGTCCTTGAATGACAAGCACTTTCAAATTACTTCCTGTTCATTCAACTTGAAATGTCTGTGTCGTATTAAAAAAGGAAAGAGTTTAAAGTTTGTCTTTACCTTGCATGTGACTCTGATGAGAAGAGCACATAGTTCTTCATATCATGAAACATAAATGGTCGAGATGCATAATTAATCCCAAGGTCAATTGTGACAGAAAAAGTAAGAAGCATAGCGGGTGGATAATTTAATTTTTTTGTAATATTTTAAATTAATTTTTACTTATTAAAAAATTTAATAAAAATAAAATTTAAAATTTTTTATTATCTTGTATACTTGTGTACTACTGAATATTTAAAAGTTAGTAACATAAAAGATGAATAAAAAATCTTACAAAATTAATTTTTAATAAAAATAAAATTTAATTAAGATAAATTACAAATTTTAAAATATAATAAAAAGATAATTTGATTAATGTAAAATTTTCATAAACAACATAAAAATAATTAATTAAAAATTATACACATATTATATTAATTATATTATGTAAAACCTAGAATCTAAGAGTATAAGAATTATTTTTTATTTCATAAAAGTATTAAACGAAAACCACCCACATCAAACAAGTGACATGGAATGAAAGGACTATGAGCATTACAAAGAGAAACTGCACAAACAGACAAGTACACACTGCAAAGTAAGCAAGTGTGTACACACACCCACCCACGCGAAAGCCAACCAAATTGAATGGACTTATACATGTAATAATATCATAATCTTATATATTCCCTGCAAACGAGACCAGACAGCCCACGATCATATGCTTATGACCACTTTGTCCGCGTCCCTTGGCGAAGTATTTCCATTTTACCGTCTTTACTGTAGAATCAAAACCCCAAAACACGATTTAATTTTGATCTTCTATGTAGCCGTCAGAATACGAGGATGCAAGTGCAATCGAAGTCCATGTTTCATGAACAGCGTAAGAGACATTTTCTGCTCCACGCGGTGACCGGGAGCCAGAGACATGCGGTAGCGCAACAGCACGGCTGAAGCTACCGATTTCATTTGCAAGTAAGCCAAGTCCTTCCCTAAACAAGTTCTCGGTCCAGCATTGAATGCCACGAATTTATACCCATCTTTCGGCGGTTCAAACCGGTCTCCTTCGGCCGATAGCCACCTCTCCGGTTTGAATTCCAGGCAGTCTTCACCCCATATTGTCTTCATTCTTCCCACTGAGTATATCGAATATGTCACCGTTGAACCAGCAGGAACAAACGTGCCATCTGGCAAAACGTCATCAGATACCACATACTTGAAATCTTCTGGGACTGATGGGTACAAACGCAGCGTTTCGGCTAATGCTGCTTTGAGATAGATCAGCTTGTCGGCTTCATCAAATAGCAGGGGCTCGTCTAGCCATTTCTGGACATCGTTGCCACGTGTTTCTCTGAGAACCGTTGATATTTCATCAACGATCTTCTGTTCTATATGAGGATGATTCATGACGAGCCAGAAGAACCAGCTGAGAGCAACTGACGACGTGTCACGGCCAGCAAGAACGAAGTTCAGAGCGATACGTTGAAGAACTGAGCTTGGGAAGAGGTTACCGTCGACGTCTCTCTTCTTCATGAATCTTGATAGTAAATCATCTGATGGACTTTCTTTACGGGCCTCTATAGCACCGTCCATGTATTTCTCAACAACTTCCAGGCTCTTTCTTAATCTCCGCTCTGCTCCAACATGAAATAATTTCTTCAATCTCCATAGAAATCCAGGGTACAGAAGCCTTTGGAGAGTAGTTTCAGTCGCTGTGTCAAAAGCGATGGAAAATGGATTTTCAGGTAACTCAGGCGAGAGAGTTTCAGGGTCTTTACCAAACGTAAGGCCACATATGTTATCAAATGTTAAACGAAGTAACAAGTCTTGTAAGTCTACCGAGAAATTTTCTGCGGCCGCTTGATCTAAAATGCGCCAAAGACGATTCTTGATGGTCCGGTTCACCCACCGAGCCATGGCTTGCCTTAATGTCCGCGTGGTGAACTCAAGAGCAGCAGTTTTGCGTTGAATAAGCCAGGTTTCTCCATCACTGTTGAAAATTCCTTGCCCTAGCAAATCGTGGAAAGCTCTCTGCCATGTTGGCCCTTTGGGATAATTCTCGAACCGGGTTCGAAGAATATGCTCAATATTTTTCGGGTGACAAGTGACTGTGTAAAACGCTTGTTTTTGAGCAAAGTAAGGGAGAGCAATAGTAGTAGTTTGGTAGGTGGCTGAACCGCCGGTTGCACGAAGATTACTGGCTATCCAATCGTGCAGTCTCTTCCGATTCATGATGAGAATCGGAAGGCTGCCCACGATTGGATATACCTTAGGACCGGTCAGTTTCCGAGCTAGAAGGTAGAACCAGAGCACATAAGCCGATGCGAAAGCTGCAAGGCTGAAGATAATAGGCAGTGTTTCCATGGCGGTTGGTGTAATGCCAGAGACTCGTATGTGCACCAAAGAGCAAGGGACTGTAATGACTGAGTGCATGTGAGAGATGACAAAGAATTGCTTTATATATAGTAGATATTACGAGAAAGATTTAGGAGAAGTTGTTGGGAATTTAGTGAATGGAAGTAGCTGCTGGGTTGATACGACTGCTTTAGAGAATAAATATGCACGAAAACCGTGCAAACAATTTTGAGTGTTGTTAACTCTACTCGCCTGAGTTGTTGTGAGAGCCTTGCACTTAATGTCAGTCATTACCGATGAAACTTGTCGCTCTGATCAATAATTAGATCTTCCTTTCACACTGTCTGCTAGGAAATCGTAATTACATCTTATTATTCAAGAACACTGAGAAAATGGTGCTGCTATAATTTCATTTCATTTCCCTCATGTTCAAAGAATATATAAATGACCTCCCAACCAATAGACTTTCCCTCATTCCCCGGATTACATATGAATGAGGGACGGTCCTACTGTCCGTAATACAACGTTTCTCCCATTAAACAACAAGTCCGTATACGAAAAATTTGAAGGGTAAGATGTTATGTTTGTCATTTGATGTGATTTGCTGGCAAATGCAGTTACTTGATCTTAATAGGCAAACTAGAAGCTGCTTTTACCTACTCAAGAACACGCAGATTCTGACTGTGGCGTGCTGAGAAGAGAGGCCTTGTCTTTTCTTCGACCTGTGTATATACTCGTTTGATTATATGCTTCAAAGAAGGTAGTTAGAGACAGTTTAGCTGTATTGAGAAAATGGTTTGGAATAATATGTGAAGGCAGAGACAAAGGGAAGCAAATTTGACTCTTGTTTGGAGTGAGTAGTTCTCCCGGGAGGAAACTTAGGTCTGTCTTTGCCCTTTCTTAAGGAAAGTGACACCTACCCAACCCTCCACCTCAAGAGAAAGAACCCTTTGATTTTTCCGGCTGTTAAATGGTCAATTTAACACATTTCTTTATTGATATTTTGCGTGCATGCATGGTAATTGAACAGTACAAATATTTAAAATAGTTAAGTTAATACATAAATAAAAAATAAATTTACTCCATCCAAACCTAATCGTAATCACTTACAGCACCAAATCCTTTTAAGGCTAAACGTAAACCTAAGCCCTTGCCGCACTATATTGCCAGACTGAGTCGTCATAAGAGGCAATAATGCTGCCCATAACACTGGCGGAGCATCCAGCATCGAGATATACAACCTTCTGGCAGCGTTCCACAGGAATCTGACCTGTTGCAGCTGACAGCAGGATTTCTGCAATGCAACCTCCCAGAGATGTAAAACGCTGTCCGCCACACAACCCACCGATGGAAATCCCGGCTGCACCGGCCATGGCACTTGTCCTCCCGCGCCATTTTCTGGTGTTGGATCATTAGAAACCCGCCCTGCTCCTCCGCCGCCGATGTTTGGCGTTGGACGAGGAAGACCTCCGTTGCCAGATTGTGTAGGACAAACAGCGCTGCAATCTACGTTTGGTTATAACTTGCTGCCGCCCGTTTACCATATACATGGCAGGGCAATCGGGACCGCTACTACAAATTGTAGTGCAACAGCAGCTGAGAACGACAAGTGGGAGTGCTACTAACCCTCCCTTCATTTTTGAATTGATCAAAACAGTGTGATATTGAATTATATGTGGATCCTTCATCATGTATCCTTTAGGAGTAGCAAATGAAACATTTACTATTAGAACAAACTCTGCTTCTGCTTCCTCAGAGGCATACTCCATTTGAAGTCAATCTCTAAGCAATAAACTTTTCTGGATTGGGGAACAATTTTAATAACAATCTACGATGAATAATAAAGTTTCAGACAAAAAGCATTACATCATGCTAGCATTGATAATATAATATAATTATTTAATTAATAAAAAAATTAAAAAATAAATTTTATAAATTTTTTTATTTTTAATTAAAAATAAAATAATTATATCACATTACTTATGTTAACGAGAAACAAATAAGTATATAACAATTCTTCCCAAAACCAAGTGTGGAACAAGTTGAAATTCTTTAAATGACTTGAAACTCAATTTCAAGTATGTAGTAAGTTTAAGAATTTCAACCCTTTTGAGTGAGTAGCAAAATAGAATTTCGTTTCTGAGTTTTCAATTGGAACTATTCTTCAACTGCTTCTACCCTTAGAAGAAGACACATTCCATTTAAAACCATCTCTCGAGCTTACAGCGTATGAGATTTGAGGGGGGAAGCATTTTGTGCACTGGCTAAGCCATGGGCTCAGGCCTGATTGCAGTTCTCCTAAGCACAATGATGAAATCAGTCAACAGCCCAAGTTGAAAAGTTTTTATTTCCTTGTTTTGACATATAATTTTGTAAGATTTACCATCATGCCACGTGCCAAACCCATATCCATGTCTTCTGAGGATGATCTGTGGCCACTCCTTGTTTATAAGACCAAAAAAAAACCTGAAAATTAATTAAATAAATAAGTAGATAACCAAAATTCCAGAATGAGGATAAGACACTAGTGGAGAGCTCGTGTTACCAACACTGCCAGTTCCTTCCATTCAGAATCAGACGTTGAATCCAACGGTTTAGAATTCACCATCACGCCACCTTGGAAAAAAATATATTGCCAGAACCACGCCATCCTCTGTTTCAACCATCTTTTGAAACTAGTAAAGAAAAGAGAAGAGGAGAAGACAACAGTGAGTGTGTGTGTGTTGTAGATAAGGAATGGCTTCTCTTCCCATATGTTTTGCTCCAGCTACAGTGAGAGTTTATGCAGCCACGGCAGAAAAAGGAGCTGGTGGTGGAAAACAAGAAAAGAGTCTTCTTGATTGGATTCTGGGAAACATGCAGAAAGAAGAGCAGTTTTACGAGACTGATCCAATCCTCAAGAAAGTGGAAGAGAAAACTACTACTAGTGGCACAACCAATGGCCGCAAGAACTCTGTTGTTGTGCCGCAGAAGAAGAAGGGTGGCTTTGGAATTGGAGGTCTCTTTGCCAAGGAATGAACACTATTTATGGTGTCAGTTTATTTCCTGATGATTGACGGTGATGATTAGCATTGAAATGTCCTGTATGTTTACTGCTGTTGGCCATTCTTGAATCTTAAATTGTGTTTCCTTTTCTTTTAAACTATGAACTCATTATATATCTTGGAATTCATAAGAAACTGCATATGTTCATCTGGGCTTGTCATTAATTATTGAAACAAACAAATTCATCATCTTCACTCGCCAAAGCCATTAACCTATTATTGGAATATAAATGGTGAAAATTGCCAAACCTTGTTAATCCTTGAACAACTAGTAAATTTTATGTAATCCAACAAGTGGAATTTTCTTTTGTTCATTAGCAAAAACTCTTCATCAGTCAATTTAATTTTCCAAATGATTTCGTCCAAGTAGAAGCATCAGCAGATCTTACTGTAATTCGTTCACGTCCCACAGTCCTTGCAGACCTCTTTCTCCCACGGAGAAATTGAGATGGGTTGATGCTGGAAAGAGAAACTAGAACGCTATCCGGGAACAAATTAGGATTATCTCAAGCCTGCACCAACTACAGGTCAATTACCGTACAAAGTTGTGTTTGAGATTTAAAGACATAGGCAAGAACTGTATATTTCTCTCACTCTCTCTCTAACTGAAGCCAAGAGGTAAAGTTGATGTACATATGATGTTGATAGACGAAATCGATTGTGATTATACAAAATACGAGTATGGGTATCAAAATACTTAAACGGATGCGGGGAGGAGACACCAGTATCGGCTCCGCTCCGCCATTCCTAAATATAGTGGGAATAACAGCAGCAGCCACTTACAGAGAGAGAGAGACTGTACTTGGCATCATTACCAGAGAGAGAGAGAGAGAGACTGTATTTGGCATCATTACCAGAGAGAGAGAGACTGTACTTGGTCATCATTACCAATACTAGACTTTACCAGTGTACTATCTTCTCAAGATTCCATTGCCATACAATCTTTCCAAGAGAGTCTAGTTCGTTCACAAATTGATGAATTGTAATAGCAAGGGCTTAATTACGGGTTCAAGTTGGGCATGCACATCTTATCACGGTGAGTGAGGGAGACAACTGACAAAAACAGACGAAATTGTTGGCCGTGCCTAGAAGGTTGTCTGGCAATGGCATGCGCACCCACCTCAACTCATCATCAATAATGCTTATAGTATTACCTTTAATTAAAGTCCAATTCCATAAACCAGATCATCAGGTGATCCTCTTCCCAGCCTTGAGTTCATCGGAACTAACAGAGCAGCCATGCCAATTTTTTTGCTGGTTCCATCATTTCATGGTTGGTTTGTGTTGAGTGAAGACTTCAAGATTGCCAGACGACAATAAAAACATGATCTTGTTTATTGGTTCTGTTTTTTTGCATTTACTTTCTGATGAAGGAATGAAATGAATGATGAAAACCAAACTGTTTTAAGAAATATGCATCACTGAAACCAAAATACAACCAAATTTCAGTTCTGGGATAAGAAATATATTCGGCATAAGGCTTTTAGACATATTATGGTGATACAATATAACTTAGGACTTGGCCGCCGAAATAGAGTTTGATCTAGGCAGAGAGGAAGAGGAGTTGATGAAATCGATGCAATCCTCAATGGCTTCAGTTCTAAGAGAATCAACTGGTATCACAGATGGCTTTGATCTTCCTGATGAAGAAACTGCAGGTGAACACCTCTTCTTAAAGTACGTAAAACATAGACCTCTTACCATCTTACTGCTAGGATGCTTGAAAAATCTAACCAGTGAAACCTCTGATCTTTTCGGTAGCCTGATTCCGCAGCCAACCGCTTGCCTCTTGTTCACAGCGACTCTGCTAATACAGTTTCGCTTGTCGATTTTGTTCTCCTTCTTAATGCTTGGTATGCAACCTACTTGGTTAGCCTCTCTCCTGCCACAAGACTCCATGGATTTCGTGCCCCCAGCAACTTTGCTGATGAAGTTTTGCTTCTGGGTTAAAGCTTCCTTGTTAATGCCTGGTCTGCTACTCACTTGGATACTCGCTTTTGTTGACATACTCTACAATAACTAGTTAAAAGAAAGAAAGAGTTGCAGAAGGGGAAACAGAAAGGAAAGCAGGTGGAAGATGAAAGCGGCGAAATTCTTAGTTGTGAATGTATGAATGCAAGACCTTGACCCATTTATAAAAGGAGGAGAAACTAAAACAGTGAAGTGAAAAGGCCTAGAGGCAGTCGAAAAAGTATATGATTATCTATGATCCAACACTTCACATGAAGTAAAATGCTGAAAAGTTTTTTAAAGTAATCAAACCCAAAAAATCAGATTTTACTATCTGCTAACTTCAGTAAAAATGGGTATCACTAGCAGTGACTTCAAGATTTCATACAGTGGAAGCTGGTATCAGTTATGTGAACTGAACAGTCGAATAGAACATAATAGGAAGTGCTCACACAGCACGAGGGTTTTTCATTTGTTCTGATTGTGAATCATATTGAGAATGACTACCAATACTTGGTACATGACAGCTCTAACCCACATTCTCTAATGGGTTGTAAGCACACCTCCATCCTGCAGTAAACTATTAGGCAAAATTATTTAATCATCTCTCTCTTTGTTCATTTCAATGCAAATACGACTCTCTTCTTTCTTTATAAAAAATAAAAGTAGCTGCTTTGTGAATAAAATAGCAAGATGCTCCTTAGCAACACTACAAACTAAAGATATGATTATTTGCATTTTGTGGTAGGACAATGAATTTCTTAAATGTGAACAAAGAAACAGTCTGACCAGTACTATTATGCAGAAACATATTATATCTAGCAGCAAAGTAAAGGAACTCAAAAGAAATGTGAAGTGGAAACAGGAGACTGTGAATTTCATTTCTATAAGTTTGCTCGGTTAAGTTTGATCCTTTCCTTATAAAAGGAGGTTCTAGGTGAAGCAACCTTTCAGTAAAAATCTGTTTTTGGTGGTTATCCATGTCCACATAATAATTGAAACCTTTTTCAATCTTTGGAAGCTTCCTCGAAAAAGCTAGCATGCAGCAATTGTATCTATGCAGCTCAGCAAATTTCTTGTTACATTTCTTAAATTCACTGTTAAATTTCCCTGAGGTTGTAAAACATCCTCTCTTTTCTTTTTCGATTTTCTTCTCCCTATGGGTTTGCAATCAACTCGTGTTTTATTACTTGAGCAAAAACAAAATAGATGTCAAAGGCCGGCATACAGAATATTCAACAGTTCACAAAAACCAGCAAGTTGGAGATATCAAGGACTAAAGTTCCTACCCTGAACCTTAAGACAAGATCCCTAGGGCTAAATCTATGTTTGAGTAGCCTACACTACATAATAGTGTAAACATTTCATTTGACATGACAAAAGTTGCATTATGGTAACACTGATTGATCAAAATCCATAAGAAAACAACAAACTTTTGATTAGATATGATAAATGGCATTCTGCATAGCAACAATATTAACACTAGCAGATGTTTTAACTTCAAATATAAAAGTTTTCTTCAAATAAGAATGCTAATAGTATTCAACAGTTCAATGGATTCAAATCAAGATGAATTTTTTTTTGTCTTGCCTCCGTAGTTCACAAGGAATCATATTCACCAGAACTGATGCTGTGAAGACAGTGTAAGATATTAGAGCAATTGGAGCAAAATGGTATGTCAAGCATTTCATCATATTTATGGAATAGCAAACATATAAAATGCCTATTTATTCATGTATATACAATCTTACTCGTGTAGACAGAAAAGCAAGCTAAAAAAAGACTGCACTTTTTAGTCTAAACTCGGAAAACTCTAAGGTGTCACAATCTCACAATTTTGCTCAATGGGTTAGTGGTTTCACTCTCAGATCATAATTCTGAATATACTAGGCAAACAAACACAGACTTGTATGGTCATTCCAAAAATTAGTTTCGTTTCCATGAAATCACCTAAATGATTGTACTCACCTGTAATTGGTAAAGACTAAAAGCATGTGAACTCTTTTGCAATCTTCCCTTCTCAACAAATTAACCTAGTTAGTCAAACAACTCACCAATCAATGAAGCACACAGATCCTGGCCCTCAGTTTTGGCACAGAACAAGACCACAGCATGCTATTAATGTAATTGATGCAAAGATGATTCGGGCTGAAAAGCCTTCATCTGGGAAATTTTACCTCCAAAGGTTGCATATTTAAGTACAAAATTACCAGACTATTATTAATGCAGCTAGTGAACAAATGCAAACTAAATTTAGTTACTTTTACAATAAAGAATTTGAATTTACAACATCTTTTGGACAAAATGACCAATCACCAATCATACAAACTTAAAAAACTAGAACGGCCAAAATTATACTAGGATGAGCAAGTGCACATTCTACATGTATTGATCATGACCATGCATTACACAAAATATAATCAATTATGTAATGCTGCATTCTAGTATAAGCTTCAACAGTTTGGGAGTTTTCACACTGACCATCAAAGTCCAAAAGAAGCACAAACAAATTCTTCCACAGACATCTCCTACATGTTATGTTTATTAAACTCTCTCCCTTATAATCAACCTGGACTCTTAGCTTGCCAGAATACAATATCATTCACAGCTGGTATGTACAACATGAAATCTTCCCCTTATATTGACATGCTGGCAGTAGATGACAATAAGAACAAAACAAAGGTTACTCCTTATCATTCTTAACAAGCAAAACCTCCCCGCCAAGACCAATAGCATAATCTAAGAACTCCCTAACTTCTTCACTGTCTTTGAAAGATTGAGGAGCATTTAAATCACTGTCCAAATTATACCAAACTCCATCAATCTTTCTCAATGTAACCCAATGTCTACCCTTCCAAAGCCCAGCATAACGCGAAACTGGAATATTAATCACAATTCCCATCAAATTACTTTGTGAGCCATCGAGATCAATAGATGATGCCTCATTTCGACGATCATGCCACGCTACACTCTTCCCCCTTCCTTCAACAGCTGCGATAAGAACGTTTATATCATAGTTCCCTGTTAATGTATTATGGTGAGGCTTAAAGACAATAGATAACGGTGTCCACGTTTGCCGGTTTGGATCATCAAGGACAAGTTTCTCGGCGATTTCATTCAAGCTTGCTCGCGTAAATGCATCTTGCTGCATCACAAAGTAATCACGTACCCATTACGAGTTAACATCAAAATGAAACGAATTTAAAATGAATGAATAAACAAAAGTTTTGAATGGTTATAATTTACTAGGGCCACAAAAAAAAACATCAAATCAGCCCAAAACTGGTTGTTTCAGTTTGTTTTCTTGAGCTCAATTTAAACGAAACAGAGAAATGAAGATGGGTATTACCTGAAAGAGATTATTAAGTGAATGTAAGAGGCAGAACTGTAATTTTTGCCTCTCATGATAGATTTTGCTGTGCTCGCTTGCCATTTTCGAAGATTAAATTCAATTTTCTCGCAGAGATTGGATTGGATTAAAGAATTAGGGTTCAGAGAAGTCTAGAGCTCTTAATTATGAATTTGAAGCCTCTTTGGAAGTAGAGAATCAAAACAAACAGTGACAGGTGAGAGATGCGTCGTCCACAGCAAGACGCAGCAAAACGAAGAACGAATGACCAGGCTACCGACTCCAATCCAAATAATGGGTTAAGGTACGAGATCATTATCAACCCATTTCTTTTTTTCATCTTAAGATTAATTATATTTCTAATTGCCTTTTCACCTTATCATTATCCTTATCCTTACTATTATTTTAAATTGAATAATGTATGGGAATGCATATAATTTAAAGATTAATTAATTATGATATTAATGCAGAATTAAAGCTTGATCAAACCATTTTTCAATCTTGTGTGTTACTTTTTAACAACAAAATTATCAAACACATTACACGAATTACATGTCATTAATTAATTATGTAATTAGATAATATTATACTAATATGGGATGAGTTTATCATAAAAGGCTACTTCAAAGAGGAAAACTTGCTTGCCCATCTTCATTCTAAACCAGAAGATTAGTGAAAATCAAATGTTGAGAAAGCTAACTTCTTTTCTTTTTTCTGATTATTTATTTTAAAGATGTTTATTAAATATAAAAAATATTTAATATTTTAATAAATTAATTAATTATAAATTGTAAAGTTTATAATCCAACGGGATATAAATCAAGAGAATTACTTCGGACATATCAACTGACTGCCCAATCTCTGCTTTGGGAACCCAGCAAGACTCCTTCAGCGCGGTGGTGGTGACGACAAACGGTTTCCTGGAAACAAAAGAAATACAACCAGGGCAGCAAGAAAAATAATTTAAGTTCATTGACTTAATCGGAAGCAGTAGCACCCAAGAATGGAATAACTCGTTCCATAATTCACATCCAGCAGAAAAGAAGCAGCTAATGTCCCTCATTCTAGGGCAATCCCATGAGAGCTTGTCATTGCAAAGAGATGATACCGATGACTCGTGGGATGAGCTGTCAAGCATTTTATAGGGTCTAGGGGAATGTATTGAATAAACATTCAGAATTTCAACTCCATCTATAATCTAACCTCATCTGGGTGAACATATATCATTCGTGGCCGGTTTGTGATTATGTAACACTCAATTTTTCTCCCGCTCGTCGTCAAAGAAATTAACACAAATAGTAGCTGGGCGGGGATTGAGGAATATGCAGGATTTGAAGTCACAGAAACCTAAAAGTATGGGGAAATTTTCAGCATTGCCAGAGGCATGGCAACCACATCCTTACATGTAAGTTCTCATGAACATCACCTTAAAAGCACACGACATGATAGACTGCAATATGAAACATAACAGAGTATGATGAAAATGTTAGAAATTGCAAAATAAAAAATGAAATTTGACAAGAAACTTTAAGTCAAATGTGAGGTTACTCACTTCTGACAACTCCATATCCTAACTCAGCAATGTTATTTCATCCTTTCCTCTTTCTTTTGTCCAATAAAGCATTTCAAAACCCACAGCCAATTTCTGTGATTTTCTTTCAACATGGTGGGCGGACTTAAGTAATATCATTAGAAACTACCCGGTCAAAAGCTACATATTGTGAACCTCTTCCTTCAGCAGCTGACCAGGCCTAGGTCACTAATAATCTGAGGCTTCCAGTATCAGTAAGTTGTCAATCTTAACTAATCCATAACTCCAATCCATGAATTCCGAACATGTATGACAACAATTTTAACAGTCATACATGTGCATGCATCGTGTACACTCAACACAAGTTTCTATCCACGATAATCAAAGTAGCACTTCAGCATAGCCAATTATAACACGTACAAAGCATTTTACAATTATTTGGGAATCATAACAAATATTACACCACCTCTGATCTGAAACAACCCAAAACTAAGGCAACACATAGGGACACTGGATGTATAATTGCTCACTGTACTATGAGCGGCACTTTAAGTGAATTCTGTTCTTTCAAGAACAGAAAAAGTTGAACACAATGATAATCATCAACAAGTATACGCATTCCTCTAAAAATTCCGTACTGTATAGGCATCAAATATACACACATCAATATTTTGCTTTCTCATTAAAAACATCTGCACAGAAAATAGGAAAGAAAGCATTTGCTGTTCATAGGTCCACCTTGAACCAACTCACTTGATCACGTTACCAGCATGACATACCAATGATAAGTGTTAGCACTCAAGTACATCACATAACTCTTCGTCAGCTATCTATCAAGAGAGTTTTCAAGAACTAAAGAAACAAAGCATGACCAAGTCAAAGCAGTTCAAAGAGTAACTCGAGTAACAGATAGTCTGTGTCATTTTGGACCACAATTCTCTTATCTTCTGTTTTTTGATATCCATAAGAACAAATAAAACATAGCATAAACACAAATGCGTACAGACATATATGTACAAATATATTTATCAAAGACAAACCAAACTCAAACATTTGACCACAAATTTATTAAAATATACCTTCTAAATATAAGCTTTAAGTCTTAGATAATTAAAACCTCTTCAATAATCATGACGATAGTCGTTGTGATTGTAATTGTCCCTTGCCGTGAATTCACTCTCGGCCCTTTTCTCCCTGTGCTTTTTATTAACATCTTCGTCTAAACTTAACCCTCCAAATTGCTTTTGCAGCTTCTGATCGTAAGGTGAGTAATCGACAGGAGCCGATGGTCCACTGCCACTCTGTGCCGCGTAACTGGACGATCGCGGAGGTGGCAACGGTGACTGCTTGTAGTCTTGAGAGGGAGAAAAATCAACAGGAGCTGAAGGGACACTGCCACTTGGAAAACTGTAATTGGACGCTCGGCTGTACAAAGGCCGAGGCGGTACCGGAGGCTGGGCAGAGTAATATCCGTAGTAACTGTAGTCGCGTGATGGAGGCGGAAAAGGAGGAGGAGGGGCGGAATAGTAATAATTGCTGTAGTCGGGGGCTGCTTGGTAATCTTGGCTCGGAGGTGGCAACGGCCGTTCCTTGAGCACGAGCTTCACGCGAATTTTACCGTGTGGGCGACCGGATGGGCGAAGAAGCTCGATCTTGCGGACAGACTGAGTCGTATCGTCCGAATCGACGATGTGTGCAAGGGGAAATTTAACGGAGCCAACGAGTGGTTTGGCGGTTTCAGACACTTTGGAATGAAAGATCTCGAGAGTGAGGATCGATTCGCGTACCGGGCGACTTACGGGGAGCGTGAACCGTTCGTTCCAGACGGGGCAAGTGGATCCCGACTCGTCCGAGTGGGTGGCCAGCCGGTAGTCCGGATCGAGGTAGAAAACGACGTAGGGTTTGAGATCTCCGTTTCTCCAGTTGACGTTCTTTAGGTTCTTCGCGCAGAGAATTGTTATTTCCAGATCAAGAGAGTTTGATGATGCCATGAAAGAGGAGTATACAGCGGTTGATATAGCTATCGTGCGCCCCGAGCAAAGGCAATGTAATAATGCAGGGTTTTCAACAACGAACGAGTGGCTTGTTTGGTAATGGATAATGTTAGCAATGCCCAATAACAGGCGTCTGCGGGACTGGGGAATTTATGCAGGGACATTTCTTGACTGAAACGGCAGCGTCTGGTGGGTCAAACTTTACCCTGAATTACACGAGGTACTTCTACCTTGCTTGTACATAAATAAAAATTTTTAAATAATTAGTAAAAATATATTTTTTAATAATAAAATTATTACTTTTATTTTTTAGATACTTTTCTTAAAATTTTTAAAATTAACAAAAAAATTAGTAAAGACTATTTTTTATATTTTAATATCTAATTTAATTTATAAATTAAGTATTAATTTCAATAGAATATATTATTCAAAAATATAAATTATTTAATTTAATAAATATATATATAATTATATGATATAATATATATAAATAAATATTATAAATTATTTATTTATATATAATTATTTTAAAATATATATTTTTTATAATTATTAAAATTATTTGAATAATAATTTTTTCTTTTTATCAATTTTTTTAACAAATATAAAATTTTTATTTTTTAAATAAAAATTTATAATTTAACTAATTTTAATAATTATATAATTTTTTATACTAATTAAAATAATTTTATAAAAACAATTAATTTATAATATATATTTATATCATATAATTATATAAATTTATTTAATTAAATAATTTATATTTTTATACAAATAAATAATTTTATTATTAAAAATATAATTTCTATTAATTTTTAAAAAACCCACATTTATAAATAATTTTGCCGAAATTAAGAGGAAATATTTGAAAATACCGTCAAATTGTAATTAGATTACTTGAATGCATGAAAACGGCATCGTTTTTATGAGCTGTTTGTTACAACTTTACTGCATTGGCTTGGACCGATCCCTACTCTGAGCGGCCCCAATCCAGATAACGGTACTGGTATTAACTCGCCCTGCCTCTCTGCAAACAATCGCCGATATCTTCTCAATCAATGGCGACCTCTTATTCTCTTTCATTTTTTTCCTCTTCAATCTTCGTCTCTTCTTCTAACAAAACCCCAACACGCATTTCAGTTATCAAGTCAAATTCTCTCAAAACTTCGGTCTCCAAATCTCTCGTTATCTCGTCTCAGCTCGCCACGCTCCCCGTACTATCCTTCAACGGAGAAAAAGTCGGCGAAACGTTTCTCGACCTAAAATCGGCTCCACCTGACACAGCGCGTTCCGTCGTGCACCGCGGCTTGATCACGGACATGCAAAACAAGCGACGTGGCACCGCATCTACTCTTACGCGCGGTGAAGTTAGAGGCGGAGGTAAAAAACCCTACCCTCAAAAGAAAACGGGAAAAGCGCGTCGCGGTTCCTCCAGGACCCCACTTCGGCCTGGGGGTGGTGTGGTTTTCGGGCCGAAGCCGAGGGACTGGTCCATTAAGATTAACAAGAAGGAGAAACAGTTAGCGTTATCGACGGCGATAGCTAGCGCGGCGGAGAATACGATAGTGGTGGAGGAATTCAATGAGAGTTTTGAGAAGCCGAAGACAAAAGATTTTATTGAGGCGATGAAGAGGTGGGGTTTGGACCCGAAACAGAAGGCGACGTTTTTGATGATGGAGGTTAGTGAAAACGTGGAGAAATCTAGTAGAAATATAGGGACGTTGAAGATGTTGACTCCGAGGACGTTGAATTTGTTTGATGTTTTGGACGCGGAAACGCTGGTGTTGACGCCTTCAACAGTTGATTTCTTGAATAGAAGGTATGGGGTGGAGTATGAAGGAGAAGACAAAGACGAAGACGACGAGGAAGACAATGAAGGTTGGCCATTGATTATTTCATCAATAATTCATACAAAATGACATATAACGCTGAACGTTAAATTTGTAACATTAACATCAAACATGCAATGGAATTTCTGACCGGTAACTTGTAACATGAAACACCGAACTTGTAACTTTGAATTGCTGAGCTGACATTTTAAAATGGATGCTGGCGTAGCGGTTTTGTTTGTTTACAATGTTTAGATGTTATGTTTTTCATGTCACAGTCATTAGTATCTTTGTCATACAACTATTTTTCCTATTCATGTGTCTCGGAGGTAATTTAACTATAAAACTTGCGATAGGCTGGCTGTAATTCATTCCTGTAACCTGCAAAAAGGACTTTGTTTGGATGATTGATCTATGAAGCATGAAAGGATTATTTCATGGTTTCCTTTTGTAGTTAATATTTGTGGTTCTCTAATTTGGGATGCAGGAAGTGAGGCGGACGATGGTGGTGATGCAACAGAGTGATGGTACACAAATTGTTACAAGCTTCGTGATTGACCTAGGATTCAATTTATAGCCAACCCACTTGATTATAAAGACTGTTTCTACATGGCTGAGCCAACAATTGTGTAATGTTGCAGGTTGCAGCTTTATTAGGCCTGGTTTGGAGTCTATGGTTAGTATTCTGAATGGTGGACCTTGTCATATCTACCGAGCGTTGCTTCTTTTTGGTTTTGCAGTATGCATTTTAGTTGCCCATGTAATCTTTTGCCGGGCATTTTTCTGTCATGTTTTATCATTTTTAATGTTCTTCTGTGGTGGGAAGAATGTATTTGCGTTTGTGAATTTGAGCTTATTCTCATGCTGCAATCACATATTTTCTTATGAAGCACTGCAAGGAAAATATCATACCTCTTTTAAGTATTTGATTATGGCAGTTTTTGAAGGATTAGTCGCATTGAAAAGGAAAGTTTTGTTTATGCCAAATACATTGAAATTGGAAAATGAAGAATTGGAGCTCTACCTAGCAGGGCAACGTCCACAATTCAGGTCTGGAGTGACCTGGGCTTTTCAAATACTGGCATTCTCTGTGAATGCCCAGTTCTTTCACATCTTGAAAAACACAGAGAAGAAAACGTTCGGGTTTCCAAAAGAGCTTATGTATTCCTCCTAAAAATATTTTTTACTCGTTTGCAATTTTGTTCCACATTTTTTATACTTGGTATAATCGTGAAGCTTGTTACAAGACTTTCTTGCATGCCTCTATGGATCAAAGACGAAAAGGAACAAAGGGTAAATCAGTGGCTGAATGGTGAATTTTCCAAGTGTAAGCATAGCCATTGGAGTCATAAGCCTGGAGGCTCGACACGAAGCTGAATTTGCCCACATGGATTGGCTTAGCCCAAACCATAAAATGGGAGTCCTCGCCTGTTCAAGCACAAGATGGAAAAGAAAATGCACACTCCCTACGCAGGCATTATCCTGCTCAGGTTCAAAGGGACTTTCTCAGCCTCATCTGCCAGCATCCTGGCCAATCGGTTTGGCCAGTGCTAAAACAGATACAGGCACCCCTGGTGCGTTTCTTATGTTAATAGAAGCCAGAAAAGATAAAAAGGTAAAAATGTTGTAGACAAACCATAAAGCGAAAACCTTTTTATTACAGACTCAGATACGAGAAGAACAGAGATAGAAGTCTAACTGTTACTTGCAAGACTAAACTACTCACCTACATCCTGATGGTAGAGACCAGATATAGATGTTATTAACAAGCTAGTCTTGCATCTGAGGCTCCAAGGAATGTAAAACCACTTCCCTCATATGGCCCTGCAACAACACAGCAACATTATTCCATACAAGGAAAGAAAGTATTGACGGTGATTTATGAGGGAAATGCCACCTGAATGTCAACAAATACAAACAATACCAACACCAATGTTGCAGCTTTTGGGCGAAAAATAGTCTTAATCAACCAATACGGAGTTCAATTGCCAATAGAGCATGAAAATGATAAACAAGGTTACATTTCATGGACCAGGTAGTAGGAGCTCATACAATTATAATCTTTGTGCAAACTTAATCCTTAATCATGATTAAAAAAATTCACATTAAGCCTTTCTTCTTAAATTGTAAATAACCAGGAGGTGACATAATATACTAAATTTTCTGCAGAATTATAAGTAGTTTTTGGGGTATGAGCAAAATTGTTATATCTCTACTTTTATGCGCATTTCGAACAAATTATAGCTTCAACCTCATTACAAAGAAAAAGAAAATTAAGGAACACTTACCTCGAATTCTCAGAGGAATTGATGTCGCTGGCTGGCAAATAGATTTCTCCACCAACTTCACCATGTTGTTCTCCGCTAATGGTTTTCTTGGCAGCCAGGAACTTAGCACTCATAGCTTCCATACCATGCTGCACAGCTTCCTCAGCATTCCCATAACCATGCTCCTCAGCATACTTCCGCACATCTTCTGTTATCTTCATAGAGCAGAACTTAGGTCCACACATGGAGCAAAAATGTGCCACTTTTGCACCTTCTGATGGTAGTGTTTCATCATGGAAGGACATTGCAGTCATCGGGTCCAGCGACAAAGCAAACTGATCCATCCATCGGAATTCAAATCTTGCCTTGCTTAATGCATCATCCCAAGCTTGAGCATGGGGGTGACATTTAGCTAAATCAGCTGCATGAGCTGCTATCTTATATGCTATAACTCCAGCCTTCACATCATCCCTATTTGGCAATCCAAGGTGTTCTTTTGGTGTTACATAACAGAGAAGGGCAGTGCCAAGGGCCCCAATATTGGCAGCACCAATGGCTGAGGTGATGTGATCATAACCTGGAGCTATATCAGTTGTCAATGGACCAAGAGTGTAGAAAGGAGCCTCATTACACCACTCCAACTGCTTTTGCATGTTTTCAGGGATCTTGTGCATTGGAATGTGACCAGGTCCCTCGTTCATCACCTGAAAGAGCAAAAATTGTATATCACATCACTATGATAAATCATAAACAAACATTTCTTACACATTCACCATCTATTTCACTCCCTAATGGGGGTTCTTTTAGAGATGAGGCTAATCAAAATACTGAATCAAATTGAAAAGAAATGGCAAGTGTGGTATTGTAAGCTCATAAAGCCAGTAAGCATGAGATAAAGTTCTATATTAAGCAAAATTTCCCATTTTCTATTCACTTGATGCATCATGCATGAAGCCCTCGCATAGTATTCACTATAGCATTACCTGTACATCCTTTTCCCATGCTCTACGGGTCAGTTCTCCTTGAGTTAAAAGCTCTGCAAACTGGGCAGTATCGTTGGCATCATATATGGACCCAGGTCTCAGCCCATCACCTATTGACAGAGCCACATCATATTGATTACAAATATCAAGTATTTCATCCCAGTGCTCATAAGCAAAGTTCTCTTTGTGATAAGCTAAGCACCACTTTGCATGAATGGATCCTCCACGAGAGACAATTCCAGTCATGCGCTTTGCTGTTAAAGGAATATACCGCAACAGAACTCCAGCGTGGATTGTGAAGTAATCCACCCCCTGCTCAGCTTGTTCAATCAGGGTGTCTCTGAAGACCTCCCAGCTAAGATTTTCAGCGATACCATTAACTTTTTCAAGTGCTTGATATATAGGCACAGTCCCCACTGGCACAGCAGAATTGCGTAAAATCCACTCACGAGTCTCATGAATATGTCTGCCTGTAGACAGATCCATAACAGTGTCGGCACCCCACATAGTTGCCCATTGAACCTTGTAAACTTCTTCCTCAATAGAACTTGCAACAGCAGAATTTCCTATATTTGCATTAACTTTGACCAAAAAATTTCTTCCGACTATCATTGGTTCCAGCTCCAAGTGCTTCTTGTTGGAAGGGATGATTGCTCGACCACGAGCAACCTCTGACCTCACAAATTCTGGGTCAAGCTTTTCACGAGTGGCACAATACAACATCTCCTCTGTTATAATTCCCTGCTTGGCATAGTACATTTGAGTGTATCTTGGTCCTCCTATCTTCTCCCGCCTGTCAATCCAATCTTTCCGTAGTTTGGGAAGTCCTGTTTATGTTTAAAATTAGCAATGTTGGTCTATATTCATAGTAACGATCAGAGAAAGACAATGCAATTAATACTTAAATAAGGAGTATATGAGAAACAGGTCCATACCAATATGAGGGCTAATGTCTTGAGGCCCACTAGTATCATAGCTGTCAAAGTCTGGTTCACCCCCACTCAAATGAATCCGTCGAAAGGGAACTTTAAGTACATGACCAGATTCTTTGTGAATAATTTCCCTGCAAAGGCATATCATGCATCAAATTCTTGTACTTTCAATTCCAGCAGCAAAAGAAAAGTGGGCGAACAGTAATTGCAGAATATATTGTATTACAAGAACACAAAGCAACTAACTAAGAAAAAGAGATGTACCTGTATTCTTTCGAGCTCTTTGGAAAACACTGTTCAAAGGATGGAAGAGGTAGAAAATCAGGAGAAGCTGGATCAACGGTATTCTTTCTTTGTTTGCTTTTTTCTGAATTCTTTGTTTGGGGATCAAAGGTCAATGTGGCTCTAGTCCCTGAGCTCACGGAAGAAGGGTATGTATCTTTCTTACTTGCATTTGAAACACGCCAAGCCTCATCAAACCCAGGCAAGAAGGAAGTGCTTGGAAACTTAGCAGGAGTGCAATGGTAACCATTCTTGCACACAATCGATGTCATTGCAATATGAACTGAAGCCATCTCAATTTCAAGCTAACGATAGCAAAGTAGGAAGATTAAAATCCAATCAACAATCAATAAATCACAAGTCTAGTACTTGCAACCGAAAGGTATCGATTTATCCAGCAAGAGATGATTACTGCTTAAAAAAGGAACAGCATACCTTGCAAACTCAAGAGGGATAGATTTGGACTCAAAGCCCAATCACTTCATGTTGATTCCAACCAATAATTACTTGTTAAACATTATATATATTTTTTTAAAAAAAATGATGCTCAATTCAAAGTTAATATCAGAAATTTTTAAAAACTGAAAGGTATTTTTTGACTTTAAACCACAACAAAAACAATTTGCAACTTCGATCTTAATCACTCTCAAGTCTCACAAGGTCGGTTAAGTCCTCTAACGCTCTGTAAAAGCCACAAAAGAAGTTTCTCTCTTTCTCAATCTCGCCAAAATCTCTACAATCTCTTCATTTTCACTGAAGCCTATATCAAACAGTCTTAAAAGATTGCCAAATCCATTCCATTCTCCATCTTGCAAACAAATTATACCCACACTGTTGTAATTTGTTCATGGTTATTCCACAAATCCGTTGGAAAACTTTGGATTTAAATGGATAGAAAACGTGAATTATGAAAATGAATTTAATTGTTTATCCTGAAAAACAAAAGAGATCGATAAACTAATTACGGAAAACAAGGGTAAACGTACATAAACTCACGTACCGTGCGCTTCGCACGACTCTTAAGTGGAACAATTGTAGGTGACGCCGCTCGCGTTTATCGCACTATGATACACACAACATAACCTTTTTCATAAAAATAGCCAAAACTTTCCGGTTACAATGAAAAACCAAACAGCTGTAAGCTATTGGAACGTGAAACCATTTACCAAACACGACATAAGCTTTATGAACATGGTTAGGCATGAAAAAGAACAAGCAGACCACAACCTTCCTTCATGAAAGTTAAAAATGCATGACAGGTATGCGATATTAACATACAACATTGGAACGAAAATTCAGAGTGATAATGAAATTCAAATGAACGGTTTTGAAGAGGAGAAGAAGAACCTAGTCTTATCTCTTCGCTCCTTGGAAGTCGCAGACCGAACGCACACTCGAGCCTCAATCAGACTTGATTTTATAGGAAACTGGAGCTCCGAAAGAGAACGAAAAAGTGAACGCTGACGTGGAACGTCTTTTTAGATACTTGTAGAAGTTACCGACTACGACGATAAGACTCACGTGAGGATCACGGGCTCTTCTAGACGTTATCCTTGTCGAATGTCATTGCTCGGTAACCTCCGGTTAGAGAGAGAGAGAGACACACACAGGAATTATGTTAGCGATATTCTTCATTAATTAAACTTTTTATATTTAAATTAATTATTTTAATTCTTAAATTTTTTTATTTTAAATTATCTATTTTAATTATTTTTATTTTTCCTAACATAAGAAATGAACAATTAATTGTGGATCACCCGACAAAGAACATAGGAATTGGACGTTCTCCATACAGAACATACCTTCAGTTTAAAGTCATTATCAGAAAGAGACACTGATATTTTCGGTTTACCTTCAAAAAATATCAACAAGAAACCATTTGAACCCTTCATTTCCTCTGGATAAAGAAGTACGGCACGCCCTTTGTAATGTCATACAGAATAAGAACAATGAATGCATTATTGCTTGCCTAACCCTATGTTATCGTCGTCCACCCTGCAATCCAGCACTTTTTCGCCCAGGAATGGATTATTTCTGTCGGTTTTCACCGACCTGATATGTCTATAACCTCCATCCTTCCGCTTCGCGACATCACGAAGGCACTGCAACTAAGTTCACTGGACATTTAATAGTTCACAACACACTCAATTTCAAACATACCCTTAATCCAACACCATTCATCAAGCAGTTGATTGTCTCTAGTTCAAGCAAAATCCTACAGTATATGGCCTTTAATTTAGCTTCTACGGCTGCGTCACACTTCTTTTAACCAGTCTAGAATCTAACGTGGAATTACACAACTTTGCCAAGAGAAAGAAGCCTCTTGTCTTGTGATTGAACGAACATCCATTGGATCAATCACTTAACAAATGAGATCATGTATCACTTTTTACAGCACGAAATGCAGAAATGAATACTTTCTGATTTAAGTTCACAAAGACCTTTCTGAACAATTGTGTGGTACATCATATACTTCACAGAATAACAATGTATACAATGAAAAGCTGTTACAATTGCCAATACTTGGAATATACATTAACTGAAATAATAGCCAATTTACAACTGTTTCTTGAGACTGACCACAACAGTCACCCATGATGTCAAAATGGGGAGACACTGAAGAAGACCATCAAAACTAAATGTAATGCTTTCCCAACTGCTTTCTAAGGTTTTGCACTATGAATTGTGAGTTAGAACAAAAGGACAGGCTGGTATAATTAAATGAAATCATTACCTTGCTCATAATATACACAAGTTGTATTGGTGAGTTAAATGCCAATCATGAGTATAATAGTCTGCAGATATGATATGAAATGAAGAGCGGTAAGCTAACCCCATTTTGCTTTCATGTTGAATAGTGCAGTGACAGCAGTTCTTACGCAGAGCTTCCCTGAACTGGGAGAAAAGATCCTTGCAAGGAAGGAAGAGACTCTTGTTTGCCTGTAACAAAGTTTGATAGTTCTTTAGGCTCTTGTTTGCCCGTAACAAAGTTTGATAGTTCTTTAGGCACAACCACCATTCTCAACCATGCTTTCAGCTCTTCACCTTCTACTTTCTCTTTTTCTGAAACAAGTGATAACACACCATTACAATTATATGCACCAACTTTGTGCGAGGACCATCTATTTTGCAACTAATACTCTATGCAAGCAATTAAAGATGGATCTACAATGGATCACAGCAGCCCACAGGAACATAGAGATGTGCATACCATAACTTGCTGAGGAGGATACAGAGATAGGCTCTAGTTAGAACGGATATAGGAAAAAAAACCACTCTAGCCCAAAGAAAATTGATGACTGCGAGAAACAGTTACTATACATCATGCAAAGACATTAAAAGGGAAAAAATAATCCGATAATGACATAATATGCCCTCATATTTAACAAATCATTATTTATTTCATACATGTTCGAAGAAAGCCAACCAATTATCTTTGAAATAGCTTCCTGAAGTACATAAAAGAAACAATTATTTTAGTTTTGGAAAATTGCAGATTCCTCTGGACTACTTTCATGAAAACTTTGGAAAACTATTTTAACAAAAACCTTTAAACCTAAAACACACGTCTTTCTCACCTGAGTCAATGCCTAACATATTCAAATCTATGTGTTTCCTGAGCAATGGCCAGCTACAATTGACAGGAACAAGGATCCTCGGGCATAATATTTTTCAATTATCAGTTAAACTTCAAGAACTTTAAGCAGAACCAGACCAGCAGGCTCATATTTTGGTAAATATGCTGAAATGGATGAAGCAAATTCTAAATTTCTAAGGTAATACAGGCAGCCATAACACAATTACCTTCCAGACAGGCACCAAGCCCCTCCAAAACATCAGGATTAGCACGAACAACACTAAGTGCTACTTCTAAGGCTGATTGCAACAATGCTTTCACCTCTCTTTGAACAAGATCAACAAGCTGCCCCTGTTATATTAAGTATTGGATCAGCCTTCACTGCAACATATGAAGGAACAAAGAACTTAACTGAAAAAAAAAGGACCTGATCTCTTCCCCATGGAACAGCTCCCCCAGATTCATCAATCCCACCACTTGAGAGTGTTGATAAAGATACAGGGCCTATTGTCCTATTAAGACCATATTCAGCTATTGCCTTGTAAGCCAGGTCAGTTGCTCGCCGTATATCATCGAGTGCACCAGTCGAGATACGACCTGAATAAACTTCTTCTTCTGCTGCACGTCCACCAAGAAGAGTAACCAAGCGACCGCATAACTCATCAATGAAGAGAAGATATCTATCCTCACTTGCCGGACTATAAGTAAAGCCTAGAGCCCCTCCTGTCCTTGGCAATATGCTTAATTTCTGATATCATGAAAATAAATTAGTAATTTCAAATCATCCATATCTAGTGAGCACCAATAACTATGCAAGCGAGGCATGCTTAATGGACATTAATGGAACTCTATAACTTCAAAACTTTATGCATGAAGTTTCTAAATTCCACTTTTCCATTTGTTGGTTTGATTGCTGGAGAGAACTTAAAGATAGCATTCTTTTATTTAAATACTAGCACTCCTGGTCCTCCAATCACTTCTGATCTCCTCTCCCCTCCCTTCCTCTTCTCTCTCTTGGGTTTTCCATTGAAAGAGATAATTGAAAAGTGTGGAATACGGACATTCTATGAATGGATAATTTAAATTTTCAATTCATCAGGTGATGTCAATACAGTTGTTCAAAAGTCAGGTAAGCAATATTTTTTAGCTCAGGTTGTACCTGGTGAGAGGTAGTAAAATATTACTGTATACCACCTTTAACATGTGTATCATACACAGACCTGCAATAAAAATTTTTTCCAATCATTTACCTCCACACATGGCTGTCCAGGAAGAATATTTGCAACTGCAGTGCCAACAACTGCATGACCAGCTTCATGCCTTGCAACCACGGCCTTCTCACTCCCCTTTAGCTTTGCAGTTTTCTTCTCTATGCCCTAAAAAAGGCAACCCATTTCAGTTTTTTGGCCATTAACTTATGTAATTTTTTCTTATCATTTTCATTGCAAGTTTTTGCTAATTGAAATCAAGAGAACTACAGGATCACACTTCATCAAACTAAAAAATTAGAGTTTTTCTTTCCAGGAAGAAACAAGAAGAATTTATGAAAACTCAAAAGCAAGCAAAAATAGAGATTAACATCAGAATTCAACCAGACTAAAGAGGAAAATTTATTGACAATTGATTGAATCTATACTAAGTCAGGTGCAGAATGGCCCTGCCTGAATAATAAATTGCACTTTAGATTAAAACAAATAAACAAGCACAAGAACACAATGCAAAATCAGGAATTAGGATGCTTGGGGGAGAGAGAGAAAGATACCGCTATTGAGCGCTCCACTGCTTGAATAAAATCAACTTTCTCCACAACAACTTTATTTTGTCTTCCAGCTAACAGAGCAGCTTCATTTACCAGATTTGCAAGGTCTGCCCTGCATAATTTACAAATACAAAGAGTCATTTGCTTTGTGTTCACAAGAAAAAATAAAAATAAAAAAGGAAGAAATAGCTCTTAAAGGGACTCAAGGGAAAGTAGTGTGAATACCCAGTAAAACCAGTGGTCATGGATGCAATGTCACCAAGGTCAACATCCTTTGATAGAGGAAGTTCCTTCTTGTAAACATGTACTTTTAAAATGGATTCTCTTCCAATCCTATCAGGTGTCTCAACCTAAAACCACAAGAGATTTCTTAGAGGACTGTAATGAAACTTGTATAAGGTTTCAACATCCAACAGAATCAGTGTACAAACCATAACCACACGATCGAATCTCCCTGGTCGGCGAAGTGCTGGGTCCAAGACATCAGAGCGATTTGTTGCCCCAAGAACAATCACAGCAGAGCTGCTATCAAATCCATCCATCTCCTGCAGAAAATCATCTTAAATGTGATGCTTTTGCTAAGAAATTATATAACCATAAAGAAAACTATCAAAAGAAGCTTACAGTGAGCAATTGGTTCAAAGTTTGCTCCCGTTCATCATTGCTAACAATCCGAAATCGTCCATCGCGACTTTTTGCCACAGCATCTATCTGTAAGAAATAGAATAATGTGACTGTCAATCAATCAATATCTTCAAAGGTTGCCAGAATTCCCAGAAAAATTACAAATCCTTGCAGACTGACCTCGTCTATGAAAATTATTGAAGGGGCTTCCTTCTTTGCTCGTGCAAACAGGTCCCTCACACGGGAGGCACCCATGCCAACATACAACTCTACGAACTCGCTTGCGGAACAACTTATAAAAGGGACTTCAGCTTCTCCCGCTACAGCCTTTGCTAGAAGAGTCTTCCCTGTCCCAGGAAGACCCATCTGTAAGAAAAACAAAACTGTACTTACAAATCATATGGAAAAAAAAATTAAGTCAAAAAGTAAATATGGAAACAATAGATGCCTCTAAAATCCATCCTCTAAACAGAGTAATCCACCAACAGAATAGCCCTGGATGGCAACCATTTCAATCAGTTGAACTTTCAAAACCTTCTACGAAAGAATCTATGCTATATCATAGACTAGAACCATCAAACTGACTGAAAATAACATCAGAATGGTGTCTGATTTAAACTCACCAGCAGAACACCTCGAGGAGGACGTGCACCAAGACGTATATACCTGTCAGGATTCCTTAAAAATTCCTGGGCAGTACATGAGCATATAAAGACCATTTCTTGAATGAATAACAATTTAACTATGAAATCTTAATAAACTTTTGACAACTAGAGACATATCTAACTCATGCTCAGCATACCACAATTTCTTCCAACTCCTCTTTAGCCTCATCAACACCTGCCACATCAGCAAAAGTGATTGTTTCCCCTTGCTCAGGCAACTTGACACCACCAGGACCACGAGATTTGCGATTACCCACCTGCCCAGCTGTCTGCTACCAACATGCTTAACTCCACTTAGAAATCTAGCCATAACGAAAGAGTTTCAAAGTCCAAAGAGTAGCATAGAAGTTACCTGAGAAAAGCTTACAGGAAATCGGTGGAGAAGCCCTGCAAGCACAGCTGCATAGAACAATGCTATCTGCAGGGACAGCAAATTTAAAAATAAATAATGCTTATTCAATTTACTTTGATTTTGATTATATTTTTACAAAAAAGTGCAGTTGCACTAGATCATTTAGAGTGTAGTTTAATACTGAATTACTAATCTTCATCAACCTAATACTCTATTTAAACCCATATTTAATACCATCCATTAATAGCCCAACATTTTCCCCAACTACTTCAAATAAAAAAGAGTACGATTCCCAAAACTCACCAAAGCCGAGTTCAAAAATCCGCCGGACCGTTTATCAGGCGACCCAAACTCCACCTGATTCTCAAGCATCTTCTCATACGGAGTCTTGATATCAGTAGGCCTGGTAGTGGTATATACAATCCTCTTAGTGGGCGCCATGCTCTTTAACAAGTACTCAGATTCTTGAAACTTATTACTAATCACTTCACTCTCTTGATTACTCCCGTCGTTTTTCAACTTGAACATTATATGCACACCATCAACTTCCACTTTTGCCACCTGGTTACTATTGATTTTGGTCAAAAACTCACTGTATGGCACGCTAACGAAAGTGGTCGGCGTTCTTGGCTCTGAGCCAGGTAACGGAATCCCAGGTCGGAGCAACCGCATAACGAACATTACTATACCTAACTGCAAAATCAAAACTCCGATTTCTTGCACCTGAATTATTGGCTGCCACTGAAACTTCTTCCCCTTTGACCACCAAAACCTGCCGCTCTTGTTTCGCTTCTCCCTCCTCGGATTCGTTGACGAACCCGTACTCGCAGGACTCTGACTCTGACTCTGACCCTGACCCTCACTCTCGCTCTTTTCACTCGATTCTCCATCTTGAGAACTCGATAGAATTTTAAACTCTCTGATGTTTTGACTGCTGTACAATAGACCTCGCTTGAGACTGAATTTTTGCTGGTTTTTTGCTAGGTTAACGGAAGGGAAGGTGATTGTGTTGGAGATTAAATGATTCGTATTTTGCTGGAAAACCCTACATCTATAGTGACACAAGCTGGCGCCATGTAAATACAGATGATTGTAATTCGAATTCGCGAAGAGAAATCTGCTGTGAATCGTTGGACGGAGAAATTCAGTCGATGACATTTTCTGAAAACCCTAAAAATTTGGCAACCGAAAACAGAATTTTCTTTATGGATATTTATATGTTGAGGAACAGAATTAAGGGGGCGAAGCAACTTAGAATCTGAACCGTTGGATTGACAAAAGGAGGGTGATTTTCAACCGTCGACTTTCCATTTTGGGCCTCCGTTATCCGTCGGCCTCGTGTACAGTGTAGGCCAATCTAGTAGAAGTAGCTTAGATACTGATAGGGAGAAAATCAGATGTGGTACTTCTCACTGGAGCTTCTGCACTTGATTCTGGTAAAGCTGACACGTGTAGTAGACAAAGCAAATGATTGTAGGGAGCGTTTGAGTGCTACTGTCCACATACTTAGCGTTGACTGCGCACCACACGCTGGTGCATAATGACTGGAGATTTTTGAGGCATTTAGAAGCTACTTGGGACTGGTTCAAGATTTTGAAAATATTAATAGAAACAATAATGACCCAAAGAGTTTTAGATTATTCGCCGGGAAAATTACAAAAACAACAAAGTATAGGGTGCATTTTGGAATTATTAAGAAGTACAAGGTCACACGACTCAAATATTTATAATTTATTTTCTTTTTCCAAAAAATCTTATTTTCTATCTCATTTACTTTAAAATAATCACATTTAATTCAATCGTATTAAAATTACTATTTTTACTTCTTTTTTCTAAATAATTTTATCTCACGTGTCATTTAATTTTAAAAAATACAAACATATTAGTGTATATTATTACAATCGTAAAAATTTATTTCGTTTTTATAAATAAATTAATTACTGCTGCACGTTCAAAAACTATGCATACACGTGATATTATATACTCGTATATTTTAAAAATAAATAATGACGTGAAAAAAATTATTTAAAAATAATGAGAATAATTATCTTGAATAAGATTGAATTGAATGTAATTATTTATGTAAATATATTTTAAATAAGGTGAAATAATTTTTATAATATTTAATTTTATTTTAATAATTATTTTTATTATTTTACTCGTATGTTTTAAATATAAATAATTGCGCAAGATAAAATAATTATTGATGAACGACAAAGGAATTCATTTTATAGGATTGAATTAAATACAATTATTTACATAAATTTGTACAAAATGAGGTGAAACAAAAATTTTCCAAATACATAATTTTATTGGAATAAACACCACCGTTTCCTCACATAACTGTTTTCTGTTTTGTCCTTTGTATTTGCAGAAATAGAAGACCAGAATTCCTGAATTGGAGGATCTTGCTGAAGCAATCAGCCAAGCAAATTATCGTGTCTAAAAATGGAAAACCCACATCCAAATCAAAGATTTTCAGTTTATTTTTTCATTTCATCTACTTTTCTTCTTGTTTTCCGTACTGCAACCTAGCAGAAAATTATAATGTGCAAGTGTTATTGTTCGTTGGAGATTGTTCGAAGAAATAAAGATGGGTATTGATGCAAAAGATATTCAATGTTTTGTATGGAAAATGGTTACATTTTCCATGAGTAGTTGTTATAGATTTGCACAGAAGCATCCTTTTGTTTCTATGGTTGTGTTATTGTTCTTCCTTCTCTATTTGTTTCTCCCTTCTGTTTTCTTCTTTCTGATGTACTCTTCTCCAGTTATTGTTTGCATGATTGTTTGTATCGGAATTTATTATAAAAGAAATCGTTCTGAAATCCAGAATGAGAAAAAGGTTGACAAGAAATCGTCGGCGGAATCCAAGTCTAATGCGGCCGATGCTGTTCTCAGTGGAAACAGTGACCAGCCTACGGTGCTGAGTAGACGAAAAAACGTCAGAGAGAAGAACATTTTACCTGTAGCTCCTGATGCTTCCGTTGTTGAAAACCAAAAAGCGATCGCAGAGGAGAAAGGAAGTTCTTCTCTGGATCAAGGAGAGAGTTCCAGGCAGAATGCATCTGCTGCTCAAATTGTTCGAGCACATGAGGATTTGCCGGGTGAAACTAGCCTGGATGAGGAAAGCTCAAAAGGGGTCACAGTGAATAAAGAAATCAATTATTTGGATCGTGGAAAGAGTTCCGGGCGGAATGTATCTGCTGGTGAAAACATTCAAGAACCAGATCAATCCGAGTCAGTTTTATATTCTGGACCTGCAGTGGTTCATCCCATTTTGCAAAAGGACGTCGTTGAGCCGTCTGAAAAAGGTACTGCCGGTGGTGGTGGGGAGGAGGAAGGAGAAGAAAGCTCGGAGGATGAAGAAGAGGCGCGACAGGATGGGAATAAGGCTGTAGAATGGACAGCAGATGATCAGCAGAATCTCATGGACCTTGGGGATTCGGAGCTAGAAAGAAACAAGAGGCTGGAAAGTCTAATTGCAAGACGAAGAGCTCGGAAGTTATTCGGGATGGCCGATGAAAAAAGTGGGATAGAATCAGTAAGTGGACCTGCAAGTCAAATTCCTGGAATTTCTATCTTGAAAAATAACCCGGATATGGTTGACGGCCTACAATTCCCTGGTTCAGCCCCTTCTGTTTTGTTGCCAACTAGAAACCCTTTTGATATTCCCTATGATCCATATGAAGAAAGACCAAATCTCACGGATGACAGTTTCAACGAAGAATTCTCGGCAGCTAACCCCAAGGAATTGTTCTTCTGCAGACATGAGAGCTTCTTTTTGGGCCCTTCTTTCTCAATGGAATGCCAGCAAGACCAACACGATTCCCAATTCGGTCCATACGGTATTGACAGGAGGAATGCACAAGGACTGAGATTCTCCAGATTTAGAACTATTTCAGGCAAGACAATTCCTCTTTTGTCTACATTACACATTCGTTTTCAAGACATTCATTATTTAAAATTCAGACAACGAATGATTTTTACGGCTGAATCATGCGCTGTTATTATCTTGCAGATATGAGTGCTCATGACCAGCTAGTTGATAAGTTATTTGCTTCCCAAGAGGGGGAAGCTTTGTCTCACAATGCGAGTGCAACTGATCATGTTGATGAACCAAGAAGCCAATCTCCCAAACAATTGACGAGGTCAGAAGAAACCAAACATAGGAAATCAGGAATGATAGCAGAAGAGACAGAAAATTTAGCTGATAGAAATGAATTTCAAACGGGGACAGATTCAGTCAGAGACAATACTAGTGAACCAAGCTCACTTGCCTCTGATGAATCCAGTGACCTGAGTTTCCATGCAAACGCATCTTTAAATATGGGGAATTTGGAACCAAAAGGGGGTAAATTTCGTCAACCTCTGAGTGATCGTGTCAAAAATTCCCTTACTTTCAGAATTCCCGAAGGAGTGGCTTTAAATGGACCTTTATACGATTCCGGTGCATCTGCATTTGACAAGCCGAGAATGGAGGACCGTTTGTTTTACAGAGATAAAGGGCCTTGTCATAGCCCTGGCTATTCCATAGCTTCCGACTTGCAAGTGGAGGTCTCTGAACTTGGCTCACCTCCGCTGCCACTTGATGGAACCAGTTCACCTCTTGATGCTGAATCCCAGTATGATGGGGACCCCGAAAAGGAAATCATTTATGGTAGTGAAGAAATGTGGGGAGCCTCATCTCACCTGTTTGGAGTGGAGGAAAATGAATCAACATCCAGAGAAGTTCATGAGGTCAGTGAGGATGATATTCTAGAAGTAGGATTTTCTGGCATCAAGCAAAATCTTCAGAATCCGGTTACGTCATCCACACTTCCGGCTCAGATAGCTAAACAACATACCAGTAAAACAAGTTCATTTTCATCGTCAATAAATGAAATGCCAGAAAAAGATCAAATACTTTGCCCCGAAAACAGAGTCTCCCAAAATATCAAACAAGTTGTGCATCAAGGGCCAAAGTCCTCTCATTCTTCTTATGCATTACCACCTAAAATTCCAGAAAAAGCATTGCCAGTGATGGAGCCAGTATCTCATCCATCCAGTGAAGTTTCTTCGGAAATTCCAGAGGTCAGTGAAAAAAAAATTAGTTGGTAATCAGATCAATTGACATTATAATTTAAGCATCGATTGATTCAAATACCCAGAAAATATTCCAAAAAAAAGGTGAATAAAGAAGGATTTTATCATTGCTTCATTAACTAATTATCACTTCTTACCTGCTCTAAATCTGCACATTTGATAAGTCAACATTGATTAGTGTTCCTGATTACTATTCAATATACATAACTTAATTAATTCGATGAATTATCAATCTCTTTCTCTCTGGTGAAGAAGAAAAATCATGAATGATTCTTGGATTCACTGTTTTAACTTTTGGATAACAAACAGGAAGTATCTAACGTCCCTGAGAAGTCTGCAGAAGTCGATGGCATTAGTGCGGTTGATGATCAAGTAATGCGTACCAACAATCACAAAGTTGGATCCCAAATATCATCCAACAAAGAATCTTTAACGGAACTGTCACAACCAACTGGGGAGATTACTTCAGAATCTGGAAAGGATATCGAGAAGAACTGTGA
Source organism: Xylocarpus granatum (assembly GCA_019650275.1). Lineage (NCBI taxonomy): Eukaryota > Viridiplantae > Streptophyta > Magnoliopsida > Sapindales > Meliaceae > Xylocarpus > Xylocarpus granatum. Next base: position 207,475 of record BNST01000291.1, on the reverse strand, counting down.
CACACCTGCTGAGCAACAAACCGTCATAGAGTACAAAAAACAGATGGAAGAAAATAAAAATCCTGAGTCTATTGAAGGAGACCCTCCAAAGCAAAATGAACAAGAAGTTGGGAGCACGTCAATCACAACTGAGGTTCAGGACGAGCAAAACGCCGCAGCAGTAGGAGTTTCTGGCGTAAACCAGAGTTTAGATAATCCTATTATTTCAGTTCCACCGCCAGCAGTCATGGCTGAGCAAGTTTCTACCAATTCAAGTTCATGCTCATCTCCAACGTCTGTATTGCCAGGAAAGATCCAAACAGATCAAATAAATCCATTGAGTTTGCATCAAGGGATATCCAATGATGACCTACAATTCATTGTGAACGACGTTGTTCGCAATAATCTGTTGGTTGAAGTGTCACCTGAAAGTTTAAATCCAGTGATTGCACCTGAAAGTTTGCAACATTTGGCAGTGGAACCAATAGACTGCCCATCAACTAGTAGCAGTTTCAGACAATCAGAGGTCAGTATACTTTATAATAACCAAGCAACTTGTACTCAAAACAGATCCTGACACAAAATTCATGGTCGAGGCTTTTGAAATTTGTGCGTAGCATTAAGTCCACCAAAGAGAAAAAAATATTAACACAAGGAGGAGTAAGATTTGATGTCTAGAATGTTCACATTTTCTTGAGCACACATTTCTTCCTTGTCAACAAGCACACATATTCCAGGGAAGTGTATCGGAGCCAAAAAAATCATTGTGAATAAGATAATGGATTTATTTATGTATCTTGTACTGAACAGGAACCATCTGCTGAAGTTGAAAGTAAGTCAAACCCACTTATCATTCTTGAGGCTGCTGCTGTACAGTCAGAATCTGCTGGTAATACCCACTGCAGACCCGTTGATGATATTGAAGAAAAATCTAAAATTCATCCGGAACATAGAGCAGGAATGAGCTCACTGAAACGAGAAGAGAAAGTTGCTAATTCAAATAGTCCTCAAACTACGGTAAAAGAAGAGGTAGAACCACATGATACAAAGAATTTGCAGATAATATCATTAGGCATTCTTTTGATCGGTCATTTTGAAAGTTTATGTTCCACATTTATCTTATCTTTTTAATGTCCTATTTTCGTGTATTAATGATCTATGTTTGATTATCTTTTAAATATGCAAAATAGTTTAATCAGTAATTAAAGAAGAATTGAACTAATGAGGTCAGCACCTATCACATTGAACAGGAAACCCCAACTTCTCCATGGAAGTCCACCAGAGAAGCCAACCTCACTCACAGCATAACTCATCCAGTGGCCAATGAGAATGCAGATAAGGACAAGACTGACAAAGGTAATAAAGGTGAATCCCAGTTGTCAATCACAAAGGAGGAAATTGTGAAACCTGTAAAACCTGCAGAAGTTACTGCTACGAAAGTTGTAGAAGACAGTGGTGAACATCAGGAAAAGCTGACAGAAAATGAAGCTATTGTTGGCCCATTAAAGTCATGTGATGGAGATGAGAGTACGAGGGTTGTGAAGGACAGTGAGGACATTATACACTTGCCAAAACTAGCTGATTCGGAAGGCAACTTAAAAGCCAGCAAACGTAGTCGAGCTGAATCTAAAAATGCGGTGGAAAACAAAGAAGCCAATAAACCACCAGTTACAACAACTGAAACTGCGATGGAAAAGGTAAGATAAATAGAAGTTTCCATTTCATTCCACCAGAACTTTGTTGAAAAGAGGACAGTTTGAAATAAAGAAAGTTTAAATTCTAAAATCATCATTGAGATAGCATACAAGACTCTAAATTTCTTTTGTTTATCCCTTCTTCTTAGGAAGTAAATGGAGAATTAAATTTTATTAGATATACCATCATAATCCCTGGTTTAACAGATAAGTTTCTATTACCATAAGTGCAATACCATATGGCGAGAATATACTCTCGAGTTTCTTCTCACTTTTGCCTTGTGAGTTTTATGCGCTGTCGAATTTACGATAATTACATTTTGTGTTTTCTATTTGAAGAAAATTTCTATTTACGTATGCATTCTTTGTGTCATTCGGTAGGAACTATCTAAACCCCTTCCGCATGGTACTATGAACAACGGGAATGAAACAGTATCTGATAACATGAACAACGAGAAAAGCTTGATTGATCAAGAGAATGGTGCAGAAGAGCCAAAGCTGGGTAAGTCTGCAGCAGAAGTTGATATGAAGCACAATGTAAAAGAAACAGTGGCCGATGAGATGATTGACAGGAAAAGCTTGATTGATCATGAGAATGTTGCAGAGCTACCAAAGTCTGATAAGGCTCAAGTAGAACGTGGTATCAAGGACAGTGTGAATCAAACAGTGGCTCAGGATATCAGTAGCAAGGAAAGCTTGATTGATAAAGAAAATGTTGCAGACCATCCAAAGTCAAGTAAAGATGAGGCCGAAGTTGATATCAAAAACAATGTAAAAGAAGCCGCAACTGATGAAATAAGCGAGGAGACTAGTTTGATTGATCCGGAACATGTTTCAGACCAACTAAATCATGATAATGTGGCAACAGCAGAAGTAGATATCAAGCGCAACGTTAATGAAACGGTCTCCAATGAGATGAGCAGCAAAAAAGAGCTAGATTGATCAAGAGAATGTTGCTGACCAATTAAAGCCTGGTACGGATAATGACAATAGCTTAAAAGGCCACTGGTGACGACAAACATGAACCAAATGATCTGAAGAATAACGACGTTAAGATGTATAAATTGACCAACAGTAACATTGTTTAGAACAGTTAACACCAACAGAATCTGAAGTCAAGGAAACAAAGCTGCATGATGTACTACAAGGCATTGCTGAAGCCATATGTTCAGATGAAGTGGGTACCTAACCGATTTTCTGAAGGGAAACTGAGAAGCTTCTCATTCTTGAATCAAGCTGATGATGAAAAGGTTTGAACAGGCCCAGTTTTGACAAGAAGGATGGAGCTGCAACTGCAAATCAAATACCCAAACTATTTGCTTTGGGGAGAAGTTCAGGTTTAGTTTATCGGTGCACTGAATATTTTCTTAGGCCTAGTCAACAAGAAGAGACTTCTTTCTTCCCCAAGTAATAGTAGAAAAACTGGGATTTCTCAGTTTTTATTCTTACAATTTCCAAATGCCAAGCTCAAGGAATTGCCTCTGCTTCTGATTCTCCCATTTTTGTTTGAAAATGAATTCATATTTGTACATTTTAGAGCTAGACAGACACAAGCTTTGTATTGTTTTATAAATTTGATGGACATATTTCATCCAGTCCAAAGGCTAATAAGCTTCACGCCCTCAAAATTCGGTATCAAATCCTTCTTCTGCGGAAGTATCACTGCATTTATTGAAACTAATTCTCTTTTTGAATTTCCAAATACACAACACAGATTACATGATCTCTTAACTGTTCCTGATTTTGTACGGTTTCAGGATTATATTCAGATTACTGATACAATGCCTGCCCATTTCCTAACTAGTTTTTCCATTACCTAATCTTAATTTATAGGAAAATAAAACACGTGTAAAGCCATTAAAAATAACTTTCGCAGTGTAATTTCTAATTGGCTGAGATAAATAGTGAGCCTGTAACCTGCACATCTGGCCACATCTCCATTGACATTTTCAATTGCATTTTTTTTTGTTTTATTTTTTTATGCAGGATTTCCATTTCCAATAGGAGGAAATCTTATCCATTTAAAGAATCCGTTGCTGGGATCAGATATAATCAAATAAGTCCTAAGAAAATGGATTCAATTGAGAGATATAAGGAATCAAAAGAGATTGATGTAGAATAAAGAGTTCGAAAATAATTGGAAGTTGATAAGAACCGTTAAGATTTCAAGATTTAAACCCAATTTTAAAGTTCCCATAGCTTGCCAAATCTCTTAAGTTTGTTAAATAAGCAAGCACTTTCTTGGCCGAAATACTTTACAGAAACATAAAAGAAGAAGCTTGTGCTCTTTCATTGCCGAGCGAGATAAAAGTAATTCACTTGTTTTAAGAGCTCTTTGCTTGGAAGCAGTAACAGCAAAAGAGCAACAATGCCTGCTTTATCCGTGGCCGAAACCGGTAGTGGCAAGGAATTCCCTGCCAAGCTCACAGGCCAAGTTGTTGTTTGTAGCATTATTGCAGCCTTTGGTGGCCTTATGTTTGGCTATGACATTGGCATTTCAGGTATAAATCTGTCAACAGTTTTATGGCATTTTGCATTTCTATGTTACGTCGAGGTTTTGAATCTTGACTTTGTTGGTACTAATGTCGCAGGAGGAGTAACATCAATGGATGACTTCCTGTTGAAGTTTTTCCCATCAGTTTACGTTAAAAAGCATCGGGCAAAGCAAGATAACTACTGCAAATATGATAACCCGTATCTGCAGCTGTTCACATCTTCACTGTACCTTGCGGCCATTGTTGCTTGTTTTTTTGCATCAATCTTTTGCAGAAAATTTGGTCGAAAACCAACCATGCAAACCGCGTCTGTTTTCTTTCTTTGCGGAGCCATTTTGAACTGTGCTGCCCAGAATCTAGGAATGTTGATTGCAGGAAGGATTCTTCTTGGCGCTGGAGTTGGATTTGGTAACCAGGTTAGTTCCAGAAACATGAATTCAACAACAAACATCAATGATCAATCCATATATAAATTTTTTAATGTTTTGGTGACTTTTCAATATTCTTATGGCTTGTCGTATGTCTGGACAGGCAGTACCATTATTTATATCAGAAATCTCACCACCCAAATACAGAGGAGGCCTGAACATTTGCTTTCAATTGCTTATCACAGTTGGCATTCTACTTGCAAATCTAATTAATTATGGTACTTCTAGATTGCACTCATATGGATGGAGAGTATCACTGGGTGGTGCAGCAGTACCAGCACTTTTTCTCCTGCTTGGATCCTGCATTATTGTAGAAACCCCAGCAAGCCTTATAGAGAGAGGAAAGGAAGAAGAAGGTTTACATGCTTTAAGGAAGATTAGAGGTGTAAATAATGTTGACGAAGAGTATGAAGAAATTTTCCAAGCTACTGAATTAGCTAAATTGATCAAACACCCTTATAGGAGCCTGATGAAAAAAGATAGCAGGCCTCAGCTAATCTGCGGCACAATCATTCATTTCTTTCAGCAGTTTACTGGCATCAATGTGATCATGTTTTACGCTCCAGTGCTCTTTCAAACTATGGGTTTTGGAAGTGATGCATCACTATTATCTGCTGTCATCACTGGTGTGATTAATGTCTTATCCACACTGGTAGCAATTCTCCTGGTGGATAAAGTTGGAAGAAAGACTTTGCTCGTTCAAGCGGCAATTCAAATGCTTATTGCGCAGGTAAATTATCTAGCCAATCAATCTGTTGGAATGAATGCTATTATAGTTATTTTGTTTAGCATTACTGACTTGATTTATTATCTATCTATCTTGTAGGTTGCAATAGCGATAATCCTGCTGCTGTATTTGAATACTACAAACACGATGCCAGCAACTTTCGTTAAAGTTGTGGTGATTTTGATAGCTATTTTTGTTGCTGGTTTTGCATGGTCATGGGGCCCCATATGCTGGCTGATTTCCAGTGAAATCTACCCATTAGAGACTCGAAATGCAGGTTATTTCTTCGCAGTAAGCACAAACATGATCTTCACGTTCGTTATAGCTCAATCATTTCTCTCAATGCTTTGCCGTATGCGATGGGGAACTTTCTTCTTTTTTGCTGCATGGCTCATCATATCATGCACTTTTGCTGCTACCATGTTGCCTGAAACAAAAGGTATCCCAATTGATGAAATGACCGAAAGAGCTTGGAAGAAGCACTGGTTCTGGAAGAAGTACTTCCAAAATGAAAACAATGGCTGCATCAGATGCCAGGAAATGGCTGCCAAACCAGAGCAGAAGCAAGCCGAATAGTTTTTCTTTTTCTTTCTCTCTTTCTTTTTAGTGTTTTATTTTTATCATTTCAAAGTAAATAAGAAGTTTCCATTTTGTCAGGTCCAGGAAATTACATTATAGAAGTTTAGTCACATTGCTTCCCTGTTTTTACTGGTAACCAATATGCTTTGTCTGTTCTTCAACATTGTATTTCTCTTCTCGATATAACCTTCAACCCCACTTCAATTATTATGTTATTTACTATTAAACACAAGTAATTAATCACTAAGTAATTTAATAAAATTTTAGAAGTGAAAAAGAAAAGAATACTATGTGCATTTTGCAGACATTCTCAGTGAGGACAACATTGAGGTAGGGGTTGCATAACACGTGTCGTACTAAGACAGTATATGTAAACGCCGTGTCCTATTTTAACGGAAGAAGTTACCGACATGTCTTGCTAAGAAAACTCCTTGGGTCAAATCTCCGAATGGAAGTGAGCAACACCCACAACTAAAAACGAAAATAACTACCTACTATCACTCTCCCCCGCAATTTTATACAGACGGAACGGTTCATTTCTTTTGTCAATTAGTCTCCATCAGTTCTGGTCTCTGCAAGAATCCACTGTGGACTGCATTTACAAGACTTCCTCTGTTCTCAGAGACACATCTATTGGTATCCTTCTTTTTCTCCCTCGTTGTATTCTCTTTTTTGTTTTATGACTGCATGCTAGTGTATGTATGGTAGTGTTGTGTGTACTTTGTCATCTGCTTGGGCAGATATGATTCAAGGCGGCACTTGAATCAAGGCTTGGAATACCGATCATTTATGGGATTGATGCAGCTCATGATAACAATAGTTTATACGGCGCCACCCTATTTCCTCACAATGTTGGCCTTGGAGCCACAAGGTCAATTTCATTTTTATCTTTAAAGATCTGCTGTTACTATTGTTGTTCGATGAATGAAGACGGCCAAGGAAATGAAAGAAACTTTCTCCTAATATGCTTTCATTCTGCATAAAGACAGTAGAAGCAATGAAAGTTCAAACAGTGAGAAGATAAAGATTAAATGCATGCTCTTTTCTTATGGCTCTTTGTGTAGTTGTCATTGTTGTTCCTCTTATGAACTAAGGTGTTTAACAGAGATGGAGTTTTGGTTTCGAAGTTCAAGCTAGTGGCATTCATTATACTTTTGCTCCATGCGTGGCTATAAGTTATTGGAAATGCTACTGCCTTCAATTTGATTGTTGAGTTAGTTCCATGTTACCGGCAATTAGATTTGAATGTTATAATTTATGAGCTTGCTGAGTTGCTGTAGTTGCAAAACTTCCTGCGTATTTGTTACTTGTTAGACAAGCATTACATTAGGAGTTGCCATATAATTTTTTTCTTGTTGCAATGTTACTGTAGCATAGATACAACCATGAGAAATTCATGGTTGCTCGTAATTTTGCAATTTCATTTGAACGCAGAAGATGATTGTATTTAGCTGATTGTACCCATTTTACCACATGCTCTGCTCAGCTTAATTTTTGGACCTTAATGCTCGTGTTTCTTCTTTGTCCGCCATGAACCTAATCTGAGTAGCATTTGATTGTTGTTGTCATTGATCTTTATTTCATAAGGTCAAATCCTCTTTTATCACTTTTTTCAGTTGTTGTATTGGTTAGCAGTTTCTGGACCATATGCAGGGTTTTATGAAACTTAGATTTCAAAATACCATGACAATTAACTAAATCAGGCATGAGAGAAATGTAATAAATGGTTTCACTGATTTTTGGTGATTTATTATCAAGCAACATTGCAAAATCTAGTAATATCTAATACTCCTTTTAAGATTTTGATTCGTAATGAAATTGTCAGACATCCTTAAAGAGATCTGGATTCAGATCACGAATTTCTAGCAATTCAAAAACTTTGTTGATACTTGAGATGTTTGGGGTTTTTTTTTGGTCTATTTTAATCTCTGTATCTTTCTCTTTTGGGGGCTTGAATCAATATCTGTTGAACTGGCTATTTGGCTCTGAAAGGTAGGCAAAGATCCGAGATGAGAAAGATACTACGAGACTTGTGGTGAAGATACAGACATTATTAGAAAGATGACTTCCATTGTCTCAGGCTTGCAGGGACAGCACACCTGAATGGCTACCCTTTTGTAACAGGAATGTAGAAAGAAGTCATCAGTTAATAATTTTCTTTTGCTGCTTTTACAGTCGTCCTCATCTTTCTTAATGGAACTTCATATTAGATCAATTCAAATTCTCATCATCAGAAAGTTTGGGTACATGTACCCGTTGGAGAAGGATAATACCATACATTTGCTCCATTTTTACCGATTCTTGAATATCTCCCAGCTTATGTAGTCACTCTTTACCTTATACTGACCATAATAGGGTTCTACCCAATGATGGATTTCCATCTTACCCATCACATACCATATGTTCAATCCGCAGGAAACTCTTCTCATTTATTTTTTTAATGTGATTCCAGAAACAATGTTATTACATGTGCGAAGCACTTAGTTGGAGATGGGGCACTGAAGGAGGTATAAGTGAAGGGAATACCATATCAACATATGATTTCCTAGAGAAAATTCATATGCCACCTCATCTGGACTAAGGAGTTTGGAGTGTCATGGGATCTTATTGCAACCGCACTCCCACCACATTCTCCTGACAAAAGTTTTGAAAACTTAGCCAGGTTTTAAGCTAGACAACTACAATCATGGGCATTTATCAATACGTCCTCGATTGCCAAACGCTTTCCCTGTCAAATTGCACCATTATAATTACATTATCCAAATGTGGAATGTTATTTTCTGTGATAATTTCTGAATATTAGAATGATGCAGTGATCTTTACTTCTGTATTTGCTTTCTCTTTCCTTTCCTAATTTTCGTTTCAGTTTGTTGGAGTTGAGTCAACGCGAAATTGCTGCGTATCTTGATCTGGTGCCTTCTGCTTGCAGGGTTTTATAATCTCTGATTGGGAAGGTCTCGACCGGCTTTGCCAACGTCATGGTTTAAACCATCGTTACAGCATTTCTGCCTCTGTTAATGCTGCAATTGACATGGTAGGGCCCCCTAGCCTAACTAGAGGTTGCTCACATTTATTCATGCCATCTTCTTCTTCTCTTCTTCTTTTTACCAAGGAAATAAGCAAGTTATCACAGATTCAAAATTTTTTTTAGGATTGGACATCTCTGGTGGAATCAGGGAAGGTACCAATGTCCAGGATTGATGATGCTGTTGAGCGAACATTGAGAGTGAAGTTTGTTGCTGGGCTTTCTAATTTTCCCTTCTCTGACAGATCTTTGCTCGATACAATTGGCTGCAAGGTGAAATTTAAGAATTCAGCATATTCTCTATTTACATATTGCATGCCATGGATGCATTTTCAGTAGAACAGAAAATTTTCTCTTATGTCTCACGAAGCTGAATATTTGAATTGCTTTTTCTCTAGTTCTGTTAAAATTTTCTTCCTCAAGAAATGATTAATTTCGGGTAAGGCTTTCTCATGATTTGGAATGTACCAAATTAACATCTTCTAAAACTTAGCCCCTTCATCTTCTGGGTTCTTTGATTGGCAATTTCTGTTCTATATTTTTGTCCAAGCTAACTTGGGTGTTTTCAGTATGTTAGCGGCTGATGACATTCAGTTTATACACTTCTCCTTTTATCCCTATATTTATTCAAGAGTTTTTCTTGTAACTAGGGTAAGATTGTTTTTCTGCAGCTGCATAGAGAACTGGCTTGTGAGGCAGTACGCAAGTCTTTTCTTCTTTTAAAGAATGGAAAGTAACCAGAGAAATCTTTTCTTTCGTTAGACAGAAATGCTAGAAGAATTCTTATCGTTGGAACACATGCTAATGATCTTCGGTATCAGTGTGGAAGGATGGACAAAAACTTTGTATGGTATGAACGGCAGGATTACAATTGGTATGCAATTATATGGCCATCTCCCCAAGATCCAATATTTCCAAGGCTTTTTTGAGAATGATTGTGACAACGTGCATGGTTTCAAAATCCTGACCCTTTTACTTTTCACCTCTAATGTTGCTATGTGGATGCCTTTCTGATTCTCTCATTGATTGAAGTTTTAGGAGATCAGATTTTCTGTTGATCTAACAGGCCCCTTTTTTTCCCACTTTTCTTTTCTCTTATTTGCATTTTGTTTTATCAGTAAAGGAGATCAATGCCAGCTTGACTCATCACCACTAGCATCTGATATATAGGCGAGTCATAGTAATCATACTCAGGTGCGTGAATATTCTTCACACATGTACGTGCATACCAACCATGAAAGTTTAAGATTGCATGATGCCTGTTCCAAGTGCATTACCCATTCTGATTGTGAACAATTATGCAGCAGCAGTAATTTCTTTCAAATTGACCTCATTTCTGTCCCATGTCAGAGAAGCGAACCTACCCAGCCGCCCTCCTCCCCCACAAAAAGGAAAGGGGAAAAAGTGGGAAAATAATTTAGGCACGGAGGGTATCATTTTGTGCGCAGTCGCCCTTACAGCTTCTGTTCCAAGTTTTAACACCACAGTGGAATGTCTTACTCTTTACATGTTGCAACGTAGGGTAGGCAACAGTTTAATTTCTTATGAAATTATTACTTTCCAGGAACAACCATTTAGGACAAAATTAAAGAAACTGTGGGAGACAAAACAGAATCGATGTATGAAAAATATCCATCACCAGACACCTTAGCCATTCTAGCTGTCGGTGAAAATCCCATATGCAGAAACCCCGGCTGACAACTCGGAGCTTACGATCCCCTTGAATGGAAGTGATATTATAAGCTTGGTTTCCAAACGAATGCCACATTGGCTATTTTGATATCTGGAAAACCCAGAGTTGTAGAGCCACAGTTGTGGGAAAAGGTAGATACTCTAGTTGCAGGTTGGCTTCGAGGGAGTGGAGGAGGGGGTAATCGCTGATGTTGTGTTTGGAGATTATAATCTCCGGGGCACTCCCCGTCACATGCTTAGAAAGGTTGAACAGATACCAATTAATGCTGCAGATAATGCATATGACCGTTTATTTCCTCTTTGTTTCGGGTTGTCATGCAGCAAGCAGAAATCCCTGGACTAAATAATGTAAGTTACAAATTTTGAATTTGTAACAATCAAATTCATTAAGAAATAAATTTGTAACATCCAAATTATGGCCCTTAACTCTCCATTATATTTTGTAACTCTTGAAATTCAAATTTAAATTATGAAACTGCAGCATTGAGTAGCCATAATACCTCCATTAAGTTTGAGAATTCTTTGATGGGAAGAATTCTATAAATTGGGAGGTGTTTTGCTTTGCAAAGGTCCCTAAGCTCGAAATTCTTGTTAAACACCATCTTGAGAGGATTTAGAGAGCTTAGAAGACTTTGGCAACACTTTAAAACGTGAAGAAAAGCAATGGCGAGAGGTTGGTTATCCATGGCTTCCGCAATTTAAATTTTTCATTTTTAAAGCATGTTTTAGTATTTTATGCTTACATTTGGTATCAGAGCATGTTTATAATCTCTGCCTTGCTTACTTTGTTGAGTTGCATGAGAGAAAATATGAAATAGTGTTATGGGTTTGTTAAAGTTTTTATTTTTCCATGCAACTTATATTTTTATATTTTTATTAAAAATATATGTTATAAATTATTTTAACATTGAATTTATAACATTTTGGACGTAAAAAACATTAAAAACGGTGTCAAAAATGGTTAGAAAATTGGTCGGATAAGTTTTCGGGTTCGTGGGTCTTAATTCGGGTCGGGTTGACCTGGCTGGAGGTTGAAGAAGACCCTTTACCAGTGGATGACATGTCATACGGGTTTATCTTTAATACGAATGGACGACATGTCATACGGTTTTCTTTAGTATTTGAAAAATATATAAGAATGGGCTGGATTCGAACCCAGGCCCATGCATAACAAGACTTGACCACTGAGCTATGACTAGATGTATACTAATTAGACACATTTAATATTATTATGTGTTTTTAATGTTAATATTAATTGCAAAAATAAAAATGCCCATTATTAAATTTGTGATTTGGATTTAAAATATATTTTGTATAAATATTTTAATACAATCAAATTTATTAATAATTTAATTTATTTTTAATTAAATTATCTTGTATAATTTAAATGTTTGAATTTATGCATATTATTTATGTCATGTTATATGCATAATTTGGATTTAATTATTTTAAGCATATATTTTGTGTTTTATGATGCAATAATATAATTTGCTGAGTTTATGTATTTTATATTTTTATGCATACATTTTAGATACGGTAAATAGTATAGTATGCAAATACATTATAAAAAAAAACATAAAATTTAAGTAAATAGAAAAATGCCATATTGAAGTATTATTGTTTGGTATAGTTGTAGTATTTTATTTGCTTATAATTATATGTTTGGAAAATTCTGTCTAAGGAGGTTGGGTTTTAAGTGGGACCGCTTGTGACCCCTCCAATCTTTCCTGGGAATTGACCTACTGTGATTGTTAGCTAAATATATTACTCTCTATTACCTATACAATAAATATAGAAATATTTTGGATAAAATTTCTATAAGGCATATATATTTATTGAAATGTCTTAGTGGTCCATAAAAAGGTTAAAATATTAGGGAGTAGCCACAGCATCCCTAAGTTAGAGAAAACTTTATATTGTGTAAGGATCACATATAATTTAAGACATTAATTGTAATTGATCATATTAGATGTGATAAATTTTATCCCACAGGAATTTTTATTACGTTTATATGATTAATTAGGATAAAATATTATATTATTTTTCTTAATTTACCCACAGGAGTTAAGAAATTAGAGATAATATAATAGTTTTATCATTAAGATATGTGAATCTATTTGAATAAAATATTTAACCCACAGGTAGTATTTTATGTCATGCGATTCATATTTTATGCATATTTTATATTGATAAAATATGATAATGTTTAAGCTTCAATAAAATTCATTATAAGTATGTATTTTTGCAGCATCACAACCTACAAATATATCTGATATCAACTTAGATGTTCCTGAACTAGTAGGAGATAATTATAAGACATGGAAAGAGAAAATATTGTTGTATTTAGGGTGGCAGGATATAGATTATGCTATACGGAAAGATGAACCATCACCTATTACTGATGCTAGCACTCCAGCACAAATTAAGCTTTATGAACGTTGGGAGCGATCTAATCGTCTTAGTGTAATGTTCATAAAGACTAAAATTTCTGCTAGTATACGTGGTTCAGTCGCTCAGCATAATAATGTTCGTGCTTTAATGAAGGCTATTGATGAACAATTTGAGTCATCAGATAAAGCACTAGCTAGTACCCTTATTATGCAATTCTCTTCCATGAAACTTACCACCATCACTGGTGTGCGAGAGCACATCATGAAGATAAGAGATATTGCGGCTCAATTGAAAACTCTGGACGTGACAATGTCTGAACCTTTCCTTGTGCACTATATTTTGAATTCACTTCCTCAACCATATGGACCCTTTAAAATTTCTTATAACACACATAAAGATAAATGGTCTATTAATGAATTGATGACCATGTGTGTTCAAGAAGAGGGAAGGTTAATTGCAGAAATGGGAGTAAACATTCAAGGTGCACATTTGGCAACAAAGGGAAAGATTAAGAAGAAAGGGAAAAGCAAAATACCTGTCCAAGCTGAAATAAAGAAAGAATCCAAATGTTTCTTTTGTAAGAAAAAGGGGCATATAAAGAAGGATTGTATCAAGTTTCAGCAATGGCTTGTTAAGAAAGGTATTTCTTTTTCTTTTGTAAGTTATGAATCTAATATGACTGAAGTTTGTCATAACACATGGTGGATTGACTCTGGTTCTACAATCCATATTACGAATATTTTGCAGGGTTTGCAAAACCTAAGGAAACCAGTGGGAGCTGAGCGTTTTATCTATTCTGGAAATAAGATAAGCTCAACTGTAGAGGCTATTGGGACATGCAGTTTAGTTCTCAATAGTGGTTTTGTAATGAATCTGGAAAAGACCTTTTATATTCCAAATTTTTCTAGAAACTTAATTTCTATTTCTAGACTTGTACCCTATGGATATTCCTTCAACTTTTCGGATACTTTTATGAAAATTTTTTATAAATCAAATCTTGTTGGAAGTGGTACATTGTTTGATGGTCTTTTTCATATTAATTTACAAAATAATGCTTGTTATAATACAATGCATACTCATGCTGGTGTTAAAAGAAATGTTATGAATGAAAATTCCTCTATGTTGTGGCATCGGAGATTAGGACATATCTCCATAGAAAGAATCAAACGGTTAGTAAACGATAAAGTGCTTAGTGCTTTAGATTTTACTGATTTTGAGACTTGTGTGGACTGTATAAAGGGTAAGCAGACCAACAAGTCAAAGAAAGGTGCCAAGAGGAGTTCAGACTTATTAGAAATCATACATACAGACATTTGTAGTATCAATATAGACTCATATAGTTATAAGTATTTTATCACTTTTATTGATGATTATTCACGATTTATGTATCTTTACTTGTTGAATACTAAGGATGAAGCATTACATGCTTTTAAAATATTCAAAACTGAAGTAGAGAAACAATGTGGTAAGCAAATAAAAATCGTGAGATCAGATAGAGGTGGTGAATACTATGGTAAATACACAGAAAATGGACAAGCACTTGGGCCATTTGCGAGATTTCTTCAAGAGCATGGGATTATTGCCCAATATACTATGCCTGGTTCTCCAGACCAAAATGGTGTAGCAGAAAGAAGAAATCGAACATTATTGGATATGGTACGGAGTATGCTTAATAACTCCAAACTTCCTAAGTCCTTGTGGACAGAAGCTCTTAAGACAGCAGTGTACATATTAAACCGGGTTCCAACTAAGGCTGTTTCAAAAACACCATTTGAGTTATGGAAAGGATGGAAACCGAGTTTGCAACATGTACGCATTTGGGGTTGTCCTTCTGAAATAAGAGTTTACAATCCACAAGAAAAGAAATTGGATCCTAGAACCATAAGTGGATATTTCGTTGGATATTCAGAAAGGTCTAAAGGATATAAATTTTATTGTCCATCATATCACATTAAGTTTGTGGAATCAAGAAATGCTAAGTTTCTTGAGAATGACTTGATCAGTGGGAGGGATCAATCCCAGAACATTGTTTCTGAGAATGATCATTCAGAACCGTCTATTTCAAGTACTAAAGTGATTGTCATTAATAATATTCCTTCGGTACAAATGGATGTTGATCAAACAATGATTGATATTCAACCAAATGATAATCAAATTTCACAAACTAGTGATGTCTTAGTAAATCAAGTTGTTGAACAACCGATTATGCAACATAATCCTCAGGAAAATGTTGAAACAACATTAAGAAGATCTACTAGGGTAAAAAGATCACCAATTTCTAGTGATTATATTGTGTATTTACAAGAGTCAGACTATAATATTGGAGCCGTAAATGATCCGGAAACGTTTTCACAGGCCATGAGTTGTCAGCAATCTAACTTATGGTATAATGCTATGAAAGATGAGATAAATTCTATGTCAACGAATGGAGTCTGGAAACTTGTTGAGTTGCCTAAAGGATTTAAATCCATAGGGTGTAAATGGATATTTAAAACCAAAAAGGATTCATTAGGCAACATTGAGAGATACAAGGCAAGACTTGTTGCCAAAGGATTTACTCAGAAAGAAGGAATCGATTACACAGAAACTTTTTCTCCTGTGTCAAAGAAAGATTCTTTTCGTGTGATTATGGCATTAGTAGCTCATTTTGATTTAGAGTTACATCAAATGGATGTGAAAACAGCATTCCTTAATGGAGATTTAGAAGAAGAGGTTTATATGAAACAACCTGAAGGATTTTCTTCTAGTGATGGTGAACATTTGGTTTGCAAACTTAAGAAATCTATATATGGATTGAAACAAGCCTCTCGACAGTGGTATTTAAAATTTCATGAAATTATTTCTTCATTTGGTTTTGAAGAAAATCTTATGGATCAATGTATATACCAGAAGGTTAGTGGGAGTAAAATTTGTTTCCTTGTTCTATATGTGGATGATATACTACTTGCAACTAATAATAAAGGGTTTCTACATGAGGCGAAACAATTTCTTTCTAAAAATTTTGATATGAAAGATATGGGTGAAGCATCTTATGTCATTGGCATCAAGATACATAGAGATAGACATAAGAGTATTTTAGGTCTATCTCAAGAAACCTATATCAAGAAAGTTTTAGAAAGATTTCGGATGAAAGATTGTTCTCCAAGTGTAGCACCAATTGTTAAGGGAGATAAGTTCAATTTGAACCAATGTCCTAGAAATGATCTCGAAATGGAACAAATGAACAACATTCCATACACTTCAGTTGTTGGAAGCATTATGTATGCTCAAGTCTGTACAAGACCTGACATAGCTTTCGCAGTTGGAATGTTGGGAAGATATCAGAGTAACCCAGGAATGGACCACTGGAAAGCTGCAAAGAAAGTCTTAAGGTACCTTCAAGGGACCAAAGATTACATGCTTATGTATAGACGAACTGAAAATCTGGAAGTAGTTGGCTACTCAGATTCTGACTTCGCTGGCTGTGATGATTCAAGAAAATCAACATCTGGATACATCTTTATGTTAGCTAGCGGAGCTGTATCTTGGAGAAGTGCTAAGCAATCATTGATTGCTACTTCCACTATGGAAGCCGAGTTCGTTTCTTGTTTTGAGGCCACCTCTCATGGAGTTTGGTTAAAGAGTTTCATATCTGGGCTTAGACTTTTGGATTCAATTTCTAGGCCATTAAGGATATATTGTGACAATTCAGCTGCTGTATTTTTGGCTAAGAATAATAAAAGTGGGAGTCGAAGTAAACACATCGACATTAAGTACTTAGCCATTAGAGAACGTATTAAGGAAAATAAAGTGGTCATTGAGCACATCAGCACTGAATTGATGATTGCAGATCCTTTAACAAAAGGCATGCCACCATCAAGGTTTAAGGATCATGTAATACATATGGGACTTGGTTCTAATATGTAAATTCATTGTTATTTTTGAAACTCTGATTATTTGTTTTCTAATAAAGTGTGCACATCTATTTGAAAGAAAACAAAATTTGTATTAGACCTAGAATAAACATGAAGTTTATTCATTAAGTTAAGGACATTATGTGGGACCAAGAATAAACATAGGGTTTATTCATTAAGATTAACACATTAAGGTTGCAGTAAGAAGTATCATATATTTGTAATACATGGAAGAGAAGTTATCAATTTTGATAATATATCGCCATGATTCATGTATGTTATTTCTTGTACGTGAGAATTTGAAGTTTGCGGGCCAAGTGGGAGAATGTAAGTTACAAATTTTGAATTTGTAACAATCAAATTCATTAAGAAATAAATTTGTAACATCCAAATTATGGCCCTTAACTCTCCATTATATTTTGTAACTCTTGAAATTCAAATTTAAATTATGAAACTGCAGCATTGAGTAGCCATAATACCTCCATTAAGTTTGAGAATTCTTTGATGGGAAGAATTCTATAAATTGGGAGGTGTTTTGCTTTGCAAAGGTCCCTAAGCTCGAAATTCTTGTTAAACACCATCTTGAGAGGATTTAGAGAGCTTAGAAGACTTTGGCAACACTTTAAAACGTGAAGAAAAGCAATGGCGAGAGGTTGGTTATCCATGGCTTTCCGCAATTTAAATTTTTCATTTTTAAAGCATGTTTTAGTATTTTATGCTTACAAATAATTCTATGGTCAAATGAATCTGGCCTAGAGTTTGAGATTACTGAACAGAGATGTGGTGGAAATAGCTTGTCCGTGATTGAACTTCCCCTGGTTACTGGACATTTGTCTCTAGTGCCCGACTTGACATGATTTATCGTAATGTCATTGCACACTACCAATCCCGATTCTCTCTGTTTCTCAGTCATAATAATGTCAGCAACGTTTGCTGGCCTGTCTACTTTTCGTCCAAGTTGATTAATACTGTGTTAAGGTATGTACTTTGCGGAAATTTGAGAATGGTATGATCACATCAATGCATACATGCACTCTCTAGCCGTGGCAACACAATTTTTTAAGATGAATTGCTGCAGCAGATTATGGCTTCACAATCATACAACATTTGTGAATTGTGATTTTCACAAAAGCATAGCAAGAGAGGAATCAGAATATTTGCTCAAGAACAAAAGAGTACCAAGACAAACCAAAGGGCGAAGTTTTTGATACGATGGATGTGGTTTGTAACTGGTTGAGTTATTGAAGCAAAAATGGAAAGAATAAAGCAAAATAAACAAAGTGCTTGCATTTCCCTTCCCATGCCAAGTTGCGGTAAAGGCTTTTGCTTTTGTAAAAGGACGGTGGATGGTTATGTCATTTGCCTTGGAAAAGAAGTAGTAGTTAATACGAGTTAGCTTAATCATGCTGCCGGTCTAGTATTCTTCAATTCTTTGCTCGATGAGTGAAGCAGAATATACCTTTTATGTGACCCAAAATTGGTTGGCAACCAGGGTTTTCATGGCAGTGGCTGCTCCAGTAGAAGAAAATAACAGGTGCAACCAGAAACCAACTATAAAAAATACAAAAGAAATAAAGGGGAAAGAAGATGGGAACATCACATCTTTCATTGAACACCAAAACTTGAAGAATCAACTTCCCTATCATCACCAATCTCAATCCAATTATTAAACCAAGGAAATTTCTTACTCAAAGAAAATTAGAGGTGGGAATTTTTTTAGTTATTATTATATTGCATTAATTAAATCTATTAACATTCATAAATAGATGTGGATGGCTACTACTTTGTCGTTATCATATCTTTGTTTTCAAGGCCGCAATCAGAGTTATTAAGAAGGCTCTGTGTATTCATTAGTTTTGCTTGTGTAGGGAGAGAGAGAGAGAGAGAGGGAGAGAGTCAAAATCAAATGAGAATTCATTGAATATTAGGGACAATAGAACTGAACCAGTCATTGTTACTTTGTCTTTATACGCGGGTAATATATGATTAGTTCGAAAAAAGCACTTAATTACGAAGTAGATTCTTTTCCTCTAAGAATGAGAGACTATTTACAGGTATTAATTATTGTTATACACACTGATTAAAAAATTAAGGCAAAAGAACTCTTTCTACTGCTGCTGCTCCCTATTGGAAAGCTAGATATTTTGTCTCCATGAAAGGGTAGCTTTAAATTTTAGAGATTACAGTGAAATCTTTCTATCTTTTAGTTGGTTGGTGGTGTAAACTTTGAGTAGGAAGACCAATTATGCTTTACTTGACTACTATCTTAGGACCAAATTGAATAAAACAAGCTCATAAATCAATTCATAATGTGACCCTGAATCTGGCTTTGTACTTTGATCTTTCTTCTAAAATAAGCCATAATTTAATAGTCTTAAAGAGGGATCTTCTTCTTCTTCTAAGAGGATCTTTCGAGAAAAGTATCATATTGTAGAGGAGGAGGAATTGAAGTGAATGATGATGAAATTGGTGGAATTTGGAGTCAGCCTCAACTATGGCTTGAAAAACAAACACAGTCAAGCATGGCTTCCTTTTGGTTGTACGGGAAATCGATTACAGAAATAGCTTCAAGGGTTATAAGGAAAGAAAAGTAGGTAATCAAATACTGAGAAGATCTAAATTGGGTGCTATGTGACTTGGACACAAGTCAAAGCAAGAGTAAATTTTAGGCTTTCCCTGTAGGAGCAGAATCACATTTGATGATTACTTACCAATAGTTTTGCAATTTTGACTTCATGTACCGGCAGAGAGTTCTGATATCTAATTTCTTTTTATCATTGTGAGGGTCATTAGTTTGCCTAAATTCTCTGAGCGAATTTTAGAGTTGATATGAATTCAAAGATGCCCGTTTAATAGGAAAGCGCAAAGGTGTCCTTCATTAGTAATATTTGTGGCAGCTCAGAGAAATTGTAGAATCTATGACATATTTCTTAGCATCACCGACCATACAGACAGGCATTGGCCTTGGTAAAACATTCTAAGCCTTTTTCCACCTGTAACTGAAGATGCTCATCTACTGTTGCACTTTATTTCATTCTCCACACGCAGTTGAAATTCCATTGCCAACCTTCTCTTTCTGCATTCCAATCATATCTCAGAGCAGAGGAACCATCTTAATGGAACAAATAGTGAGACAAAACTATGTTGCCTAGACATAAACTTGAGCTTCAAACAAACTTCCTAAAGTCAACATGCAACTGAGACATTTTCCATGGTCGTTTGGATAACCACCGCACTCCCCTCTTCAGTCTTAACCACATAAAAGACTATGTGATTAAGAAAGAAAAACCCAAGACCTCCAGTTGAAAAGTACTACAGAATATTAAAATGCAAGGGAAATCAAGATTTGCCCACTTTCTCTTAGTTTCACGTTTAGGAACTTGTAATTCTAAGCAAACACAATCATGTCCCCTTCGAAGCTCTAATACCGGGACTAAACTCGAGTTGCTCATAACATATTCACATAAAAGCAGGAAAAAGCACAAACACAACTACACTAGTGAGTAGAAGGAAAACATGGCTGTGGCAGCCATGAAGGATTTCTAAAAATGTCATCTTCTCACCCTTGAGGATATGGCATCTGAACTGCCAAATCTTGAATTCCATAGTAAGGTGCACGAATTGCATCCCTGTGCAGATTCTGTCCTTGCATTTTAAGCCCATATGAGTTAATCCCATAGGGAGATGTCATTAACGTATTTCCTTGTGTTGAACTGAAAGCCATGGTTGTACCATTATTTGGCTGATGCCACTGAAAATTTGTTCTGGGCAAGCCACCAGAATTGGGCTGCTGAGAAAGCACTGTAGACTGATCTGGTGAAGGAGTTCCTTGATTATCTGGTGAAGGGGTTCTAGCCTCATTCAGATTGACTGTTGTTATGTCATGAATGCTTGCTCTCCTCTTATCTTTCCCTCCAGAAAGCTGCCTGATAAAGTACTTCTGAGCATGACTAGCTACTTGAGTTGGTGTTCTACTGGTAACAAAATTTCGCGAAATATTTCTCCAATCTCCTTTGCCGTGCTTTTTCAAACCCAATAGAAACAACCTGCAGAAAATCACAAAATATCAGTGTCAAAAAAGAAAAGTATCAAACAAAAGATTGAAATCAAGAGAATTAGCCCGAAGCCTAGAAAAATAACAAAACCAATCAATATGTGAACGTAGACATCATTTATGTCTTAAGACAAATCTTCAACCAAAAAACTAAATAAACAAAAAGAAAAATTATCTGATTGCAAGCACATAGACATCATATATATCCAACATCAGTTCAAGACTTGAAGTTCCATTAATAAATGAATTTAAATGAAAATCTTACTTATGCTCCTCTTCTGTCCATGGAACCCCTTTCTTCCTTTCTTGCTCGGCAGGCCGAACTGAAGATCTCTTTCCACCAATACCATATGACTGCTTAAATCCACCATAGTTATGATTGCTAACCCACTCCAACGTGAATGGAGAGGAATTACTATATCCTGGAATTGGGATCAGCCCTGCTTCTATGTTGCTTATATCATCTTCCAATTCTTTATACTGCTTTATTACATCCACTACTGTCTTCCCTGGAATCATGGCCGCCACTTTGTGCCATCTATCAGGACTTTCCTTGTCATGAACCGCTAAAGCATTCTCAAACATCTTGTTTTCTGCTGCTGTCCATTTGGTGCTTTTGCTTTCTTCGTGAAGCCAACTGGAGCTCGAAAGATAGGACGCAGGGGAGATTGCTTCTGTTTCCCACTTCATCACGACAAATTACCATGCAAAGTTACTGAAAAAGTTTTTATTTAATACAGCATGCCAACGAATTGAACCAGGATCAAATTTTTCTGAATGTTTTACAGTGATTCGTGATCCAAGGTTGAAGATTTGGCTTGAGAAGTTAAATGGGTGGAACAGAGGAAAAGTAGAGCACTAGGCAGAGAACCGAGAGGAAATGCAGAGAAGTGGAGGTATCACGAAGAAAATATCAGTGTTAAATCAAGGAGCATTTGCAAGGAATCAGAATAGCTTTTTCATTTACAGAGGCATACCCCAAGGAATCTTGAAAAGACACCGACTTTCAAAAAAAAACAAAACTCCCAAATTTTTAAAAAAGAAATTAACTCCAAATATCCCTACAAAAGAACCCTGGTAGGCTCATACCAGTCTAGTAAGATCTGAACCAGTAAAACTTTCCAGGAAGACAAACAAAAAGTGGTTAAAAACAAAAAATTTGAAAACCCAGAAACAATTTCAGGAAAAGCAAACAGAAACTCCAAGAACTAAAAGCAACCAAGTCATTTACGTAGCTTGAGCCAGTTTATTGTCCAAACCGAGCAAGGCAAAAAACCTGAGAGCCAATGAAAGGAAGTATGGATAAATGGAAACCCAAACAAAAAAGACTGGGAATGGAAAACAAACCCAGGCGGGGAGACAATGAACTCAATGAAAAAAGCTGGTAAAGATCTCTCGTTTCTTCCTTTGCCTTGAGGTTAGAGCAAGAAAATAAAAGTTAGTAGACAAACAAAAGTATATGCCAACGAAAAAAAAAGGGATGGAAACAGTGCTAAACCCGAAAGCAAGCAAACCAAAGCTTCAAGAAATGAATCCAAATTATGCTTTTATCTTTGCAGAAAGGAGAAGAGAGACAGAAGTGAAAATAGTGGCGGGTTGTGATCGGAGAGCATGAGGTCTGTGGACACTGCAACTTATGAAAAAGTTCCCTCTTATTGTAATAGACTATTTCTTATTTTTCAGTACTAAAATAATACTGTAAAAAAGCGATTATCATTTTTTTTTAAATTTCTGAGTAGTGGCCGCTCATCATCAATTACAGAAGCTCCTTGCCTGTCCCTCAGTAGTCCATCAGATGATTCTAGACCGTCTGATGAAGCAGCCGGCTAAAGTTTCGTTATTTTGATTTTTTAAAATATTATAAACAAGTAAATTAAATTCGCTATTTTAATTTTTTTATTAAAAAAATTATTAAATATATTTTTTTTTATTATTCGGTGTTGCTGGGGCGGTGTTGACGGTCAGTATCAACAGGCAGCCGCCAAAGGAACGGTCCTGATCTGCGTTAAATTTACATTGGCGATTCGACGCTGTGGACCCGCACACGGTTTCAACGCCCTGATAGGGCAGTCTCCCGCACAATTGTACTGGTCACAATCTCGAGGAGCAGTCAAAAAATCTGATCCGTTGACGTGTCGTACGTTCATTCGTGGCGACAAATACAGAAAAAAATTAAGAGTGTTGCGCAACCACTGAGCTGTACCCACGTATGAGATTTAGTGATCTAACGATGGTACCGAATCTTCCCGACTTAATGCTACAAGGGCTTTGCCGCCAGCCAACGACCCATCGCGTTTTTCACAATGTTGCTCAGTGGAGAATCATGTGCTCTCGGTATTTTGAGGCAAATTACTTTGCCATTGATCTGATGCCACGTGTTATTTAGACCACTCATGGCTGGGCATTGCGTCACATGTAACATGTTCTTCTGGGTCACCTCGAATCTCGTACCCCTGGTTCCATGGGGACAGCGCCCCCATCAAATCAGCACGTGTCGAATTCCCCTAATTGCCCCTCACATCCTCCCATATCCAATAATGCTTGTACCCGTCCATAATTAACGTGTCCCGCAGCCCCGCGGAATCCGCAAGACTCAACAGAAAAGGCATATAACTGTACTTAAGACTCTTAAATTAAATCTGTTATTAATCATAATTGGCGAGATTTATGATTCTCGCGAGCGACCCAATGTCGGGATCACACGTTCATATTTATCAAATGTTTTCGATTAAATTAAATCTGCCTGGTTCCCTTGTCTTCCCCTTTCTCAGGAGTTCTGGTGCACCAAATTGTTGGATTTGCCACATTAGCCAAAAGTTGCAGGCAGGATGTATAAACTAAGCATTATCATGCCTTCCCCACACCCCGTACAACATAATACAATTATTAAGTAAATAAAGAAGAAATGGGGTGTGCAGTTGACCCTAGAAGTGCCAAGGGGGCGGGGGGCCTGCCTGCTGGGGACAAACAGCGACTGCCATATGCTACAAATATTGAAGTGTCATGTCATAATATTAATAATAATAAATAAATAAACAAACAAATAGATAAATAATTGGCACTGACGTCGGCAATTGGCACCGCCATCCACATAATTTTTGTTTCCATTAAAGGAAAGATTCCATTTGAGTGTTGGTTCCTAAAAGCCAAGAAGTCGGACAGTATTTTCCATTCGTAAGCGCGTGCGTTCCGCGTTTGTATCTGGACTACTTTATTTTATGCTGTAACTATTTCCTTCGCGTCCGCCGCGCGTGGAGTTGTCCAGCTAAATTATTTTATTTCACGTTACAATTATGGTGCGGAATACGAACGCACTTGACTCAATCGTTTTTGGGCATGCATTATAAGTTTTGGGGCTTAGCCAAATCAATGTATGGGCCTGGTCTGTGAAGTGGATGTTTGGAAACATGGACTGGGGGGACATCAGAAATATGGCCTGGAAAACACAGAACAAGACCTTTTATTCACAAAATGGTTTTGAGTGTTTAATTAACAGGGCATGCATGTATGATTACGCCGCACTCAGATACAAACGCCGTGAACGCAATTTGATACATAACAAAGGGGAAAAAGAAAAAGAGAAAAACCAGTGTCCTTGTTTTATTGTGAGTGACTTGGTTTGGCTTGCTCGAGAGAACCACTTCTTATTACCTCTGATCGGTTTGTCCTGTGTTCTTTGCTTGCCTTTCTCGACTGTCTGTTTGTCCAGCACACTACTCATCTGTATATGTTTTGGTTTAGTATAACATTTTATTTTTGTGTGGGTGGAGTCTTGGACTTTCGCTAGCACTTGGGAAGATCACTGGGCGGTGGCAAAAGTGACTCGTTGGGGCCTTTGCCATTGTCTACGACGAATGCCATCTTAAGTCCCCACGTTGTGTGCACTTCCAAATGGCAATGCATAAACCAAACCCCTGCAAATGAAGGTGGAGTATGTTAAGAGTGTGTGTTAATTTTCAAAAGCGGTTCAAATATGAGTGATTATAGTGAAACGATGAGTTGTTTTACCCGGGTTGTCTGCCCTGAACCTTATAGCAGTCCATCCACCAGAAGGGACACCGATTGTGTTCCTCTCAACAGGGTCAACGAGGTTGAATTTCTTGGGATCATTCTTTGGATCGAAATTGCCTACTCCTCTTCCAACTGCGAAGAAATTGAATCCATGCAAATGGATTGGGTGGTTTTCAGGGGCAATCATTCCCGTGTCTTGTAAGACTAGCTGTACAGTACTGTTGTATGAAAGCCTGTAAAGCCTTGTTCCATTCATGGTCAGGAAGTTGGTTGGCTGTGTGCTTGTATAGTTATATTTTATTGGTGGATTTGCAGGGAAATCATCTGTAAAAACTCCGCTGATATTGAAAAAATGGGCTTGAAGCAGAGAAATAGTTGGCATAACAAAAGTTACATTGTTAATATCTGCAACAACACGACTGCCATTGACACAAGTGGGACAGGGGTTGATTCCAAGGCCAATGGTGAAAAAAAGGGAATGATCAACGTTCAGCGGGACTCTGGAGGGATACTTTTTCGAATTGAGGCTTCTAAGGGAATCAGTAAAGTTTGTGGCTACCGGGGTGGCGTTTTGCGGGGGAGGGTTGGTGTGAGTGGTTGCGACGCTGGATAGGCTGCCGGGATAGTGTACTGTGGCAGTGGCAGTCTTGTTGTCGACTAAAATTCCTGGCGTGTCCATGAAAGGTGAAGCAGCAATCATGTATTTGCCTGTTGCATGATCAGTTGATAAAATAACGTTTGTAGTTTGGCCGGGAGCGATGACAACTGTGTCGATTTTGAAGGGTTTTACGTATGTGGCATCAACCTCAACGACAGTGAGTCTATGTCCAGCAATCTTTAAAAAAAGTTCTTCATTTAGTGCAGCATTGATGAGTCGCAGCATGTATGTTTTTCCAGGTTGTACTGGCAATGTATATCCTCCTGCAAATCATAGCCAGATTGTGTCAAAATCCGTTGAAAGTGAACAAAACTTGCAAAGCTGATGCCTTGATCTGTTAATAAATTTGTACCCTGAGAGGGGCAGCTCGAGAGAGGTCCTGGATGTCCATTAATGGTGTGAGCATCGGACACATTGGGGGCGAGACCAGATTTCATAGCTTCATTAATCACAGCTTCAACGTCTGATTTCCACCATTCACCTACAAGGAAATTAACGAACCATATCAATTATTCGTTGGACAAAACATAATGTTGAGTTTCATTGTACTTCAGTTCACATTATAAATTGGCTCACCTAATATCACGACAACTTCCTTGTTGGGTTTGGGGAACGGATAAGGAACGCCCCGTTTTGGCAAGATGACAATGGCACCATGGAGAGTGGCCCTGAGCCAGAGGATGTGAGCATGCCACAGAAGTGTACCCCTTTGGCCAGTAAGGGTGAAGTTGTACACGTAATTTTGCCCCGGTTGAATGGGACACTGTGTTATGTATGCCGGACCATCGGCCCAACCAGTCCGTAATTGCCTCACTCCGTGCCTGCATTAACAGATTATCAATACATCCGACTTGGATTACGATATACCTAATATAGTCTAAATTTATGTGGTGCAACTGATACTCACCAGTGGATGCTGACATTGTATTTGACATGGTTGACGACTTTTACAAGAACAGTGTCGTCCTCTCTAGCAACTATAGTTGGGCCAGGGAACTTGCCGTTCACTGCGACGATGGGTTTGGTTGAGCATAATCTGGTGGCGTTCTTCATCACAACCTGCAGGACATTGTACAAATGGTAGGTTACATTCACCAAACGTAGGTACAGTCTCAACAACAATACCAATATTTGCTGTTTTGTATATACTTGGCTCAAGTCACGCGAATCAGAAATGACATTTTGGGCAGTTGGTCAGTCAACTCCAGTTATGGAAATCTTTTCGTGATAAACAACATCCATTTTAATTAATTATAAATAATTAAGTACATGGGCAGCATGCTGTGCTACGTGGGTTTGCAAAATTTAAGAACACGATTAGGGTAAATGAGACCATCGACTAGAGAAGCCAACCAAGATGGCCAAAAGATTGGAATATATATTCAATTGGTCAAGTAATGGATATTTCAAAATTATTCTTCCAATTCATCAAACGTAAACGTGAAGCCCAATATCCCATCAAAGCTTCTCGCCCGACTCATTCAAAGCACTTCAGTTTACAGAATAACTTATTTCAGGGGTTTTCATGGAAAGAATCATGCACTATGAGCCCTACTTTTCTTTAGGGACTGGTATTTAAAATCCTACATGCAGGCTAAAGCTATCATGTTATACGTGTGCATGCAGTAGGCACAAGCACTAGTTCTCTAGGCTTCCAGCTGGAGACGGAAAAATTGGAGTTAACAGGTATTATTTGGAGTTGGTACATGACAATGTAAACTGGATTTGCAGACAAAGGTAAGAACATGATATTATATTTTATAAGTACTTTTCTAGAAAGTGCTTACATTGAACTTGTAGTGTCGAACCATGCACTCGACGGAAGCCGGAAACAGACAAGCGACTAGCAGTAGAACTCGAATCCAAGGCGCCATCTCCATTTCCACCCCCACTCTCTGGCTTGTTCTTGCTCTAATGTTTTTCTTAACTCTTTCTGGTTTCTAAGTATGTTAATTTGTGTGCGCTGAGGGATAAACGAGCTAATGCACTGCAACCTTATAAAGAGATGATCACCCGCAGTGTAGCTCTGCTGCCATGTCGTTTTTACTAGTTAGGTGGAAAATATATAGAAAGAACACTTAACGAGCAAGTTCTAAGTTCCTGCAGGTATTAAATAATAATAAAAGAAATCGGCAGGAGACTTGTTTTAAATTTTCTTGTGTATTACACAAAGTAAGAGTAGTTATAAGACACTTTTCCAAGCCAAGGGAATGGATGTTCTGTCTGATGCCACATATTTCAATTGACTGGGTGGTCAGCCACAAGGTTTGGTCCAACCGTAGTGGGTAAAGCACACCCGATCCCCCAGGAAAATTACCCACAGTATAACCATCAACCCTAGATTTCCCTTTTCGACAAATGCAATATGCGACAAACCCCACCAATAGTTCACTTGTTTGTTCCCTTTTATCAACAATGACTTGCTAATTTACGAGACAATACAGACATTGACAAAGGTTATCAATCACGATGGACGACCTTGTAATCAACGTAGTTTAAGTTTAAACTGAGATCATGGGGTTTACACAAAGAGATCATATAGCATTCACTCTATCAAATTATACTTGTGATTGTTGGAGCCGTTGGTGTTTCTGGGACAGGTCCATTGCTTGGAATCTTCAAAATTCAACCCGCAATTAGAATATCAAATGCTGTACTATTGTTCGATAAGGACTACATTTTAAGAATTCGCCGATTGGTTTTGGTTAATTGTCGGCTTAAATTTTCAGAATTGCCATACTACAAGTGATGGAAACATTCATGCTTCGAGAAGAGTTGGGGTAGTTGGAATGCATATGTACCTCAAAGATGGTTAAATGGTTAAACCAACATTAATAATAAACATATTGGATGCCGCGGTTGAGATATGCTTTTCATGGACTGCTTCTGCGCAAATTACTTTGTTTTTCAAAGCTACAATTAACAGCTCATCTTATCTTGGTTTAATTATAGATAGCAAGCTAATCATGCCCTCTCTTAAGAAATTAGTCCATTGCATGGTGCATGTGGTCTACATAAAATATTCATTAAACATGTGTTAGAAAAAGGAAAGAGAAACATCAGTAATTGTGGTGTTCTTTTCATATTGATTTCATTATGTACAAAAGTTGCTCTTTAAGCAATCATCTAATTAGATGTGTTTCTCTTTTGTACAAAAGAGAAATGGTCCTATGTTGACCATTTCTTGTACATGGGGCTAAACTAGGTGAATGATTTAATGACTCATGGGTTGGTGGAAATTTTATTAGTTAGTAAAATTTTAAATTATATAAAATAATAATTTTGATCAAATTAGATATTATTTTAATACGTTCGAGTAAATTTTTACTATGTTAAAATATTATTATTAATAAAAAATAAATTTATTTTTTTTATAGAAATAATTATAAATTTGAAAATTCAACTTACTAAAAATATGAAAAGGACCAAGAATTCCAAAAGACTTGTTCTCACGTATCTGGACTGCTCCTCCTGGAGTTCTCTCAAATGAACTCCATCGAACCGCGTTAATGATCCCCTTGTCATCTGAAACTCCCCCAACTCTCTTTACAAATCATCCATTGCTACACCAACAACCGCAGTCGTTCTCTTCTTCTCTCTACCAATATGAAACTATGACACATCCAATCAACACTTTACTGCTATGGCTTTTTTCTTCTTCTTTCTTCTTGTTTTTCTCCTGTCTTCCCGGTGCTTCTCAGTTGCTAACACATGCCAAAGTATTCCCTTACATGGGCTGGCTTAATGGGCATTTAAAAAATATTTGGCCTTGGATATTCCTATGTTGCATTATTAAAATTTTAACTTTTGTAAAATTTAAAATAAAAAAATATTAAAATATATAAAATAAATAACAAACAATACTTAAAATAAATAATAAAAAATTTAAAATCGGTAATACAAATTTTTTATAAAAAAAATAAATACAATAATATCTTAATATACCGTGGACAATCCCTAGCATCAAAATCTATACAAGTTGTTATATTGTGTAGAGTTGTTTTCCCTGTTTGTAAATTGATTTGGAGGAGATGTGTAAGGAAAAAATGTGCATGGTGTCCAAATAAGATGAGAACGTTGCTTTCTTTACAGTTGTAATTAGCCATTATTGAGAATTATTCAACATTTCCAAGGTTGGACTATTCACTTGTTCACACTTGTTAATTCCAAACTCGTTAACATCCATACTATATTCCAAGAATTTAATCTTATTAATTAACCCATTTAATCTTGTAATCCCAATTAATATATCATTTCATTATCCATCAAATAATTATAATATTAAATTAAAAAATAAATCACATCAAGATGACTCAGTATTTTTGATTTTTATTTATGTATTTAGTATTGTTAATTAATTGATTTTAATGCAGTTGGGTACGTAGTTTGATTGGATAAAGGTAGTAGTAATACATTGTTCTTGTTCGCACTTGTGATTATTTTTCCTACAAATGCCGTGTGGTTCACTTCTTCTCCTTGTTTATGTCCGAAATTGGTCGCTGTATTATACATTCCCTACGTCACGGAGATGCAACTACAGAGACAGAATCAATTAATTACGGGTGATTCCGAAGAAGTAGCTGATCTGGGCAGGCTCGAATCTTGAAGTTGAGGATCATCCATGGCCCTCTGTCGAGGGAAACATATTAACAGATAGTTCATCAAATTAATCCTCCTGCCACTGTTACTTGGGATCAAAATACACGTGGAGTTGGAAGAAGTGTTTTCCAATATAAATTCATAGACTTTGAGACTCTTAACTTGAGCTCAGCGTGATTCAGATGATATTAATTGTTGGTGTAATACAACAGTGTAATGTAATTTTGGCACGTATGTGCACCAGCTAATTGATATTGCAGTGGACTGAAAAATCAAATGCTTGTTTTTTCTGACTGAAAGCGAAAAGGTTGACTTGACCACTGGTTTTAGGGTTGAATTTGATCCATGCTTGCCGTGGCTGTAATTTGTATCTGTAAATAAAAATTTATTTCTCTTTCAGTTTCGCTTTCTCTGCCCCCGATCACATGCTTACTGCTTTACTCTCTCACGTCATCGTTGGGAAATCCAGTCAAAGACTTCCACTGAGCAGCCTCATGCCTGTTCACTTCTTCATATTCTTATCTATGTGCTTGCTCCAGTTTGTAAATTATTGGATAAGCTAAGCGCATACTCTATTTGGGTACAGTCCAGTGCCCAGAGAACCTATAATTGTTCAATGTATTGGGGTATATTACTCAGCTGCTCTTCTGTTCTCTTCTGCCATCTATGGCAGACTGCATAAACTTGCGAAGATTCAGGTTTGGATGTTTTCTGTCATTCTTAAGCTGCTTCTCTGTGTGTATCATTTGTTTTGATTCTATACTGATTGCGGTCGCAACTTTTGAACATTAGTTGTTGTTGAACTCTCTGATAATACGGTTGCTTGCTTGTAATATGTTTCCGGAAAACCAATTTTGTTATTGAAGCTGATATTTAATTGGGTTTTTCTTCTTTTTTCTTTTCGATTAAACTACGCAGCTAAAATCCCAATGAGTTCTTGTTTCAAATGATACTCATAGTATTTGCTTGACTTCTATTACAAGTCTTCTTGTGTGATTTTTATGCAGGTCTAATTGTCTGTGATACAGACTGAATTCTGATTTTGAGTTAATATTCCCCACACAAGTTACTGAAAGCCATGGGAGAAGACGATGATTACACGAAAGATGGGACAATAGATCACCAAGGAAACCCAGCTAATAAAAAGAAAACTGGAAGCTGGAAGGCCTGTCCTTTTATTTTAGGTACTTGCATAATTTATTTCTATCGTACTGGTAGTGAAATCTGGTTACCGAATAAAGTGCTTATGCGCTTGAGGTTTGATGAACAGGAACTGAATGTTGTGAAAGATTGGCATATTATGGAATGAGCTCCAATCTGGTGCGTTACTTCAAGCATAGACTAAATCAGAGCACTGCTACTGCTACTAAGAACAATCAGGACTGGAGTGGTACATGCTACATCACCCCACTGATTGGAGCATTTCTGGCTGATGCATATCTAGGAAGATATTGGACTATTGCCATTTTCTCAATCATTTATGTTATTGTAAGTTTTGACTCATCTGGAGCTCGACTATCTTGCCGCTTTGATACTTAAAAGCAAGTGATTTACGTTCAATTAAACTTGCTGCAGAAGGTCTATTGCTAAGAATGACAGCAAAACAAAATAAAAGATGTCATAAATATTTCAGTATGAACTTAATTGTTTTTTTTTCTTTTGTCTCACCTTTGATTAACTCAGTCCTGCATTAATTCTGCAAACACACAAACTGGAGCTTTAGGAGCAAGCATTTCACTAAATCTATTTTCATTCATTATAAACATTGAAGAGGTTTAATTTTCGTGCAGGGGATGACCTTTCTAACATTGACAGCAACAGTCCCCCGCCTAAAGCCAACATGCCATGGAGAAGATAACTGCCATGCGACAGATGCACAAAGTGCAGCTTTCTTTGTAGCACTCTACGTGATTGCTCTAGGCACAGGTGGGATTAAGCCTTGTGTCTCATCCTATGGAGCGGATCAGTTTGATGATGCCGACGAGGTTGAGAAGAAGCACAAGAGTTCTTTCTTCAACTGGTTTTATTTTTCAATCAATATTGGTGCTCTTATTGCTTCTTCTGTGCTCGTCTATATTCAAGATAATGTGGGTTGGGGATGGGGTTTTGGTATTCCTGCAGTAACCATGGCAATTGCTGTCATGAGTTTCTTTTCTGGTACTCCATTGTACCGGAACCAAAAACCTGGAGGCAGCCCTCTCACACGCCTCTGTCAGGTGGTGGTGGCATCTGTAAGGAAATACCGAGTTGAAGTGCCTGCTGACAAGTCTCTTTTGTTTGAGAATGCTGATGCTGAGTCCAATATCACAGGAAGCCGCAAGCTTGATCACACTAAAGATTTTAGGTTTGTATCTATCCTGATTATCGGCTCTGAATTAGATCAGTGCAAAAGGAATTTAAAGAAAATACTTCTTTTAAAAGTAAATTTAATTCATGATTCAATGATTCATCAACCCTTGAGGTGACTAATTCTTTTTACTTGAAAATGGATTAGTTCAGTCTTCCGTTGTCATAGAAGAAAATTTAATACCTTACATTTCTTAACAGCACTAGGGATGCTATAATCACATTGTACACTTACTCAACTTCTTGAAAGCATTGAGAAACAAAGTTTTCCATTGCATGATGAAGAATGTGCTCAACATATGAAAGCCATTTGAAGCACAAACAATTACTTGGACTCAAAAGGATTACTATAATAGGCTAACATAATGGATTTTGTTCACATCATTTGCCTTTCACTGTACCACTAGGAAGCTAATCTCATATTAAACAGTATGATAAACAAACTCACTTTCTCGCCTGTTGTTACCAATATCAGTTTCTTCGACAAGGCAGCAGTGGATATACAATCGGACCACGGTAAGGGCTCAGTAGACAAATGGAGACTCTGCACGGTTACCCAAGTTGAGGAGCTGAAAGCTATCATAAGGTTGCTCCCTATATGGGCCACTGGTATCATCTTTTCCACCGTGTACAGTCAAATGAGCAATTTATTTGTGTTGCAAGGTGAAAGAATGGACACTCGTGTGGGCAACTCAAGCTTCAAAATCCCACCAGCATCACTTTCCATCTTTGACACCCTCAGTGTCATCTTTTGGGTCCCAATCTATGACAAAATCATTGTCCCAGTCACAAGGAAATTCACAGGTCACAAAAATGGCCTTACTCAGTTGCAACGCATGGGCATTGGCCTATTTATATCCATACTTTCCATGGTATCTGCAGCAGTTTTAGAGCTCATAAGGCTTAGAATAGTAAGAAGGCATAACTACTATGAACTTGATGAAATGCCATTGACAATATTTTGGCAAGTTCCTCAATATTTCCTGATAGGTTGTGCAGAAGTCTTCACATTCATTGGGCAGTTGGAGTTTTTCTACGAGCAAGCACCCGATGCTATGAGGAGCCTGTGTTCTGCTCTGGCCCTGACCACAAATGCCCTTGGCAGTTACTTGAGCTCTTTGCTAGTAACTATTGTTACAGCTGTAAGTACAAGGAATGGGAAGCTTGGATGGATACCAGACAACTTGAATTATGGCCACCTCCATTACTTCTTCTGGTTGTTGGCAGTGCTGAGCGTATTGAACTTGGGAGCTTTCCTTTTGGTGTCCAAGTGGTATACATATAAAAGGCCAGTGGGAACTCTTCGTTGATTGTATTGCATTTGCAGCTTTATCGCTGGTTGTAAACAAGTCCACTCTACTTAAAGAATCTACTGCAAAGAATTTAAATAATCTCTTCAATGGAGTAGTCATTATATGATGCAACAGAGAAAGAAATGTATGTTCGATGAATCTTAAGTGAATCAAAGCACGGCTATAGTCCTTTGTATATTCTCTTGATAATCTTATTACACTTGTGACAACTGAAGTGTTAAGTGAATATCCACTCTTAATAAATAGTATTAACCAATCATATAATTGATAACTAACTCCCCACTAGATCTCTCCATTTTTGTGACCTGCAAATTTCCTTGGGACATTAAAATGAATTCTTGTACGGCCCTTTTTACATTGTTTATGTCCGAAATTGGCGCCTATATTGAATATTCCCAACATCATGGACATGTAACTGCAAAGACAGAAATGGCAACGTAGTTTAAAGTTTCTCATTGAAATTAGTCATTGACGTTAAAACTGCAAATTTTAACTTCACCACAAAAACAGTCCAAGACAAAGACAAAATGTATCTGCGTAGATAGAATAACAATTATATGACTATTTTTCTCCTCAGAAAGCGAAAATGTCGGCTTATCCTCCGCTGGTTTTTCGTTGATTAGCAAAGTTTTGAAGCAATGGCCGTTAACTTGTATCTGTAGATTATGGATGACGAGATTAAACATCTAAAAATCTGTCTCTCCATTATTAGATGTTGTCGTCTATCACGTCATGGTTGGAACATGGAAGTTGAAGACTTCTGAGGAAGCAACCTCATGTTCTTCGATTTTTTTTTATATGCATTTTCCAGCTTGTATATTGGACCAACTAAGATAAGAGCCTATTATTATTCAGTATTGACTTATATCTTGGCATAGTAGTCTGGTGTTCCTAGTGTATAGTGCTTAAGCAAGTAACACACTGCTGAGGGGTCCACAAGGCATTCCGCATTTCTGGGTTACATTGCATAAACTTGTCAAGAATCGGGTTTGGATTGGATGCTTTCTTATCGATCTAATTTTAATGTTCATTTTTTTTTCTGGGTCGGTGTTGTTTTGTTTTGTTTGTGGCACTGATTGTAGTGGGAATTTGAGATGATACTTGCGTCAATTTTATTTCTGAACTTGGGTTGTTCTGTTCGCAACCTCTGTAATGATTCAGTTCTTTGTTGTAAGTTTTTGAGAAAACACCTACTTTCTTGAATCCCAATATTAATTGGGTTTTGCTTCTGTTATCTTGTCAATTGAACTACGCAGCTGAATTTCTACTTGCATTGAATAGGATTTCTTTTGTTCTGAAAGTGAGCTGAACTTGCTTGGGCAATTGCAGATAGAATTTTGTGCTTGGTGCACCACTGGCAAGTCTCAGTTCTGTTTTTGAATATACACCACGCAAGCTTTCACAAGTAACTAAAAATCCACGAGAGAAGAAGATATTTACACGAAAGATGGGACAGTATATCACCAAGGAAATCCGGCTAATAAAAAAGAAAACTGGAACCTGGAAGGCCCGCATTAAAAATGATAGTAGAATCTGGCTAAGCAAAGAAATGGCTACAAGTTTTGGCTTCGATCAACAGGAAATGAATGTTGTGAAAGGCTGGCATATTATGTGATGGGCACCAATCCGATGGTTTACTTCAAGCATTGACTAAATCAGAGCAGTTCTACTGCTTCTAAAAGCTACATGAATTGGCGTGGAACATGCTACATAACTCCATTGATTGAAGCTTTTATGGCTGATGCATGTCTGGGAAGATATTGGACAATTGCCATTTTCGCTGAAGCTTTTATGGCTGATACATGTCTGGGAAGATATTGGACAATTGCCATTTTCGCAATCATTTATGTTTTTGTAAGTTTGACAATACTAACATCTAGCTGATGCAATGCTGGAAAATGTTAAACCTGAGCTTTAGGAGAAAGATTTTCCTTCAATTTGTTTTCTTTCTTGGTTAACTATGGAAATTTTAATTTTCACAAGGGATGAATTTTCTAACACTGTGAGCATCAGTCCCCGGCCAAAAGCCAACATGTCATGGAGAAGATAATTGCCATGCGACAGATGTACGAAGTGCAGCTCTCCTTGTAGCACTCTTCCTGATAGCTCTAATCCGAGATCAATTTAATTACAATGATGAGGCTGAGACGAAGCATAAGAGTTCTTTCTTCAGCTGGTTTTATTTTCAATCAATATTTGTGCTCTTATTGCTTCTTCAGTGCTTGTCCGGAGACAAGATAATGTGGGTTGAGGATGGGGATTTGGCATTGATATTTTACTCGAGCAAGGGGTTGGCTGGAGACGAGCTTCCTGTTTTCTACCATGATTTAAAGTGAAAAAAAAATGGCAAAGCCCATAACCAGAACCAGAAGATCATAGCGTAAAAATATTATATAAAAGTCTCTACAGAGCATTTTTTGTTGAGGGTTATTTAATGAAAGCTAGGTTGATTACCTTAACGGGATGCCACTCTAGGGAACAGAGTTTGGCAGAGCTATAGGATCCTATGTAGAAATTCCAAGGGGATAGCACCATTTAGCTAATAAAATAATGCAGCAAACGAACAATTATTGGCAACCTGCTCCATGGCGTCTGTCCTATGTAGAAATTCCAGGGGATCATATGCAGGATCTTAAAAACTGATTTTTAGAAGCTAATATCCCTGCTAAACTACTAAATAACTGCTAGAATTAACATTCTGCAGAATACCCTGTAAAGGAGCATCAAAAAGGAGGTAGAGTGCTGGCAGCAGTGGCTTGCTCAATTTCTGAAGCCAGAATAATGGCAACTAATTGTCAGTGACCATTACTCAGGAACTTAGAAGACTTTACTATTAGCTCATTAACCCAATAATCTCAGACCAAATTGTACTTCTTGTAGCCGTATATCACCAAGTAAAAATATAACGAAAAGCATACAACAAAGTTAAATAGAGTCAAGCTACGTTCCCTTGTAAGAACACTAGCTTCTGACACGAGTGGATTGGATTCAAGTCTTCTAACAGGATGTGACTAACTTGAAGCTATCAAAAATCGATGAGCACAGAGGTTTGGTGTTTTCCAATTTTAGGTTTGTCACTGAGTTGCTATGAAAATAAGGGATCCCAAATTTGTCAAATACCATTTCAATTTACTATTATAAAACATGTTAAATCTATTTCTGAAAATAGATCGAAAGATGTTCTCACAGCAAGACAAGACTAGTTCTAGTTGCCATTCATATATGAAATCTAAAATTATTCACCATAATTTGGGGATCAATCACAAGGTCTATGAGAAAATGATTAACCCTGAAAGACAGGGCGTGAAGCCTGAGAGACAACCTCCACAAGTCAACAGCAAGGTGCTTCAAGTTCCATGAAAGAGATAATAAACACAGGATGGACACAGTACATAGAGAAACTTTCCTTTCACAAAACAAAAGTTACAATCCCGTTACACTGTCGTTGAGTTGGGGAAGAACAAAAACAACAATGACCTGCTTCAAGTTCCATGAAAGAGATAATAAACACAGGAAGAACACAGTACATAGAGAAATTTTCCTTTCACAAAACAAAAGTTACAATCCCGTTACACTATCGTTGAGTTGGGGAAGAACAAAAACAACAATGACCCAATACGTCGGGAAAGAACTAAAAGAAAATTTTCAAAGATATCATGCAGCTTATGAAACACTTATCACCTCAGTGACATTCTTAACTATAAATTGATGCGCTAATATGAATTCTATGAGACGGCCACCATACACTACCAGGTGCCATTTTTCATCCCACCAGCATTCATGACCTGATGGCTGTCTCAAATTTCAAAACATTCACAGCAATTCGAGTACCTGGTAAACAATCTACAACAGTAAGATCAAATGATCTCATATCTGACAAATGCTAAGCTACCAAATTGTCACAAGAGTAACATAACATTGCTCAAGTTCCATTGCTGCATTATTACTAGTCGTAAAAACATGTTAAAGCAGAGAGAGGGAAACAAAATATTTCCATTGAAGAACAATTGATGCACCATTACAAGCTACCCTTGATCGTAGATTTTGGGTTCTTTAGCCTACTTCTTCCAGAATTGCTTCCCCTGTAGCCCCTCACAGGTGTCAAGTAGAACCTTAATAAGCCATTTTCAAGGTTGTTGGGAGAAAATGCAGTAACCCTGCTCCGCTGCAGCACAAGCTCATCTCTTTTCCTCCTACCATTATCTTTGGCCTCAATACCATTCACACTATGGAAAGATCCATCCACTTTGCATGAGTTCGTGGCACTTACGCTGTAACTTCGAATAAGCTTCTCACTAACAGTAGCATTTGCTTCTCCATTGGCCACCCTCTTCAGCTTTTGACAAGACTCGGCTAGTGGTCCATCCACCGCATTCAATGTCCCTCCAGTAAACCTCTCATCATCTACACATTTACCTTCATTTTTCTTCTGTATAAAACCCCACATATTCAACACGTTTCGCCACCTAAATGACTTATTAAACTTGAATCCTTCATTAACTTTGCCAGCAACATAACCAACATTCTTTGAATCAGATTCAACACACTCAGCACGATAGTGTTTGATTGAATACCAATTTGAATCTCTTAGTTCTTTCTCTGTAACCAACAACTTGGCCCCATGAAACAATCCAACAGTTTCAGGAGACACTTTGGCATTTGATATCGTTGGTTGATTAAGGTCATCAACACCTGCAAAACTAGCTCTCTTACCGGAACTGGACCTGTCGAAGCTCCTCCTTCGCCTCTGCGTACTGAAAGAATTGCCGTAATAGTCTCTAGTCTGCTCTGACCCACCCGGACTCTTCCCCCCTTCGTTCCCCGAACTCGCTTTCTCTCTCTCTTTCTCTTCAACTACAGCCATTGGCGTAATAAGCCTTGGATAAGCTTTGCCTATCAAATACCCGTCCCACGAAGCCCTGGGCTCATCAAAGGAATACCTTCCGTTATCGACCGACAATCTCGGTTCAGTGTCGCAAGATCTCCTTCCCAGATATCCGTACAACCCAATCTCAGACTCTGTATCTCTTATCGGTCTTGCAGTTGCAGCTGACTTATCATTTTCAACATAACTCTCGATCTCTTTTCTGTTCTTTCGATGTTGTTTGAGCTTGCATTTCATCAATTTCTTGCGGAAAACTGAAGTTGCACCCTCCCAAAAGCTCGGCCTACTACTATTCTTGCTTTCGAATTCAAGATCTATCAATTCCTTCATTTTTCTAAACTCACCTTCCTCTTCATCTTCTTCCTTGAAATCGAGCCCTAAGTTTGTAGTGTCAGCAGTCTTTTTCTCATCTTTTAACCGGTCGTCGATATTGAAGAGATTGGAGAGAGTGTTACGGGGGCCAACGTCGCAGGATTTGCGACGGGGCTCGGAGGCAGAAGGTACATTTTGGTTGGTGGAAGAGTAGGATTTGGTGCGGCGGAGGTGAGGAGTAGAGGAAGGTGTGGGAGTGGCGGAGGAGTCGTCTTCCAGGGTGGAGAGACGTTCGCGGAGGCAGGAAGCACAGAAACCGGTGATGGGTTTGGTGGTGGGATGACGGTGGCACGTGGATAGGCGGCTGTGTGTCCGGACTTGGAGCATCATGGCTGGAAATTGAGAGAAACCGGTGGGCTCATAGTAAAAACACACAACAAAGAGAAAGACAAGTGACAAGGACAGAAGCTGTAAGGGGAAGCAGTCGAGCTTTGAGTCTGATAGTTAAAGGGAAATGAAACGGAAAAACCCTGAATAAACCACACTTGCTCTGATGGAGTTGGGGATTAAATTATTATAATAATTACTAATTACATGATTCTTTCTATTTCTATTTTTAACATTGAATTTAATTAAATTAGGAGAAAGTATTTAGTGTGATCATTTTATTTAATTAATAAAATAAAAAATTATTTATTAATAATAAAAATTAAAAAATATATATATTTTTAATATATTAATTAAATAATAATTTTTTAAATAAAATAATTTTATTAAATTAATTATATTAATAAGATAAAAATGTTGCACTCAATTTGAAATATATATATAAATTATTAAATAATAGTTTTAAAAATATATTATATGATTGTTAAATTAAAATTTATAATTTATTGGGTAAAAAAATGTTTTTTTTTAATTTTATTAATATATTATTTTGTTAAAAATCGAGTCCGACGCCGTATTGATATTCGTTCCACTTTGGAAATGCTGACGTTAATCGAGGGGCTCGAAGATGCGTTACATACAATTTGCTCCTTCGAGTGTGTCCAAGACAATCGAAGACACGACAATTTGTTCACTCCTGGACAGTTTGCTTAAAATGCTGCGAGGCTTTATTTTTGAATTAAGCGCCTAATAATCTTGTTAATTCTCTGGAAAATAATAAAATAAATGTAATCCATTCGTGTGCATCTGTCATGGCCCCACACTTTAACATCCGACGGTTTTGATTTGGGCATTGAATAGGTATAGAAGCACTGGATAATTTCTATTTAAGGGACTTCCTACAGCGCAGCGCGTACATTGTTTTATACTTGTATTACTTTTCATCTTTCAAATTTGTATGTTAGTTCAGTGTTAAAGTTTTCAAGTTCTAGGGACCTATTTGTAACAAATGAAAAACATATTTACTTAGTTCTGAAAACATAAAAATACCAGGGAACTAAATGTTATTAACCCCATTCCGAGGTTCAAATATGGATGGCCATTAAAAAAAATAATAATAAGATTATTTTAAAGATGTTTGCAGGATAGAAAGTTACCTGTCTCTGGGACTGTAAGGGGGCAAGCAGGGGAAATTTGAGTTATTTCACTAGCGCAGTACTATCTTGATCGATAATCTCCGATTGTTGCAGTGGGCGGTCGAGACCGTTCCTGTTTCTCACCAAATCGTCTGTGAAACGACCGGTAAGTTGTTTCAATACCTTTCGATCAAGTCAGCTATCCAATTTGACGCTAAACATATGCGTTGGATTCAATTGTAAATCCTAAATCTTCTGTTGTGTTGTTTAGTTTCTGTTAAAGATTATTATAGTGTTAGGACGTAGTACAAGGTGTTTCAGCATGTGATTGACGTCGAAACACTGTTGCCGGAAAAGAACTCTGTCAAGAACAAGACTTCTCTTCGACGCGGTTCAATAGGACAAGACTTTTGGAAATTGATCGTTTTGTAGTATTACGTTGTAAAACTCGGAAATGGAGAAGGTGAAGGAGTTTTTGGAACTGAACGAGGAAGAATCGGAGAGCGTTTCACGACTCACCATCCACCCGCACCGAGTTGGGGTTGAGTCTAGCTTCTACGAAGACTTTGCCTTGAGAGGCATCCGAGTTGACCGAGTTGACCCCGGGCTTGTCGTCTGTACGTTCAAGGTTCCTCCTCGACTAATTGTTAGTTGCCTAAACCGAAATCCTCATTTATTAAGCAAAAACATTCTCAGATAAAGAAGTGTACAATGATTTTGTCTGGGATTTGATTGTGGCAGGATAGGAATGGAAATTTGGCTCATGGTGCGATTGCAAACCTTGTTGACGAGGTTGGTGGTGCTGTTGTCCATGTTGAAGGTCTTCCAATGAAAGTTTCGGTGGACATGTCAATCTCATTTGTTTCAACTGCAAAAGTCAATGTAAGCAAAGCCTAACAACTCTAACTGTGTACATAATAATTTTGGATTTCATGGCTGATTTTTTACTTAAATTGCAAATGATAGTGCCATCAGTTAGCACTTAGATTAAAGATGTCTGTAGTAGTTGCCTATTTTAAATGAATGTTGCCAACGTTCTGGAACCAAAAGTTTGTGTTAGATTCCCACACGGACCTGTTATGTAAGTGAATATTACCGACTTAATAATACTCCAAAGATGACCTCAAGTTTTGTGTATTGTTAGCGTGAGATCAGTCACCAAATGGTATACGGGAAGTTTGTAAACATCTTGGTGAGAGTAGTAGTACTTCAAATGTTTGCTAAATTTTAATTTGTCCACATTGTATTCTTCAATTCCTCAAAATTTTGGCTTGTTTTCTTTGTATGGACTTGGTGGGACCTTGACTTGGTGTAATGGGAACATTTATCTTCTCTGTTATGATTTTTATATGTAGTTTGTATATTGCAGGATGAGTTGGAGATTACTTCAAGGATTTTAGGACAAAAAGGAGGTTATTCTGGAACAATCGTTCTTATAAGAAACAAAGGCACTGGTGAGATAATTGCTGAAGGACGACATTCATTGTTTGGTAAACATACTGCTAGCAAGATGTGATTTAATTTGACATGGTTATAGGAATGCAAACCATACCTTTAGCAGGTGTTGGGTTAGGGCATTAGCGTCTGTTTGTTGTGAAAACCAGTACGTTTTGCTTCACATAAACTGTATGAACTTTGATTGCCTACTATTGGAATGGACTCCAAAATTGAGCATCCAATTTTAAATTTAGAAGCTGTTATATATAGAATGAACTCAATACATAATTTGCCGTGCCAAATCATGCACATCGATTTGCTGTTCCAACCCGGATATAGAATTAACCCAGTAAGATTGATTTGGTAAGTCAAGCTTGTAAGGAGATGATTGATCAAGGAAGAAGACCCCTTCTACGATTTCCCTGGAATCCGGGGAGCACAGTAATGAATATAAAGCTAAGTTGAAGTACATTTTTGAAGTTTTGAAAGGTCAATTTTAAGTGGAATAAGTGTCAATGGCATAATCCGAAACAATTATGATGTGTTAAATTTTTTTTCTCTTATCAGAATTGCATTCATGTTTGGTTGATTTTAAATTAAATGCATGCTTTATTATATTAATTTAATTAGTGTATCTTAAAATTGATTATATTCCGTTGATTTTTAACACTTGTAAAGCAGTCTCACATATCCCATTTTTGGTCATACATGATATGATCTAATCTTGCTATATACCAATTATACAAAATACTAAATGTAATTGGCTTCAACCATAATCTATTTAATCTCATCATTGAATTCAATTTGGCATCACCAAAATGGTCTATCAGGACAACAACAATAATTAATGATTACATTGCACAACATCTCAATATCACAGAGCATATGACATCGGCTAAATTGAAAGTTGTATGAATACTATTTGATAAGCACTAAATGTTCTAGATCTAATGTTTGGTAGTCACAGTAAAAACATGAAAAATGACTGTCAAATATAAAAAGTTTTGCAATTGGGTTAAAATGGTTGGGTAAATGTGCAAGTGAAATTGAAGGATTATTCAATTAGTATTAATATAATTAAATTATAGAATTATTTAATTAATAAAAAAATTATTAATAATAAATAAATAATTATTATTATTATTATTATACTAATTAAAAGATAATTTTTATTATTAATTATTTATTTTTTATTTTATTAATAAAATAATATTATTATATTATTTTAACTATGTTTGACTATTCACTCAAGACTTTCTCCTAAAAGCCGGTCCAAAAATGGTTTTTCATAAACGTTGACGTCGTTCTCCGCGATATTTGTCGTCATCTTTCTCTCAAAATTTCACGCTTCTTCATTGATGTGAGGGCAATATAGTCATTTCCAAAAACAGACATCTGCTTGTAATCAGTGTTGGTTTAGTCACGGGTTTTTCGCCAGACGCACAACATGAACTCTTCTTCACTCTCACTGGGTCGACCAATTCACAGTCACTGTTTCAGTCTCCAACGAAACCGTAAAATCGCAGGAACGGAATTACTTAACCTTCAATTCTCTTCGCGTTTCCATAAGAAATCACCCTACCGAGAATGCTTTAGAAACGTTTCTTCCATAGTTCAGCCTGGATACGGCGGCTCGGTTGACTGCCCTGCGATTATCAGTAGTCGGGTGAGGACGAGAGTTTCGTCGGACGACAAGCAGTTTGGTTTGGAACCGAACGAGGATGAAAATGAAGCGCCAAATTTTGTTGAGTTTATTACTTCCGAGAGAGTTAAAGTGGTTGCGATGCTTGCTTTGGCGCTGGCACTTTGTAATGCAGATAGAGTGGTCATGTCGGTGGCGATTGTACCGTTGTCTCTTGCTCACGGCTGGAGCCGATCGTTTTCCGGTATTGTTCAGGTTGTTTTCTTTTTGTTCGATGCTTTATAAACTTTTATTGTCACTATTGTTGAGCCTTTATTGAAAATAGAATATGTAAATCATCGATACTTTTTTTGTTTGATCGCTGAGGAGGAAACTAGTGCTTAAGTGAGAAATTTCTTGACGTGTTACTGATTTTCTTTTTCTAATTTCAAGATACATACATTTTAAAATTTTAAACTCTTGAATTGATATCTGAACGTGTTTTGGCTTGTATTTTCGTATTTAAGAACAATTTTAACATGCGATTAAGTTGCTCGTGTGTGAATTACTAACTCAGTTACAAGCTACTACAGAAGATTAATGTCACATATCAGCATAAAAATTTGACAATGTTTAGGCTTTTGTCCTTTGTAAAATTGAATGTTGGCAAATGGTTTAAATTTTTACTCTATCAGCTTAAATGTAGTGAACAAATGACTGGCATATGAAGATGGATAGTGTTATTGAACTGGTTTGGTTACAATATCAGTTGTCTTTGTGAAGTAATTTTGCGAGTCCAACCTGGGCTCAATTGGTTTTTCTAATAATCAATGTTGATACTGATGACCATGCTTCTACCATAAAAATTCTCGTAATCTGGTTTCCTCTAATATACTGAAAACACTTGCTGCAGTCATCTTTCCTCTGGGGATACCTGGTGTCACCAATAGCTGGAGGAACTTTAGTGGATTATTATGGTGGGAAGTTAGTCATGGCCTGCGGTGTGGCATTATGGTCATTGGCTACATTTCTTACTCCTTGGGCTGCAGAAACTTCTTTGTGGGCTCTACTGGCTATGCGAGCTATGCTTGGAATTGCAGAAGGTGTGGCTCTTCCTTCAATGAACAACATGGTAGCAAGGTAATAATGCTATGTTCACATTCTATTTGATGATGATGAGTTGATGAAATATGCCTGTCA
Organism: Xylocarpus granatum; assembly: GCA_019650275.1. Lineage (NCBI taxonomy): Eukaryota > Viridiplantae > Streptophyta > Magnoliopsida > Sapindales > Meliaceae > Xylocarpus > Xylocarpus granatum. The sequence continues at coordinate 162,613 of BNST01000291.1, read as the reverse complement.
TTAAGTTCTTTATTATAGTAAATGTTTGTGAAACAGAAATGCTGAGAAACTCCTATGGTTTTAGATGGTTTCCTCAGACAGAACGAGCCAGGGCTGTAGCAATTGCGATGGGTGGATTTACTTCTGGAAATGCAATAGGATTGATGCTATCCCCAATTCTCATGTCACAAGCTGGTGTTTTTGGGCCGTTTGTGATTTTTGGATTATCTGGATTTCTATGGGTTTTGGTTTGGTTGTCTGCAACTTCAAGTACTCCTGATCAGCACCCGCAGATTTCAAAATATGAATTGGAGTATATAATGAGCAGGAAGCAGAAGCCCTTGCCGAAAGAGAATAAGCCTAAAACAGCAATAGTCATTCCACCTTTCAGGCGGTTGCTGTCTAAAATGCCAACATGGTCCATAATCATAGCAAATGCTATGCATAGTTGGGTAATGCACACACTTCTTTCCCTAGTTTTCCTAAATATTAGGTTCACTGGCATGTCTTCTACGTGAACCACATATACTACTGGCTTTGAGAACAGTTTTTGGTAATTAGTCCCCAAGCATCATCTTACTATGACACTCACCTACTTATCTACAGCAGCCCCTAACCACTTTAAAGTACAAAACACAGCTGTAATGATTTCTTGCCTCTTTTTGGTAAACCTGAATCTGCTTTAATTAGCAAAGTAGTGATTTACTAATGGGATATTTGTCGTTGGAGTAAAAATTTCCACCAGTTGTGAACGTGTGTACTATGCATAATACTCCCTTCTTTCTATAAGATAAGTATTTATGAATGATAAAATCATTTTTCAGGGCTTTTTCGTTATTCTTTCCTGGATGCCGATCTACTTCAACTCAGTAAGGCTTAATACTTTTTATCTGTAATTTTTTGTTATGATTGGAGCAAGCATACTTTAACATACACCTTTTATCAGTTATAATAACATTCTGTTCCAGGTGTATCATGTTGACCTGAGACAAGCATCGTGGTTTAGTGCTGTTCCATGGAGTGTTATGGCATTCACAGGATACTTGGGTGGTTTATGGTCAGACATGTTAATACAGAGTGGTACAAGTGTGACTCTGACTCGCAAAATCATGCAGGTATAGTCCTTAACTTGATCAGTGCATATCTGCAAGGCTTTTACTTGAGATTCTGCTCTCTTTTGTTATGGGTTCATGAGCCTACTTAGAGGAAATTCTTTTTCTTCATCTTTTCACTCGCCTTCACTGATAAGAGAAAAAGTCATATCTCGTTTATTCTATGCAAACTCAGTGTGTGATTTACTTATCATGTATAATGCTGTAACCATAGTTTTGACATTGTTTGCCGCCAAGGTGGAAATGAAGAAACTAGAGTGAAAATTGTGGAAATGAAGAAACTGGAGTGAAAATTGAAATAACTTTTATGTGCCTATAAAAACTATAAGGTATATTTATCATGTCATTTGCTACAAAAACAGTTATTACTGTTTATGTGAAAGTAGAACTTATTCTGCAAAGAGAGAGAGAGAGAGAGAGAGAGAGAGAGAATTCATATATAAGCTTAGTTGTTGGCCACAGTTTTCAAAATGTATTCTTAGGCATCAAGCAATATTAATAGCTCCTGTTTGGTTGTGCTTGTGTCCTATTTTCTTTTCCTTCCATATGTGGCGAGTGTAAAACAAATAATTTCATTCTCACACACACCATTGTAATTTGAAAACAGGCAATTGAGACTATGTTTTGTTTCCTTCTCTTCTTCTATATTTTGGCTGTCCTCTTGTGTTTCATTAATTTTTATATTTTCCTCATTGTACTTTGAGTTTAATAAGAATCTGACTTATGGCTTATTTTCAGTCAGTTGGTTTTATTGGTCCGGGAACCGCTCTTATTGCTTTAACTGCAGCAAGGAGTCCAGTAATTGCTTCTGCTTGGCTTACTTTGGCTATTGGACTGAAATCTTTCAGTCACTCTGGGTTTCTTGTGAATCTTCAGGTTTGGGCCCAAAACACAGAAATTAATTATGAGCTAGAATTACATTTTCACATTCCACTATCCTCTCACTTTTTCTTTCTGTTACAGGAGATTGCTCCTCGGTATTCTGGTGTTTTACATGGTATTATGAAATCTGTTATTTATTAGATATGTTGGATTTCATTTATTCTTGTTTAACCAACGTATTTTAACTTTAAGGACTTGTGGCAATGGTGAATTTGCCTGTTGGAGTCATTTAGCAAGATTGTGTTATTAACTAAGTTCTGCACTCTGGATGATGGCTTTTCTGGGCTATGCATGAGAGATGTGCACTACTTGGCTGGTTGCAAACTTAAGCTTTTATCAAATGGGCTTCTATCATTATTTAAGAAGATGGCCTTAAGCTATTTTCTATGTATTTGAGAAATAAATAATAGAGCAGAACACTTGCAGATGATGATTTTCTTCACATTGTTATGAAATATCAGAAAGTGCTCTTCATCTCTGGACTGATAACAAATCTTCTGTTCCTGGTTAATAGGATTGTCAAATACTGCTGGAACATTTGCTGCCATTTTAGGAACAGTTGGAGCTGGTTTTTTTGTTGAAATGGTGGGTTCTTTCCAAGGATTTCTGTTGCTTACATCCTTCTTATATTTCCTCTCTGCCCTTTTCTACATCATCTTTTCTACTGGAGAGAGAGTGAATTTTGATGAAACTGGTGAGTTTTCTTTGGTTGTGATGACTTCTTGATCATTTTCATTTTGATCTTTTTCTTTCTCTTTCTGCTTTATTTCGTTTGTATGATTCATGATATGGTTACCCTCAAGGTCAAACCTCTGTCTTCTTCCATATAGGAGGTTGTCCAGGCTTCTAAGATGTTATACATGGCACTTAACCAGCATGTTAAACCAAAAAAATTTTATTTCATAAATTCTAAGGTTTATCAATTATCCTTTTACTGTATATGTTTCATTTTGTTTACTTGTTATTTTGTTATACTCTCTCTTTTATTTTCCTAACACAAATTTTATTAAATTTTTGCCAAACAGTTTCATGAACAACTCCAAAGACTCCTGCCACAAACACTAACTGGTGATGGATGATTGCATAGACTCGAACGTTGCAACTGAAGGAGCAAGGCCGAATGTTGGGTGATTAAATCCTATGTAAAGAAAAGGCCCCCTTTTTTCTTTTGGGCAAATTCATCTTTACCACAATAAAAGAAAACTTACAGTATACGATTTTCACATCCCTCGTGCATTGAGGGTTTAAGGTTAAGGTACAGACTGTACCAATTCTGTAGCATCTTGTGGAAGTTATAAAAATAGGATGCATTAATCTGAGCCGCCGTTTTCCTTCTCGCTTTTTTATTGGTGGATGTATGCCATCTTTTTCAGAGGGGATGATGCTTTCTTTCTCCTTTCTTTGATTGCCTGTTCAGTTGTAGCCATTCAATTGTCATTCCGTGCCTATTTCAAAGACCAAAGCCATAATCGCCGAGAGAGATGCTGCAAAATGATTACTTACCTTCAAATTTATCCGATGAGTAACCTAAGCTTGCCTGTCAATAACATAAGCCAGTTTAATTGCACAGCGTATTGAGTCCCTGTATGGTATGGTTATCAGACGGCAGAGGATTTCATGGCCAATGGAAGGTTTTATGCATCATTTAAGTCATATTAAGACCTGCTCCATGATTACAAATGCTATGAATCTTATATGCACAGAAAGAAGATAAAACAATCTCCTGTAGCATAGTTAAATAGAAGGATTGGGCTGACTACGGTGTGCCAGGCTTGTAGAGAGGAATCCCATAATCTGATTCCACCAGATAATTCAACTATCTTGACGGATGATATATTCTACACACCTGACGGTAACTTCGCTTATTGTAATTTAAATTACTACTCTTGCTTCCATGTATCATTCGCTCACATTAGAATAATTATTTATCCTTGCTTGAATTGGTCTCCGAACATAAAATAGAATCACACAAGACATGGGCACAGAACAAAAGCCATTGCCCATTTTCCTTTGGACTTTGGCAAAATATATGATCCGACGGCAACTTACGCTCATAAGCTTTGCAGATGAAGAAAACACAAAGTCCCCATATGCTTTACACAAACCAAACGAAACAGAATTCGGATACCGACCGTGTGAAAATCAGCAAACACCGTAGTAATACTTTCGCTGGCCTGAATTCTATGATAGCTGCAGCCAAGAAAGTCACCGGAGTTTTCAGAATCTTTCTCCCTAAGCAAAGAAAATCCTCTTTAAATGGCGGTGTAACTAATGTCAGCAAACCTTTCTGTAAGTTTTTGTATAAATGGTTATCCATTGTAAAAGCTTAGTTTAGGGAAACAGAGTTTTTTTTATTTTTTGTTTTTTTTCACCTGTAAATTTCCCGCAATGTGCAGATTCAACGAAAAGTAACACTAAGAGTTCGGGATTCAAGTCCTCTCGTTCCTACGGTTCTTCTGATTCCAAAAGTGGACAGGTTACCACAATCAATTTCTCCTTTGAAGAGATACGCAGAGCAACTGAAAATTTCTCTCCAGCAAATAAAATTGGAGAAGGCGGGTCCGGAACAGTATACAAGGGAAAGCTTAGAGATGGTTCTGTTGTTGCTGTAAAGCGATCTAAAAGGGTAAACAGTCATGCTTATGTCAGAATGGAACTCCATACATATTTTATTATGTTGCTCATAATTGGCAGATGAAATGAATTCTGTTTCATCTCAGATGTTGCCTCTATGTAATCACTAGATTTATCAGGCGGGTATAAGATTTTAACAAAATTAGTAAAAGGAAGGACGGCCTTCAAAAATGTATAAGAATAGACGCTTGTGCATATTTGTTTGAAACTAATGTGCTTGACAAGTTGAATATTTTTGTCGCAGAACAAGTTTGACAAATACTTATTGCTGGAATTCAAGAATGAAATATTGACCTTATCAAAGATTGAGCATCTGAATTTGGTGAGGTTATTTGGGTTTCTGGAGCATGAAGATGAGAGGATCATGGTGGCTGAGTATGTTAGCAATGGAAATCTTCGGGAACATTTAGACGGTAAGTCATGCTAAAAACTGAATTATGAAGGCAATGAACAGGACCAACTCATTGAGCAACGAAGAAGTAGGACATTGATAGTGTATTGCAATTGTATATGTGAATCGAGGTGATCAATTCTTACGAAAAAAGACATTTATCGATGCAGGTAAACTGGGAAATGGACTTAAAATGGCGGAACGTCTGGACATTGCAATCGATATAGCTCATGCACTTGCATATCTTCATACATATTCAGGTATGTACATCACATAACCAGGACCAGTTCAACACATTAGACAGATTCTTAGTTACGAATGCAACCCAAACGTGTCAGAAAAACTTTCCATTTTATCATTAATACTAATGTGCATTTTGAAGTTGAAGTTGAAAATAGAAACTATAATCTTAGGCTGCAACTTATATTTGGCCCTTCTTCTTGTACTAGTACTCCATATTGGATTTGTACAATATTACAGAAGCTGAAATTTAATCACCTAAACCAACAGATCCTCCAGTAATTCACAGAGATGTAAAAGCGTCAAACATCCTCATCACAGAGAAACTTCGGGCCAAAGTATCAGACTTTGGGTTTGCACGAATGTTTGTGGAAGATCCTGCTGCATCTCACATCTCTACTCAGGTTAAAGGAACAACAGGCTACTTGGACCCTGATTACCTAAGGACATGTCAACTTACAGAAAAGAGCGACGTCTACTCCTTTGGTGTGTTGCTTGTAGAAATGATGACAGGAAGATACCCGATTGAATCAAAAAAACCAATGAAGGAGAGAGTAACAATAAAATGGGTCAGTATTCCAAATGCCCCATGAATGACCAAATATATTCTCATCTCATTCTTCGTGCTGCACAAGAGACGGTCATCACAAAAAGCCAACATAATTTTATGAATTTATGCAGGCAATGCAAAACTTAAAAGCAGGAGATGCAATACTTGTCATGGATCCAAGACTAAGGAGAAGTCCAGCTTCAAGCATGGCAGCGGAGAAGATTCTTAAACTAGCTCACGGATGCCTCGCTCCGACGAGACAATCAAGACCTTCCATGAAGAGATGTGCCGAGGTTTTATGGGGAATTCGAAGAGATTTCAGAGAAAAAGCATTCACCTCATCTTCCCCTGCTTCTACTTCTCACCATTCTTTGCATTATCCCAATCGAGATGCCAAGAAAAGTAGACACGAAACGTTTGGGATTGAGGATGGTGACAGCCCTAGATTTATTTCTGCATGAAAGACGTGTGTGCTGATAATTCTTTCCACGTTCTTCTGTAATTATTCGACTTTGTGTTCAACGATCATCGTTCTGCTATTGTTTACATAATTACATACAGAGAATTGAAATAACTAATTGATTTGCTTTTGTGCTCCTGAGGCTTAACCTTGCCCTTCTCCAAATCTTAATTTCTGATATTACTCACCAATTTTTTTTTCTCGTCTTTTCATTCTTTGATTCCCGGAAAATAGTAATGTCAAAGAAAGTCTCGTAGCAGAAAGGTAAATATCTCCTTCCGTAGACGAAAAAAAAGAAAGTATCTTCACTAAAGGCTGATGACGTGGACACATTCTCGCTTCCACTTGCTAAGCGCTGATCTGTCGAATCCATGACCAGATCCTTGAATTAAAATATTGTACCGTGGTTTTCATTTAATGCGTCCACGTGTCCCTTTAAAAAACATCCTATAAAAGGCCCCAATTCGAAACTCCGTCGCTTACTCTCGTGCGCCTGCTATTCAACTTTCCTCGTTCGCATTCAATCTCTGGTATTTTTCTCTTCTCTTTGTGTAATTAGTGTAATCATCGCATCGAAACTCTTGTTCGTTTCCTCTGTAAAGCATTTTCTACCACACTGATACTTTATATAATGAATATATGCTCTGGCGTGTAATTCCCCGTTATCTTCTCTTTGAATTTTCTACTGGTGAGTGAGTAATCCTCTTATCAATATCTGTTTTGTTTTGTCGAAGCAGTTTGCGGAAATGAGGACTGAGGAAGCCAACGATTCAACAGCATCCGCCGAATGGGCGAAAGTTCCGGCCTCTCCGCATCCGTTGGCGGATTCACCTGCGGAAATTGCATCGAACATAAATTAACACGCGCAGTATAGTACGCATTTCTCGCCGTGCGAATTCGAGCCGGAGCTAGGCTTCTTTGCCGCGCGAAGAGTGTACGAGATCGTGTTATTCAAGTAAAATTCTTTCTGCTGCCTTAGTTTTTGTCTGAATTTTCTTTTTTCTTTTAGTAAAATTTCTAAGCTATCACGTTTTGTGATGTTTCATTTGTTTTATTATTATATAATGATAATGATTTGAAGTTCGAATTTTAAACTGTATATTATAATGGAGTTTCTTTTATTGATTGTAAATTAAACATGTTCTTATACTTTCCCTTTTATTTAAGTTGTTGCATTGAGTGAAATTAACATACATTTATTTTTTAATTCAAGTAAAATTCTTTCTGCTGCTTTAGTTTTTGTCTTTTTTGTTTGGTTATGAATTTTCTTTTTCTTGTAGTAAAATACGTTGTGTGATGTTTCATTTATTTTGTTGTTATATATTGATAATGATTTGAAGATCGAATTTTGCTTCATTTAGCAAATTTAGGAAGCTTACTTATCAACATTTATTTGGAATCAAAGAAGTCAAAAATTAAATCTGTATATGCAAGTCTCTTTAATTTGGTGTTTTAAATTTGGTCAGGTTATTATAAATGATCATAGCTGAAAACTTTGTTATGTAAGATAATGGAGTTGGAATTACTTCTCCATCTGGTTAGTGTGATGTATTTTCTGAGTTGATTTAATCATGATCAAGATAAATTGTATTTTGTTTATCACTTTATTGTTTTGACAGCAATGGAATGAGACATTCCTTCATTTTGATAAAGTTGTTCCGAAGCAAACATTCTACCTCTCAATGGAATTTCTGCAAGGAAGGGCTTTGAGTAATTTAATAGGCAAGCTGAACTTTCAGAATGCCTATGCTGTTGCTTTAAATAAGTTGAGGCATGTCCTTGAGGAAATAGCTGAGGATGTAAATGGAGTTCATGTCTGTTGTTCATAAGGCATGATTTTGCAGGTGTTGAACATAATAATTTTGTGGGTGTTCTTATCTTTCTCCATGGCATCCACAAATTAGACTTTCTCTCAAAGCTTTCTCCTTTATTGAGGTAGTGGATCTTATTATCTTCTGGTTGGGTAGCCATCAATTGGCCTGTCAGCATAATTCCAGCTATTTCATCTTAAAATAACTTAATAAATTCCATTGTTGGTTTACATGACAGACCTTAACGTGGATCTGAATTCAGATATAACTTTCAGAATATTGATGATTATTTTAAGTGGAAATTTTCAGGATAAAGATGCTGCACTAGGAAATGGTGGTCTGGGAAGGCTAGCTAATTGCTTTTTGGACTCCAAAGGCAACTTTAAATTTGCCTGCAATGGGGTATGGTTTGAGTTACAAGTATGGGCTGTTCAAGCAGCAGACACCAAGCACTGTCAAGAAGAAATTGCTAAAATTGGCTTGAGGTTTAACTCTACCTGGAAGTTCTGTAATATATTGCTTATTCCTTGGTAAATTACTGATGAATTGTTTTTCTGGGAATGATGCAGAAGTTTAGTCCTTGGGAAGTTGTCAGGCATGATGTGGCCAGTCAGGTGTCTTGGGCGTGTTGAGGTTAATCCAAATGGATCGTAAGTGTTAATTTAAGAATTAATATATTTATTAGGTAGAGTGCAGTACTAAATGCATTTTTATTGCTATAAATTCATCTTTGAAGAATAATACTCAATGTATTTCCAATTCTTTTCTCAACTGCATAGCAGTTTGATTCTTTTAGAAGATACAATTATCAAGTGATGCATACCTTTGAATGTATTATAGATGAAAATGGGATGGGGGTTGAAGTCATCCAAGCTCTAGCTTATGATGTACCAATTCCAGGATACAAAACCAAGAACACAATCAGTCTTCGTCTCTGGGAAGCAAAAGGTAGTGCTGAGGATTTCGATTTATTTCAGTTCAACAATGGACAACATGAATCTGCTGCACGGCTTCATTCTTGAGCTCAATGGGTTGATTGTCAAGAAACCTTATAGAGAGGGTAGTCTAGTGATAATATACTCGTGTGAAAGAACTTATGCTTCTCAATTTATAAAAATCAAGTACTATAGTAGGCCACCACCTTCTTGATTTTGCTTAAAAGTTACTTTTCAGTGAAGAAAAATTCTACTTATTACAAAGCTTCTCTATGTTGTTTTTTGGTTTAAGCTATACAGCAAGAGTTTTCTAAGTGACTATATACTGTTCACTAGATTTTAAAGTTAAAAAAAAAGGAAACAGTTTTTTATTCTGTTGATCTTCTTTTTTATCATTTCATGCTGCAAGTCCAAGTCTGTACTTTTGCATGTTTGCGTGATTGCCAGTCCTAAATGGTTAATTTGCAGTTTTGTGCTGTAGTATGCCCTGGGGATGCTACCGAAAGTGGGAAGCCTGTAAGTCTGAAACAACAATTCTTTCTCTGCACTGCATCACTTCGGGTTGGTCAGTTTGGCTTTAGTTTCATTCCTTCTTTATGTGTTTGTCTCGTCAGCCTGAGCCTTAAGTAGTAGCTAAACTGTTTCAACATGTTAAGCTGGCAAGTGGTAACGGGAAGACAGAGCGCAGAGGACAATGAACTTCTCTTGGAACAGAAATCATCGTTTCAAATATTTTGTCCTGCATTTTTCCTTGCGTATTTCAAAGATGGGGATTATTTAAGGATTAAAGGGCGGGCTCGCTATACAAATTGACTCGCAAGCTCTAATTTGAATCTTATGTTCTTACAATGTATAGCCTGTCGGGAACGGGAACAAGTGTCTAAAGATGTCTATGTTTAGTGCTGCTGCTGGAGTGCCCGCACAATAGCTCAGTACGCCAAGTAAATCTGGAACATTTGGGAATGTCCAGCATATTATTCCTACCGTGATTACTGCTGGAATTATATATATAAAAAACAGTTTATATAATTACTGTGAAGTGAGAAGTGAAAGCACAATCCACAATTTGTTGGCATTCATAGACAAGCCAGATACTCTGCTTACACGTCATTCATTTGAAAATTCGATCTGTCAGATACCTGGAGTTGGTATTGCCAAAGAATCCTGTTTATACATGCGCCTTCAGTTTTTGAATAATCTTATTTATGCACGTATTTTCCGGTGAGAATCGAAACCACAACAGACGTAATCAAGTCACAGGTCACAACTGCAACAAACATCAAATCAAACTAAACCATTCTGAAGAAACCAACAGAGCCAATTATTAATAATAGTCACAAAATAGGTCAACACGAGAATAAACTCTTCATCTGCGTAACGTCTAAGACAGCCAAGCGAGATCTCGAACACAGCCTAGTTAATTTTATGACAACGGTGAATCAGACCTAGGGCTAACAGATCTCGAGACAGATCTTGAACATGCACTTTGGCTCCTAGAAGGGCTCTTTGAGTAACAATCCCTCGAGTATCCCCGCTTGGATGACCCTCCGCGGTCGACCCTATTCCTTGGTCTTGGAGAAACACTCCGAGAGTAGCTTCCCCTTGGGCTCTTTGGTCTTGGAGAAAGGCTTCGTGAATAGCTTCGCCTAGAGTTTGTTCTTCGTTTGGGGGTTACACTGCGTGAATAGCTCCTCCGAGAGCTCCTCCTCCGTGCTGGTGTCAGGCTTTTGGAAACTGAACGATGCCTTCTATAGTAACGGTCATCTGGCGAGTCATACCTTGAACCATCGGGAGAGTACGATCTATCACGCCTTCGATAGTGGCGGTCAGCACACCTGAAGTCATCCGGAGAGTATGATCTATCGCGCCTTCGATAGTGGCGGTCACCACACCTGGAGTCATCCGGAGAATAAGAACGGTCACGCTTTCTATGGTAGCCATGGTCTGTATACCTAGTGTAAGGGGAACGAGATCTAGAGTAGGACCGGTGACGGCTGTAGTAAGGCGAGTAGGATCTACATGGACGATAATGCGGAGAGTAAGACCTTCTCCTTCCATAGTAAGGAGAGTAAGATCTGCTCCTGCTCCGTTCAGATGAATAACGAGGAGAACGACTTCTACTCCTGCGATATGGAGAGTAGCTGGGGGACCGGCGAGGGGAAATATAGCTAGGCGACTGGCGGCGAACTGCATCAGCAACAGTGCCAAAGATAATTAGAAATACAAAAATCTAAAAACCCACTGATAATAGATATCATTACAACACTAAAATAGGTACATATAAGTCGTCCTACCCCGAATAGTTCTCAGCCCCAAATACCTTCCCGGTGTAGGAGTTCGTCCTCTCCGCCTCCTAGCCTTCAAGAGATGTGAAAGACAAATTAACAAACTAAATTAAAAAACAAAAGGGAAATGCAGGAATGTTGATTTATTCCCTTGCCTTTTTTTTCCAATCCTTTATAGCTAATAAGATAGATCAGATAAATAAATTTAAATCTACAAAGTTTCATAAAATTGATGATTGAATCAACGATGTAACAGTAAACTAAACAGCACAAGATTTAATTGCTAAAAGAAGAGAGAATTGCAGGGCATACAACCCTAACAGTCTGATTCTTCTTGATGTGTTTGATTTGTTTGTTTGTTAAGTTGTATGACTTTTGGAGTTTGGTGAAGAGCTGCTACACACAGCTAACCTGCTGACACAAAAACTTCCAAGAAGCAAACAACTTTCAAATTCCAATAACCAATAACAAACCATCCATAACCCTAATACAGTAATAAGAGTGTAGTAACTGACAATTCAATGAATCACTTAGTAACATGAACAAGCCTTAAATGTGAAGATTAATACCTTCTCCACAGTAATGACACGCCCCTCAAGAACAGAACGATCCAAATACTTGATACAACGGTCAGCCTCCCCGACCGTGGCCATCGTAACAAACCCAAATCCCCGTGACTCTCTTGTCCAAGGATCCACCACCAGGTGTACATCAATAACCTGAAAACAGGAAAAAGCAAAAAATAAAAAATCACACCCAAAAAGCATAGAACAATGATTTACAGCACATTCATACTATTCCATAAACGCATTCGTCTTGAGTAATGCAAAAACAAAGGATGCATGAAATCCTAACCTTTCCCTCAGTTGCAAAATGCTTCTCAAGTTCTCTCTTAGTGATACGCGGCGACAATCCCGTCACATACAAATTATTACCGGGATTTTCCACATCGGGAGATCGGCTCCTGCCAAGTAAATCGAAACACAAATTAGTGGAACACAACACAACAATAAACAAACAGAAAACCAACTAAGCAAAAGCAGATACAACTAGGATACCTTGATCGACTGCGATAACTTGACCTAGACATCGACCTGCTGTTTCTCCTGTGCGGCGAAGGCGAGCGTGAATACCTTGACCTCCTAGAGTACGACATCTACAACAAATCAAAAGATAACACTTTATTCTCAACCGCCAATTACACGTAACATCCCAGCCTATGGTATTTTCAGTAAACTAGATACCATCTCAGAAACTAACTAGCATCTAAATTTGCATTTCCAAAACACAATTTAAAGACGAGCCAGCAAAAAAATTTAAAAAAAAGAAAAGAAAAGAAACAGAACCCTATATTATCTTCAAATATAAAACCAAATTCTAAGATAGATCAATTTTCTGTATCCCTAGTTTCCAGAAACAAAGAATTACAGACAAAATGCAAAATATCGCAAATAACTGCAATCGAATTGCAGCGTAAAACTTTTATTATACTCCTGTTGTCCATAATTAATTCTGACTATTTGTGTATTACAATTGTTATCCGCAATGAAAATTACAGCAAAACTTTGACGCTAAAGAAGAGCGAGAACCTACCGTATCAAGTGACGAAAGCAACGATCTCTCTCTTGGATTCGCGATTTTTTGCCTCGCTCTTGTTCGATCTCACAAAATCATGCAGTACAATGCAACAAGACAAACAGCCTGCGTCTCGTATTGTTAATAGCCTAACAGAAGTTTCCAGAGAGCCGTACGTCAAGCCACATTCAATTTCACTTGGATTCTTCTTTGGTGTCCGGTAAAACGGGGGGGCCAACACTCAGCCATATTGTGCCACGTGGTGATGGGAAATTTTTTTAAAAGAAAAATAAAGTAGTGTGGATATGACGTATATGCCCCCATTAGCTGGTCACGTGTAGGTTAAAAAGAGGAGCCAACGGTGAGAAATTAAGCTATAACGTCAACCACACAATCATTGAGGCCATAAAAATGAAATCTCGTACGCCGCGGGTCGGATGAGCAGTGGAGATCGAATGCTCTTTCACAACTGTACGACACAGATAAGGAAGGTCAAGAGACATGCACAATCATTTTTTTTTAACTAAAGAGATGAGATCAGAGAAAAGCTTTCTTAAGCAGCTGATGTTGCTTGTTTAATGCGGCAGCAGATGGCAGGAATCTTTAATTCAACAGGAAGAGGCGATATTAAGCTAGCTTCGTGGAACACTCAAATATCAGATTTTCTGTATCTTCCTACAGAAAATAAACAAGTCCCAGATTTCTTAACACTGGAAATTGCTAATATTCATTTCATATAAATAGCAGATTTCGCAAAACTGAAAATTGTTAACATTTATTCTATATATTTTTACATCTCTTATTACAAAACTTAAAATATAAAACAAAAATCTTTAAAAGATTGGCATAAAACTTAAAACAAAATATAAAAAAAATAATAATAATAAACAAAATTTAAATGTAACAATCCCTCGCTAGACACAGTTCACATTCTTTCAGAAACTACATAAAATACAAGATAAATCCCCCATCTAGTCTCCCCATAATTTCCCGTTGGTAGCAGAGAATCTGAGAACATCTGTTTTCCTAATAACTCGCTCACTCACATCAGGCATACCGACTCAGACTAACAATGTAACACATCCCTCGAGTCATCCAATAAAACTGGAGATTGATGTTGATAAGTGGGGTGCAAGATGATATGAGATGATCACACCACCAGATATCATTACAGTAGCTTTTCTTTTGGTCAGTATTCATCCATTGATCATTTAAGGTTTAAGAATATTTTTCCGTGAAAAGTGCCCATAGATGGATATCACAACGTAAAACAATCCACAAAGCACCATCGAGCACCCAGTGTAAATCCACATTTAGAACAAATGAAACTGCCCAAAATTACATTACATACCATGAGTTAGAAGCAACATTGGAGCATTAGTTTCATTGTCGTGGCGTTCCCTGTGATGCCCCAACTGGGGAAGCAGACGTTGATGGTGTAGATACAAGGGGAGCAGGCCCTGCTGGAGCAGACACCGGGGCTGCATGTCCAGGTGGAGCAGGATGCTGATGAAACTGTTGGGTCAATGGTGGGACATTTGGTGGGGGCATTGCAGATGGATATGGTGGAGGGTACTGCTGATACGGTGGCATACGTGGCATGTACCCAAACGGCCGATAAAGCTGCTGGTGATATTGCCCATGTGGAGGTGGCCCTTGTTGATAAGGATAATGCTGTCCTTGTTGCTGCTTGTCAGGAGCAGACTTATTCTCACCTTCTTGGGATGGAACAAGGGCACCCATTCTTTGAGGATCCATTGATGGATAATAGGCTCTATCCTGGTGAGGTGGAGGAATATTGAAGTAGTGCGTCGGTGCAGCTTGGTCCAGTGTGCCGGGCTGCTGATATTGATTCTGCTGCTGAGATATCAATGAACGAGGCAACATCCCACTATGAGCAATTGCAGCTTGTTGCCTTGCTTCATCTGAGCTTTCAGTCTCAGGTCTCTGTGTCTGGGGCTTACCCCACATTAGCTTCAGCCTCAAACCCTTTATGACAAGTTTGTTAGAGAGCTCTTCTGCAGCTTTCTCTGCACCTTCTCTCGTTGTGTAAGTTATGAAAGCAAATGCTTTTTGTGGATGCATCTTAATAGCTTCAATTTCTCCATGGGCGTAGAAGTTATCTCTTAGATCCTGCTCGGTGATTCTACCATCAACACCGCCCACATAAAGAGTTTTAATGCTTTCATCCTCCGGTGGTTCCAGAGAGGGCATTTCACCAGCCTTGCTGAGTAGCTTCAGTGCAACTGGATCGTTCACTCTGCAAACATTTCAGAAAAGAAAAACAAAAATGGATCTTACACCAAGATCACAACTTTATAACATTTTTATCTCACTACAAGTTTTCTTTGAGGAGAGTGTGTATGATTTCTGCTGGAATGGGTTTAATTAATGGTTGTGCAGTTAAGCAAGTGCAAAAGAGTGAGATATCAAAGTAATGATTATCAACTTTAGAACTTACCCATAGTAACGATCTTTAATGTTTTGTAGAGATAACTCCCCAGTTATAGGCATCTCATGCCTATAAGGACACTCAGCACCTCTTGTGCATTCACCCCTAACATAGAAGCTGCAAACATGCGCTCTGTTTCTTTTGTAGTAAGGCTGTGTTCTTTGAAGCTTCAGGATAGTGTCATTTGGTCTGGCCTTCCCATATGAAGATTCATAATCTATACCAGCTCTAGCCTGCAGGTACCAAAAATCATATCAAATTGTAAAATAAATAAAATAAAATAAAAGAGTGGCGAAAGATGATAATAAGCACCAAAGAGAACTAATGGCAAAAATCATTTTGTTTAGGCTAAAACATAAAGCTCAGCCGAAATAAATAGTCTATTATTCAAATTAAGTCAACCAAACATAGAATTCTTACAATATAGACTTGGAACCTAAAAGGATTATCTATCAAATGAGAAAGAAAGTAGGGACAAGACAACCTTTACCAACATTTGGGCTTCTGCAACCTCAAAAGAAGTACAAAAGATAAATCAACAAAGATATGCATATGAAAATATATTCAACTCCATAATCTTGCAAAGTTCCAATATTCATCGCTTTTAAATTTACTCAATGCGTTAACAATGACGAATATTACCAAATACACTACATAAGCAATAAGAATAGACACAACAAACATATATCATGATTAGCAATAATTTCATCTTCTGAAAACAGACCATGGCATGAAGCATAATTATGTTTGCAAAATGAATTTAGGGACATATTAACTTGTATCTGAAACATCCATTCTCCTCTAGCCCCTCCAATCAGAAGCATGGTGATATTAAAGAAATTTAATGCATGAAAAACTTTAAATAGCCTTGCTTTCTCATCAACACAAAAGCCACTGAATTAACTTTGACATGTGAATGTACATACCCTGCGGTCGTGTTCCTCAGCAAAGTATTCCCTGTTTACATCACTCTTTGGAATGGCATCATTGGAATTGATACTGAGAGCTGAATCTCGAACTTGAACCGGCAATCCATATTCCAGATCCAGAAGACATACTTGACAAACGTTTTTCAACTTACTGCAGGTCTGGCAAATCTCAGTCTTCTTAAATCTGGCATCACGACCTGGCCTCCACCTAAAAACAGTAAATGGCCTAGTGCAAATCTTACACTCCTTATCATAATCTGCTTTTGTCTGCATCCAAATATACCACAACAACAATCCATTAAAATAAATTGAAATTGAAACTACTCCCACATCAAGTGGCATAAAGCAAAAAAATGTGCACCCACTAAATAAAAGAAAAAATCATGTGTAAAAGGTTTTGATTATGAAATTATAAGCATTTTCCTTTCTTTCTACCCTGAATTTAGCTTTTTGACAACAAAGGATAAAAGAAATTCCTTTTTTCCTTTCTTTTCGTAAGAAATGGGGAAAAAAAAGGGCAATTAAAGATATCAAACGAAACTCGATATGTGATTTTAAGCATCTTGGCAGTGTAACTGCAAACAAGTCTGACAAATTGATTTCTTTAACAAATTA
The DNA here is from genome assembly GCA_019650275.1 of Xylocarpus granatum. Lineage (NCBI taxonomy): Eukaryota > Viridiplantae > Streptophyta > Magnoliopsida > Sapindales > Meliaceae > Xylocarpus > Xylocarpus granatum. The sequence goes on along the minus strand of BNST01000291.1, from coordinate 145,763 downwards.
CTAAGTTATTTGATCACTATGATAAACTTGCCAACAATTTAAACATTACTTGTTTTCCAATTCCGACCTAGTACAGCACAAAACTCCAAATTTCTCAAAATACAACAAAAAAATCATTTAAGAAGAGAAGGAAAAAAAATAAATACAACTCTCTAAGCAGATGAAATGAGAGTGAGAGGGCATCACCATTCGAACATATGGGTTGTCGCCAAGGCATGACTCACAAATGATAGGAAAGTCAGATCGTTCCCAACCATCAGTTTCGTGATCTCTTAATAATCGATGTGCCATCTAGATCTACGTATGTATTATCTTCTGCTGCCTTAACTTCTCTCTATGTGTCTCAGTCTTCTCTCTATATGTCTCAGTCTTCTCTCTATATGTCTCAGTCTCTGCGAATAGAATAATGAAATCAACGAATGGAATGGGCATAAAAAGTGCACATAAACAGACCAATTTCTGAAACATAGACAAACAAACAAAACAGACAGACCAAATACAGCATACACCAATTCAATCACAAGGGCTTTGATTGAGGAAGACAGAATAATATTTCATTGTTGCAACTCTAGATTAGATTATTCCTTCACAAAAGCAAGAAAAAGAAAAAAAAAGAATAAAATCCCAATTAATAGAGAAGACTCTTGCAGGTTAGCTTCCTTTGCCTTATAAGTTCTCCCATATGAATAACAAACTTTGGTTCAGGCACGAAGTTTGCTAATTACTTCATACTCGTTCGAACTAGTTAGAAGAATCATTAGCACACAAACCAGTTCCTTTATTTGTTCCTTTTTTAAGATAACTTTTAAGACGAGAGTACATATACCGATTTAAGCAAATCAGTTCCACTCTAAGCATATAATTAACATATTTATCAACCCATTCTCTCATTAAACGCCAAACCCAGATCTACAACGAACATAGAATGTGTTTACAAATTTACGAATCCAACTAACAATAACTTCAATAACATCTATAAAAATAAATAAATAGACAAAGCGAGACACGTACCTTAGCAACTTAGGGTTTGACGTGAAACCTTGACAAACCAACTTCTGCTAATCAGTTTAACACATGGTTTCTCTTTATTTGTCGGTTCGTCGGTCTTCAGCCAGACATTAACTTCGTTTTTAGGGATACCGGGTACGATAGTAAGGGAGAGTCTTTAGAAGAGAAAACCGGCGCCTTTTATTTTGTCCGGTTAGTCCTTAATTACAAAATATAATAATATTGTATTTGAGGCCGACCCGGTTTTTTGTCGAGTCTGAAATTACGGCCCAAACCTTTAAATTTTGACAATTAAGCCCTCGAAATCAGTCCATAAAATATAAAACGAAAAAACAACGGTAAAATTTTAATATAATCCTAATTTTATCTCTATTTACGAAAGTAACCACCATACTTTTATTTTTATCAAACCGTCCGGATTAATTATTTTGAACAAAAATACGCTAATGGAAGAGAACTTAACAAACCTTTTTTTTCCCTCCACAGAGAATTCTAGTTTCAATAATTATAAATAAAATTATAAAAAATTTTATTTCTAACATTATAAATTAATATTGTAGGATTTAATCTAAAAATTTAGATTGAAAATCACGATGAAAACGAAGTAAATTTAAATTTCATCTACTCAAAATTATTTAATTTTAAGAATATTATTAAAAGAATATGCGCATTTTAGTTTCAATAATTATAAAAAAAATAATCATTTCTTATAAGATCAAAATTGGTATGATGGAATTTGATCTTAAAATTCATATTGACAATTACGATGAGGTTAAAGAAAATTCAAATTTCATCTACTCGAAATTATTTAGTTTTGAGAATATCGTTAACAAAAGATGTGTATTCTATTTTCAATAATTGTAAATAAAATTATAAAAAAAAACATTTCTAGCAATATTAAATTTGGCATGGTGAGATTTGATCTTAAAATTTAGATTGAAAATTAAGACAATAATAAAGAAAATTTAAATTTATCTACTCAAAATGATTTAGTTTTAAAATATCGTTAAATAATACGTGTATTTTGATTTTGATAATTATAAATAAAATTATAAAAATTAACTATTTATAATAAGATCAAATTTGGTATAGTGAAATTTGATCTTAAAATTACAAATGAAAATCACGATGATAGTGAAGGAAATTCAAATTTAATCTACTCAAAATTATTTAATTTTAAGAATTTCATTGAGAAAATATGTGTATTTTGGTTCTAATAATTATAAATAAAATTATAAGAAAAATAACTATTTATGACAAAATCAAAATTGGCATGGTGAAATTTTATCTTAAAATTTAAATAAAAAATTAAGGCATAAGCGAAAGGAATTCAAATTTCATCTACTCAAGTTTATTTAGTTTTAAAAATGTTATTAATAGAATATGTGTATTTTAATTTTAATAATTATAAAAAATATAATTATTTCCAACAAGATCAAAATTGGTATGTTGGAATTTGATCTTAACATTTAGATTGAAAATCATAACAACAGTGAAGGATATTCAAATCTCATCTACCTGAAGTTATTTAGTTTTAAGAATTTCATTAAGAGAATATGTGTATTTTGGTTCCAATAATTATAAATAAAATCATAAAAAAATAATTATTTATGTCAAGATCAAAATTTGTATGTTGAAATTTGATCTTAAAATTTAGATTTAAAATTAGATAATAGTGAAGGACAGCGAAGGAAATTCAAATTTCATTTACTCAAAATTATTTAGTTTTAATAACTTTATTAAGAGAAGGTGTATATTTTGGTTATAATAATTGTAAATAAAATTATATGAAAAATAACTATATAAGATGTATCAAAATTGGTACAGTGAAATTTAATCTTAAAATTTAGATTAAAAATTAAGACGACAACACGAAGGAATTTCAAAATTTATCTATTTAAAATTATTTTGTTTCAAAAATATCATTAAGAGAATGTGTATATTTTGGTTTCAACAACTATAAATAGAATTATTAAAAAATAAATATTTTTAACAAGATCAAAATTAGTATGGTGGGATTTGATCTTAAAATTTAGATTGAAAATTAGGATAACGGCAAAGGAAATTCAAATTTTATCTACTCAAAATTGTTTAGTTTTTAGAATGTCATTAAGAGAATATATATATACATTATGGTTTTAATAAATATAAATAAAATTACAAAAAATAATAATTTCTACCCAGATCAAAATTGGTATGTTGGGATTTGGTCCTAAAATTTAGATTAAAAATTACGATTACAACGAAGAAAATTCAAATTTCATTTGCTTGAAATTATTTAGTTTTATAAATGTCATTAAGAGAATACGTATAATATGGTTTCAATAATTATAAATAAAATTAAAAAAATAACCATTTACGATAAGATCAAAATTAGTACGTTTAGATTTGATCTTCAAATTTATATTAAAAATTACGATGTCACCGAAAAAAGCTCAAATTTTATTTAATCGAAATTATTTAATTTAAATAATGTTATTAAGAGAAAACGTATTTAGTCTTTAATTTTATTATTTTATATGAATTTTTATATAATTTATATTTTTATTAAATAATTCATGTATTTTTACTTTATTAATACCGTATTGTTTGCTTGAATTATAAAATACATTAAAAATATATTTTACATTTTTAAAAAATATAAAATACAATATTAATAATTTATTTATTTTTAACTAAAATATTCGCAACAAAATTATTTTAAATAATTTATATTAATTAAGAGGGTCTTTTGAAGTGCAATATAAGACAGAAAGTCAGGTTTTTGCGCGTGCACGCGCGAGCGCGCGCGTATGTCTAAGTCAAAAGAAATGGATTTGAAAAAAAAGCAATTGAAGTGGAATGCTTTTGTCCAAAAGAAAGATGCTTTGGTTATTAAAATATATATCTATATATATGGAGTAGGCTATGAGCTTTTTGAAATTCTCAAATTCCTTTCCTGCAGTACACTCGACTCAAAATCTGCGAAAAACAAAAACCCTTGGATCAAAACGAAGCCAAAATAGCTTTACATTCCCAAACTCCGCAAAAACGGAGTGTAAATGGATCGAATACAAGCCTCGAACGAGCTCGCTTTTCGGGTTGGATTTTCTGGTCACAGTGGCCATCTCAGGGTTGAGCCGCTATACACCGCGGAAGACCGTACCGACCCCATAAAATCTCTCCCCAATTTTGTCCTCGTAATTTTTATCTCTCTCTTTTTAAGTTTATCATTTACACGGTAATAAGCATTTGAACTGAATGCTGTTTTTAATGGTCCGATGCCTTACTTACAAATGAAGTCGTTTTATTGTTGTCTAGGGTTTGACTGAGAAGTGCTTGAATTTATCCAGTTATGCTGTTTTTAGTTTGAATTGAAGCCTTTGTGGAATCAGGGTTTTTTTTCTCAGTTTCATATCATTTACTCGTTTGATTTTTTTTTAATGTCTTTAAATGGTTTCTAAGCCTTAGTACTGCATTGCAGCTTTTAGTTTCTGACAATGTGTAGCATTCTAACCGATGAAGCTGAGCTTTGACTTGCATAAGCTGAATTGTAAATTTCAAAGTGATAAATAAATTTTACGAATTATGATTTTTTTTTAAAGTCGAACAAAATTTGCTTGTCTGTCAGTCTGAGGAAAATTATAGAACAAGAGTATGTTGAACACCTTTGGGTGATTAAGTTTTTAAATAGCTTGTTATGTCAAAAATTCTTGGTAAATTACAACTTGCAGGAAAATTATAGAACAAGAGTATGTTGAACACCTTTGGGTGATTAAGTTTTTAAATAGCTTGTTATGTCAAAAATTCTTGGTAAATTACAACTTGCATAAACTCTTGTGAAAGCTCCATTTACATATTTCATTGGCAAAATAGAGGAGGTTATAATTTCTCTTACAATATGAGTTGTATTTTTTTACACTACTAACTTATGTCTATGTATATATCAGCCACCTGCATTTCCTAGGGAAACTCCTGAATCAATAAAGGAACACATAGCGGATAAATATCTATCAATGGGATTGGATGATGATGAATTTTCACCGGAAAAAGTTGGAAGGCAGTGGGATTTTGATTGGTTTGACATGGCAAAAATACCCCTGGAGCCATCTGTGCCACGGTCTGTTGTGGTCCCAGTATGGGAGGTACCTTTCAGGCGACAAACCAAACTAGGGGAATGGGAACCTAATTCAGTGCAGGTATAATGGGATCATTAACTAAATATGTATTTTTATCGGCAGGAATTCTTTGGATATCTTGAGGTAGCAGTGTTTTTATTTATCTTCTTTCTTTTTTATTTATCTTTTTATTTATTATTTTTTCCTTTTGTATTAGAACTAAACCCCAAGCTAGATTTGGTATTTTGGAGTTCTGACAGAATTATTGATTGTTGTCATTGTTTCCTTCTTGTTTATAACTTTGGCCATTGAATTGAATCTTTATATGTCTTAGATGGATGTATCGGAACTGATGCTTGGAACTCAAGATTCTGGTCCTTTGCCACATATGGCAGGACCAGCAAAGGATTTTGTAAGAGGAAGCATCAATAACCGTCCTTTTCGTCCAGGAGGTTTAGAGGATTCCCAATCTTTAGAGAGCATTCTTCCTGATGGTGCTTCTAATGGTGAATGGGTGCGAGAAATGCTGAATGGTGGTTCTGTTCAGGTTGTTCCTCCTAGCTTTAAGCAAGGATTAGACCTTGGTGAACTAAAGGTATTCTACTTGATTGAGGATGCTAATGAAATTCTGATGAAAACCATGTGTGATTTGAGTAATAATCAGTAATTGTAATTGTCACACATTTTCTTTTTCTATTAACATTACCTTGTTTCAAGACATATCCCTGCTCATGGAATGTTTACAAAGATCAGGACCAGAGTTCACTCAACAACGCTTTGGATGAAAAGTTGGTGCGTTTTGTTTTATTTTGTCATTTCACAATCTATTAGTTAACAGACATAGGGCTGGCAATAAACTAGCACTTACTAGTTTCATTAAGCACCTGGAGTTCATGTATCTGTGCTTTGAATTCAAGTTCTTGTTGAGAAATTGACCAAAATATTGCCTGACATCTTGTTTTTGATTAATGTTTAATGTGTTAATGGTATTTGCAGTCTGAGGTGTCTGTACAGTTCGATGACTTGTTCAAAAAAGCGTGGGAAGAGGATTTAGCAGAACCGGAGAAAGATAGTATGTGTTATCTGCACTTAGTCATTTTCTTTATGGGTTCATCTGTATGTAAAGAACTGATGCTTAAGGGAAAATAGAAATAAAGAAGCTTAGTGAGTTTTGCCTTGATTTAACTGCTGATGAGAATGAAGACCAACCTGTGCTATGTTGATAAACAGTTCATCATTGAGCTCAGCATTGACTTGGATGGTTGAGATTGCCCACTTGCTATAAATTTAATATCCTGCATAGCAACTGAGCTATTAAATTGGTTCATTTCAAGCAGACTAAATTTGCTAGAAATGTAGGATATTCTTATAACTAAGCTTCTTTCAGTTGGCTGATGGCTTAAAGATTATGCAAGTTGTGCAGGAACAAATTTGATAATTGCTAATCATTTCCCATTTAGAACAAGTTCTACATTTTGGAAGTTTTGGGGATTGTACTGTTGAGACTGGATAAGTCACCAAAATCAAGCATGAATCTTCTTTAGGAATATCAATGAGTATTAGTCAAAGAAGCACATATGTTTATATTCATATTTTTATGTTTGAAGTTAATATGCCAATTACATGTATGGTTAGTGAGTAAATTTTTGCCTTCTGATCCTCTTTGTTTGGAAGTTGCACAGAAAGGGGATTAAGGAAATTGGCACTCAGCTTGATTACCTGGCTGATGACCCACTTATCAGTTTGTTGTATTTTGGTTGGTCACTGGGAGAGATTCGTTACTACCATGATGTAACTTGGAAATCTCTCTTAGCTTGACTGTTTTTCATCACTCTAGCATCTGATTGTTTCCTTTGAAGCTAGAAGGTCATTGAAGATGAAGTTTGGTTATTTAGTTAAATCTTACTTTCCCTCTTGATGGGATGAGCTATTCATCATGCAATGTATATCCCAAATTTTGGCTATAAAAGAAAAGGGCTTTACATGCATGCAGTTTTTTTAATTTGCATTTTTTTCCTCACATCAATGCTGTTATTTTAGCTCCTCAGTCAGAATCAGAGTTTGTTGAGTCAGATGCTGAAGCAAAAACGATTGGTGGGGTCAGCAATGTGCACGAGCCTGGTCTATCTGCGTTGGATGAGATATTATCAGTTGAATCAGGAGGATCAACATCAATATTGGATGGTGGTGCTGCGCAGCTGCAAAAGGAGGTAATTAGTTAAAACAAGCACTAGAATATGCAAATTTCTCATGAGTGGACAATATCATAACTGTTGCTCTTGATATGCTCCCTTTTCTGGTGTTACAATGCTTTTTTCTCACAAGTTCATATATTCTAGGCTTGGGCTGTTACTGAAGGTAGTGAAGCAATTGCAGATCGCTTTTATGAACTCGTTCCTGACTTGGCACTTGATTTTCCTTTTGAGTTAGATAACTTCCAAAAGGAGGTAGTAGTTTATGCAACTGTTTTTTTAATTATTATTTTATTTTAATATATATACTTATGGTTTGGTTTGGAATGTTAATTTTCAGGAGGAGATAAGACATTACTTGTTGACTTTTAACTTAAGATGGTGGCTTATGTTGACTTAATTCTTTGCATGTATTCTTTGATTAATTCTGCACTTGGTGTAAGGTGGACATGTTGAGCGGGGCTTTCTGGTTCAATTAACTGCTTAGTCCTGTGATCACACAAATGCTCAGTATCTTCAATTCTTTTTTTCTTTTCGTGAAGTCCATTGCTACCTTTTATTCTTCTTGTTGATTTTGGCTTTATTCTTAGGTTTGGCTCAACTTAGAGGCTAAAGAGTCCTTGTAATTAATTGGCTTGAAATTTTGAGACAATTTAAAAGGGTGGATCAGAATTTGGATCATACCTGCCGACTGTGGCCAATGTCTTGATTTCTTCTGCTTAACTAGTTTTTATGTCCAAATAAAGCTACCCTAAACTTTTGTGTCACGGTGCTACACAGGATGTTATCCAAGGGACCTAGTTTATCCATGTCTGAATCCTTCAGCCCTAGGGCAAATTTTTACTTTTATTTTTGTTAATATGATGATTTACAGATTTTGTGAAAATTATATAATTTCTCTTTTCGGTTATGATTATAGGCTATCTATTATTTGGAAAGGGGGGATTCTGTTTTTGTTGCTGCTCATACTTCAGCTGGAAAGACTGTTGTCGCAGAGTATGCATTTGCTTTGGCATCAAAAGTATGACACCTGAATGTTCCAAATACTAGGTTATTTTGCATTGTGTTGATAGATTGGTTTAATGTAGTTTTTTTATTAAGTGCATCTTCTATTTTCTGATATCTGGAATGTAGTTATGAGATTTCTGTATGAACTTGTGGTGTTCTTTGATATCATGCAGCACTGTACAAGGGCTGTGTATACTGCTCCTATCAAAACAATTAGCAACCAAAAGTATAGGGATTTTTCTGGGAAGTTTGATGTTGGCCTTCTCACTGGTGATGTTAGTTTGAGGCCAGAGGCTTCTTGTCTCATCATGACCACAGAAATATTAAGGTCAATGCTTTACCGAGGTGCTGATATTATACGTGATATTGAATGGGTAAAGGGATTCATTTATGTGGTATTTGTTTATTTATTTTACAAAGAGTAACTTCCTATTTCTCTTGATTGATCAGGTTTCTTCTCTTATGCAATTATTTTGACCATTATTACTGAACTTCTTTTCTTTGTCTTGTTTCTGCATCTATGAAAAGATAGGTTATATTTGATGAAGTGCACTACGTCAATGATATTGAAAGAGGTGTCGTTTGGGAAGAAGTTATAATTATGCTTCCGAGGCATATCAATATTATCCTCCTTTCAGCCACGGTACTTGCTTCTTCTTGGTTTTTGACTGAATATTGCAAGATAATTTACTGTTGATAACATTGATAATGTCTTTTTGTTTCCTTGCTTTTTTGTGCTACGAATGATATTGTTGCTAGAGCAGTATCTGTTGCTTCAAATGGAATTTAAAGCATGTGAAGCATCTAAATGTGGGCTTCAATCTGTGTAATTTCTGACGCCAGATTAAGTTATCTGGCTTTAGGATCCCTAAGTTATTGGTCTCATGATGAGCAAAGCTTCAACAATAGAATTTCTATAGCGCATTCCTTGCACTTCATCCCATGCAATGACATGCATATGAGCTTTATGTTTATTAGAAAATGGCGGACATGCCGAAGTTATGAGGTTTCTTGGGCTCTGCTGAGCTTTGATTGCTTTTTCTAGAGCCAAAAGCCATTGCAAAATGCGTAACTTCTTTGGATACTTTGGTTAATAGTGAAAGGCATTGCTGATTCTGTCCAATTGTCACTTTCCTCTTTTAGATCATGATTTGTCATAACTCAATGGTGAGGATGAAACTATTTCTGATTTTTAATTTGGGTAGATGGTCAAGTAGTCTCTAATTCTTTGCCCTTGGAAAACCAGAGCTGATTGAAGTGAAAGGTTGGTGCAGGAATATCTTCTTGCTATTAGAGGTATAGTCGCATCATTGATCATATCTTGAAAACATAATAGGTCATGATTGTATAAGAAATAACATTAAAGTTACTTTCTCCAAACTAAAGTCAGTATTTTGCTATGTATTTTGTGTGCTTTAAAACTATAGGCTTTCAAACAGATGCACAAGTTTAGGTTCTTAATTTTCTGTTTCTTCATCCCTTTCTTCATTTACATCCTAGTTATGGGTGAGCATAAACTGTTCTTTATTATCTTGCAGGTTCCAAACATAGTTGAGTTTGCTGATTGGATTGGTCGAACAAAGAAAAAGAAAATTCGTGTTACTGGGTGAGTAGTAAATCTTTATGATGATTGGAATTGAATTCTTTTAGGTGCTGGATATTACAAGTCCTTCTTCATTGCCTTCCATTGTCCTTTTTCTTTTCTTTCCTTTATTATATGCAGCAGAAAGTGACTTTTAATTTATGTTAGTTAACTCAGTGTCAATGAATTCCTGTTTTTAATATGTTTCTCTTATTAGGACCACGAGAAGGCCAGTTCCCCTGGAGCACTGCTTATTCTACTCTGGAGAGTTATACAAAGTATGTGAAAGTGAAACTTTTATAGCCCAAGGGTTGAAAGCTGCTAAAGTTGCATGCAAGAATTCAAGTGCAGTTGGCGGTGCTGCTAGATCATATGCTGAATCTTCAGCTCCTCGTGATGGGTCTCGTGTGCAGAAACATGAACATCATAATCGGGGTAAACAGAAGGAGCATTCTGGTCCTCGGAATTCAGGGAATTTCTTAGGAAGTGGTTGGAATAAAAAATATGGTGGTAACCAGAACAATTTGGGGTCATGGAGATCAGAAGCTTCCACCTGGTTGACGCTAATAAACAAGCTCTCAAAGAAATCATTATTACCAGTACGCAGATTATATCATATAACATATTTTTATGTAGTGAGCTTAGTTGATTCTGGTTATATATGAGAGTGACATCCCAGTGGCTTCTCAGAATTTATTATTTTTTTATAGTTTCACCTTTTCTTTCTATTCAAACATGGAGAGGATAACTCGATGGTTCTTTTGAATTCTGAAACACAGGCCAATATTAGAGGAAGATTTTGGAAGGAAAACACCTTTGATGATAAATAAACATGAGAAATCAGTGTCTAGCATGTTTTATGTGCAATTTTCATTGTATCAATAGATAGAAATTCTAGTTTCTTTGACAAATCATGGCATTGCAGTTATGGCTCTAATGTCTGTGAAATAATCATTGATATTCTTTCTAGTTGCTGCTTTCACTGTGGTCATATTTGGCGTTGGTTCCTTGAAATAAGCCAATGGATTAAAGAAATATTTTACAGTTTTTTTATTAGTAAATTTACTCAGTCCTACATGATTTTAAACTTCGCTGACTTTTAAATTATGGTGACCTTAGTTTCTACACAGTATTGATCCGTTCATGTTTCAAATAAGAAAAACACTGAAAGTATGTGATTGGGGTTTCCCTTCTCTTATTATATTTTGAGCATTGTGGCCTTTACTTGTGTTTTCAGGTGGTTATTTTTTGTTTCTCAAAGAATCGCTGCGATAAATCGGCAGATGCTATGATTGGTAGTGATCTCACTAGTAGTTCAGAGAAAAGTAACATCCGAATTTTTTGTGACAAAGCATTTTCACGACTAAAGAGCTCTGATCGAAACTTACCACAGGTTTGCAGGCTTATATATTGATTATTTCTTAATAGGAACCATGAGGACTCTATTTGTGTTAATTTGTGTGTTGTGTGTGCGTGCGCATGTGTATAGATTGTCAGAGTTCAAAGCCTTCTTCGTCGGGGAATTGGTGTCCATCATGCAGGGTTGCTTCCAATAGTAAAAGAAGTTGTTGAAATGCTTTTCTGTCAAGGTGTGATTAAGGTAAGGCTGTGTAGTTGCTTTACTGCCTCTATTATATATACCACCTTTTCATTTCTTAAAATGGTGCTGTTATTACTGGTGATGGTTTTCAAGAGGTTAATAACATAGGAAATCATTTTCATGAACAATTTAAAAAAAATGTAGAAATTGCACCTTGTTTTGGCATCTGATTGGATTATATTGGTCATTCAGGAGCTATATGTCATTGACCCTCATCTCTATTCTTGCTTTAGGTTTTGTTTTCAACGGAGACATTTGCAATGGGGGTTAATGCTCCTGCCAGAACAGTGAGTGATTGATATGTTGCTAAAATCAGAAATCTATCTATTGCTATAGTAGCTATCTATCTTGTAGGTTTAAGATGTGTATTTTGACGGAAGTTCATGTTTACTAATTTTGTTTTTGGTAAAATTCAACCAACAGAAAGTGTGTATGCCATCTCAGCTTAACATTGAAATTGTTATTTTCCAATGAGGGCATAGGTCTATCTTTCGCTGTTTTGAATTTGCTAAGAAGTCAGTACACCAGATTTTTTTTTAATATTATGAATTATTGACCACAAAAATGTGCTGCGTGAAAAATTTCTGTACTTCTAAAGGAGCATTAAAACTGGTGTGAAGTTTTTTGTTCCAGAAGAAAGGAATTGAGAAAGTACTGATGTGAAACATCTTTAACCTATATGCTAATTGCATGACTGCATCCACTTGTATCCTACATATGACATCTTCAAAGGCCAGAGATTGATTGTGTTCAGATGTTTTGCAGGTTGTTTTTGATAATTTAAGGAAGTATGATGGCAGGGAACATAGGCAATTACTTCCAGGAGAATATACTCAAATGGCAGGTCGTGCTGGCAGAAGAGGACTTGATAAAATTGGTACAGTTGTCATAATGTGCCGTGATGAGATCCCGGAAGAGAGGGATTTGAAACATGTTATAGTTGGAAGTGCAACCAGGCTGGAGTCTCAGTTTCGACTGACTTATATCATGATCCTTCATCTTCTTCGTGTTGAAGAATTGAAGGTACTTATAACTTTAGCTTTTGCAATGGATAACAATTTGTTGAAGTCACTCCTCTTTTAAAAGAAAAAATTTATACTAGCTGCCTTGTCATTTATCACTGCATTGACTGATTTTCAATTGTCTTGTGTTACAATGTGCATGGGAATGGACCTTAACAATGTATATTATGCATGCTTTTTTTAATTTTAAATTGAAAAAAGAGAAGTTTATTTTTTGTGTTACATTTCGGCCTTCTGGACACATCCTTTTTCTGTTAAATGGAATTAGATATTTTAAATAAATGTAAGGTTTCTGCAAGCCAGTTACCCATTTGTCATTTTACTAGTGGTGACTGGGTAAATGTAGGTGGAGGACATGTTGAAAAGAAGTTTTGCAGAATTCCATGCTCAGAAAAAACTTCCAGAACAGCAACAACTTTTGATGCGAAAACTTACTCAGCCAACAAAAACCATTGAGTAAGTGTTTGAATAGTAGAATCATGATAATTTTTCATAATGAGTCATGAATAACGGGTCGGCTTTTGTGCTAGAAGACTTTAAATCTTCAAGGCTGTAGTGCTTGTATCATCAGTAAATGCATGATGGTTGCCTTTGGCATTAATTTCAATTATCAATCATCTCATAAGACATGACCAAATGGAAGATTACCAAGTCTTTAGTTGTTTGAACCTACCATCAATTGTTGATAACTGTATAGTTCATCAATCATGGCTTTTTGCATGTAGATGTATTAAAGGTGAACCAACAATTGAGGAATACTATGAGTTGTTCTCAGAAGCTGAGAAGTATAACAACCAGATAACCGAAGCAATCCTGCAGTCCCCTTCTGCCCAGAAATTTCTAATACCTGGAAGGGTGGTAGTCGTGAAATCGCAATCAGTAAGTTCTTAAATTAATTAAATTCTGATTTTCTTGTTTATTTGTTCCTTGTTTATTTGTTCTCTCTCTCTATTTTACCATATGGAATTTTCTTGCCTTTTGAAGTATAGTAATTTGCTGCTAGCCTGCTTAAGTATTTTTACGGGTAAAGATGTTTGTTTCTTAAATGAACTTTCTTGATTACTGACCAACATCTGGTTAAACATCTTGTTCTGGAGGTGGAACCTATTTTATAGATAGGAACTATGAGATTTATGCTTCAAAAGTACAGTAATTTCTGTGAAGTAAGACTAAGACCATAAGTATCATTATTTTGTTGCTTTTTTTTTGACAATGATGAAGTTAAATGATCAGTGAATTATCATTGCAATCATCTATTCTCTTTGATATTACCTTATGATCAATAACTTAATTTTCTTTTCTAAGCTTATGGTACATTTAGAGTGCTTATGGCAGCTGAACTCATATCGTTAACAATTGCAGGCCCAGGATCACTTGCTAGGAGCTGTTGTGAAAGCACCTTCTACCACTAATAAACAGTACATTGTTTTATTGCTGAAACCTGATATATCATCAACAACGGAAACTCCCTTGGATAAAAAAAATGTGGATTTCCCAGAAGGTTATTTTGTGATGCCAAAATCAAGACGTGGTCTTGACGATGACTATTTTGCTCCTGTTACTAGTCGTAAGGGTTCAGGTGTTATCAACATAAAATTACCACACCATGGCAATGCTGCTGGAGTGAGTTATGAAGTCAGAGGAATTGATAATAAAGAGCTATTATGTATATGCGAGTGCAAGATAAAGATTGATCAAGGTCGGCTCCTTGAAGATTGCAGTAGTGCTGCTTTTTCAAAGACAGTTCAACAACTGTTGGATTTGAAATCTGATGGAAATAAATATCCTCCAGCCCTTGATCCATTGAAAGGTATTGAAATCAATGTTGGTGATTTGAGGAAAGATGAAATGCATATTGCATTTGTAAGTTCTCCATTTGGGCTTGTGTGATCAGATTCTTCAGTGACATCATTAATTAAATATAACGAAGTTGAAAAAGTTTAAATTATCTCTCTGTTTCTGGTTCTTCCAGCTCTGCAGATAACAATGTTATCTTTTTGGGGTGGTGGACTGGTGGTAATATGGGTAAACCTGGTTATGCATCGGCAGTTACTGATGTTTGAAATTGATGGCTGAATTCGTTGTTAGATTATTCAGATGGGACAGCAACTCTAGGACTTCTGTATTTTGATTTTAGTTTATAGATTTACTTCCCCATAAGGTGACCATAGAACTGGGTGGTCCTGTTTCAGATTTGAAGCTGAGAGACATGAACCTTGTGGAAGCATACTACAAATGGACTAGCCTATTACAAAAGATGGCAACGAACAAGTGTTATGGTTGTATAAAATTGGAGGAACACATGAAGTTAGCCAAAGAGAATAAGAAGCACAAAGAAGAAGTTAATGCTCTGAAATTTCAAATGTCAGATGAAGCACTTCAACAAATGCCAGACTTTCAGGGCCGGGTATATGTTTTTATTTTATCCAATTGTTTTGGTAATAATGAATCATGAGATTCATTATCACACCTTCTTCTGAATGTTTTAAGCTTATATGCAGATTGATGTTCTGAAGAAAATTGATTGCATAGATGATGATCTTTTAGTTCAAATTAAAGGTCGTGTTGCCTGTGAGATGAACTCAGGGGAGGAGTTGATATGCACAGAGTGTTTATTTGAGAATCAGCTTGATGACCTGGAACCTGAAGAAGCAGTAGCTATAATGTCTGCCTTTGTGTTTCAGCAGAAGAATACTTCTGAACCTTCTCTTACTCCCAAACTTTCTACAGCCAGGCAAAGGTTAGATACTTTATTAGTTTATTTCTCCATGCTTTACTCTCTGTAAACCTGTATAAGATCTTATTGTTAGATTTTTTGCCATGTTATAAATCATGGCTAATGTCTTATGTTTTCTCAAATATGATCTTTGGAAATGAACATTTCAAATGCTGTGCATCTAGAGCTTGCTAGTATTTACTGCATGCTGCTTCCAAAATAGGGTATCCTTGTCATTTTGGTACTTAGCTTTCATAGGAAGCAACGCTCACTTTCTGAATGTCTTTTTGCCATTGATTGTATGAGAAATGAGAGAGAGAGAGAGGTTACACTTCAGCAGGTTTGTACTCGAGGAATCCTAGTTATAAGTTCTGACATGGTTTCCTCCAGAAATCCTGGAAGAGTTGCTGTGCTTCAGCTGGTGTACTACTGAGAAATCCTAAATTGTAGTTCTGACAGAATTTAATTTTTGATCTAATGACTGACATGGAGGCTTCTTGTCTCAAATTCTTTCCTATGCTATTTTATATTTATTTAGTCATCAAGCCAATCCCAGATTTTGTTGATTTCAGATTATACGATACAGCTATAAGACTTGGGGAGCTTCAAGCCTATTTCAAACTACAGATAGATCCCGAGGAGTATGTAAAAGACAACCTCAAGTTCGGTCTTGTTGAAGTGGTTTACGAATGGGCAAAGGTTTACATTTACTTGTGCAAACACCTAGTCAAATTAGCAGTGGCCTTGATGCATGCTTAGTCATCTTACATATCGTCCTTCTGGCAGGGCACTCCGTTTGCAGATATCTGCGAGCTAACCGACGTTCCCGAGGGGCTAATAGTGCGAACCATCGTCAGATTGGATGAAACATGTCGTGAATTTAGAAATGCTGCGGCTATTATGGGCAATTCTGCTCTGTACAAGAAGATGCAAACTGCTTCCAATGCAATAAAGCGCGACATTGTTTTTGCAGCCAGCCTGTACATCACTGGACTGTAACTTTCTCAGTGCCTGAATGCATGTGTGCCTAAATCATGCTTAGAAGCGAACCAAACTGTGGGAAACATTTTCTTTTCTTTTCTTTTTTGTATTAATGCTGATCTTCCATAGTTGGGCAAATGATGCGTGCATTATTTCCCGGGAAATGTAAATAAATTACAGCTGACTATGACTATTACCATAGATCGAGAATCATTCAGAAATCAATATTCATGGAAGATTTGGATTGATTGTATAAAATTTCAGTGTTTTTATTATACTTTTAAATTTTTTTTAAGAAAAAAGAGGGTGTTTAATAATGCTAATTTTTAATTTAATTTACTTATTTCTTTTATAAATATTTAATTTTACACCATATTATAATATAAAAACTACGTTGTAATCAGAAACTTGTGAGGCCGCAGTCCCCAAAAGTATGAGACTTCTGGCAACTTAGAACCGTATTTAAATTTGACTGCCTGTTGATCCAGTCCAGTCCATTGAGTCTAACTCAGATACAGTCAGTGTATGAACTTTTTATTTTAGATCTAACCCTCGTGTCAGATCAACCGGACACTTCATCAGCTTATCTCATCGGTGATACTGATGAATCATTACAAGAGTGATACGTCAATTACAAACTAAGTGGTGGTTGTATCTGATTAGAACCCACCTCAAGTTGGTGATTCATTTATGAATTTGGTTTTGCAGGAGGGCTCTCAGTCTCTTCTCTACGGTCCACATTCATGCTTCATTCTTTCTGCTCACTCTCTCCGTATCGTAAATACAAATACTAAAACTACAATTTTCTTTTCCATAAATAATTAAAAGATAATATTCTTTTTGTGTTTCAAAGACTCTTCGTTGATCATGTCTGGTTGGAATCATCATATGATGTGAGTCTTTTTTTTTCGTAAAGATTTTCCTTCATTTTTGTGCTGTTTCTCATCCAAAATCAAATACTCTTTGCAGGTTTGAAAGGTATTTGTACGATTATCCGAGAAAAAACAACATGCATCATACTGCAAGAGATTTTCATGAGAGAGGCCAACCTTGTACTGGATCCTGCGGTTCCAGCCGGTAATTTTGTTTCATGTTATTTTAGTCATTTGACTGAAAGATTACTGTTATTTATCGCTGCTGCTTGAGGCCTTATGGTTAATCTTTAATTAATTTTGATCACGAATGGTTTACATTCTGAAGAGCAATTTGATTCTTTACGTTCTTGATATAATTTTCTTCTTTTATTTAAAAGAAACCGTATTAATTTACGGATTTGAGAATCAGAGCAGCAAAACAATTGGTAAAGTAAATTTCTTTTCTTTACTTGTTAAATTGTGCCAATGTTTGTTGGTTCTCTAACTGAAATTTCTTTTATTGTAGGTGTCTCTTTCTTCGAATGTTTCTTTCTAGCCATTAATGTTCCTGACGGCTTTTCGTACGAGTGGTGGTTGGTATTCTATGACATATATAGATCACGGAATCCTAGGGATCATACCGAGGGGGCCCAAACGTGACGGTGCTTATTTAATCAATTTTTTCATTCAGTGTGTTAGTTTCAGTGCGTGCGTGTTCTTAGAAGTAATTTAGTCTTTTCTTTATTGCTTGATTTGTCATTAGGTTGGGCAAATTAGGAAAGCAAGGCAACAAACCGATCATTCTCCATCAAGACCATATTTGAGAATGAGCGAATAATTTCACACTTGCCGACTGATGGTGATTCCTGTCAATTCCTCGACTCCTGCATTAGTGAATTTGGTTCAGTTCAGGATGGTTTTATAATTACCGCATTGATTTAGCAATCATCTTTTAATTACTTACTTGTCCTACATTTATTGTGTACTACAATGAGACGGTGCTTTTTTCCTCTCAAATTTATTACTATATTCTGGATGATTTTTCTGATGTTTACTTATTGTTTATATTGATTTTGCACTGAAAAAGTTGGACTTGACAATATAGTGGTGCTAAGCTGTGAGGACAACCATGCTGTGACTGAAAGAATCAGAAATTAACTTCTTGAATGCAGAATCAGAAATTAACTTCTTGAATGCCTTGTTCACTCTGTTTATCTTGATTTGAATTAAACTAATAAAAGATGATCCAAGTAGCCTCAATCAAGCATTTGACTGCATGTTTTTACCGGTAATCAGTAAGATGCTTTAAATGTAAATCACTTATATATCGTGCTTGATGCTTATAATTTATAGGGTTCAACACCGGGGTCAATCCTTTAGAAAGAACTGTATGTGTGAGAGTCAAGTTAATAATTGCACTTTACAGGGAGCTGAGCAAGTTCCCCAAGGCATCTCTTCATCTTCACAGCAAGATCTATTGACATCCACATGTGAGTTGAATCTTCCAGGAAACCTGACCAATTTAACTGGCCAAGAACTAGGCTGTTCAGTTCCTGCAGCATCAGGAAAAGCTGATATTACATCAGAAGAGGGGTCAAATTGATGTGCTTACACTTGAACAAATTACATCTAGTCTCACCAATGCACATGCATAAACATGGTGTACATATGTATAATTGCATTATGATTAGAAGGTTTCTTGCTGTTGCATAAATAAGTCTACCACAGAACATCTGGGCTTTGCTATAGTTGATGTGGGTGTAAACTAAGTAATTGATGCTCTATCTCTATGTTTTACAGGAAAATGATCCAATCCCTCCACCTCCAGGGTTTGAGAATTATGTATTAAACTCAAGTTGGGTGACAGAAAAATATCAGAAAGAGCTCAAGGATAAATCACTATCAGCTAAGGTGGTAACTGCTATAGAGGATCAAAGTCTAATTTTTTGTCATACTCAAGTCCAGCCATCTATGATGTGTGGATTCTCTTGCCAATGCATAGGTGTCATTCTCCAGCAGTTTTTACTTTTTGATTTGTTTCAACCACATATATCTTTCTCAAAGCAATAAAATATGAGTTAAAGATGTGGCTTATGACTGTTCATGTGTCCAAAATATTTACCACCTCCCAAAGTAAAAGAATTATCCACATCAATTTTGTTGGCTCACCTTTATTACTGGATTTAGTTTGCATGCATAATCATACCCCCAAAATTGGTAGTTATGAGACAAATGATGGATTGACGAGGGGGTCATAATCATGTACCTCCAACTCAGTGGTCGTGAGATGAATGATTGGTTTCATTAGTGTAGCACAAACACACTCTTTTATAGAAGTGCAAGTGCAAACACAAATTTTGATGATGTTTGAGTATATTGTAGTCAAGTCTACAAGACCTGGAGCTGTTTTAAGTAGGCCTCTGAGACCTTGTTACAGAAATGTGACATCATTCCTTCAACTTCCATAACGAATGATGTTTAATATTCTGTTAATATTATGAGCTACTTAAATGAATAAATAGTGGAGTTGGCCTGTCTAAGCATGAAGTGACACTGGTGTACTCTTGGATTGTGTGTTTCTTGTGGTTTAGAGTGATGGACAGAGCATCAACACATCAGACTCCATGGATGGAAAAAGCACTGTGTTAGGAGACATCGATACTACTTCAGAAGCTTCCTTCATAAAACACAAGTTCGATGACAACAATGTCAAATCATCTTGTCCACATGCTAATGGCAACCAAGTTAATGATTGTTCTTCCAGCAAGCTTCCAGAATGTGTTACAACTGCAGCTTTGACAGGTATTCTTTGTATTAACTTCTAGACGAGAGTGAAATGCATAGATCTTTTCTATGATTGATACGGAAAGTTAATGCGGTAAGGGTAAGTACTAACTTTAGACAATCTATCTACAGCAATTCTTGGTGAAGATAGTTTGTTATTTGAAAGATAGGTAAAAATGTAAATAGTAAACCACTTTATACATGTCCAGTTTTGGAGCTAACCAATACTATCTTAATTTCCCTGTATTTACAGAGTCTCTTTTTCTCTTCCAATGAAATGAGTGTGTGTTTTATTTAGGATACTAGATTCTTCACATTTACTGTGCATGATATGAATCACCTAACTCTTCTCTTTGTTGATTAACTTATTCTAACCTTTAACTTGTGAGATCCGCCAATTCTTTCAACTTTGCTTTTTTTATTCAATCACTAATAGACTTTGATCCTGCACAAAAATTTTCAGTCATGCTGGATTTGCTACATGTACCATTTCTGCAATTCATTGAAGCAGAAATTCTTAGGAATTCTATCATATGATATTAATCAAAATAGTAGTGCTCTCTTATTCAATTTGTTTTAGGGAACAGGGTTTTGAGGCATTCCGTCTTCTTCCTTAGGAATTGATACTAACAGTTCGGTGTTTGGTTCTCACCTTTGTTTCAGATTTGTTTCCTGTACTATATATAATAAATTTCACATTGAGGTCTAATTGTAGACTTTGTCCTCACAGTCCATCAAGTTGTGGAATCCAAAAAAGAGCTGTAAATCGATATCAATAACTTTTTGAAGCACAGGATGGGTTAATATCTGCATTAACAAATTCCTTTGTGCCAAAGTTTTGCTTGGGTAGACTTGATCAATATGTGATGCTACTGAAATGAGGCTTTGTCATATATATGCCCATAGTTTTAGTTTCAGTATGTAGATACAGGCTCTTGGCCTTTGATAGCTGCTATATTTTATTTCTTTTCTCTCTTTTTCTAGGGGTTGGGATGTGCACATGGATATTCGCTTCTCATGATCATGAATGGCTTGAACTAGATGTCATAATTTTTTACAGAAAGAGAAAGGCAATGGTTGCTATGGCTATTTCTCATTTCTCTTTTTATTTTTATTTTTTGGGTTAGTTAAAACTATGAAGGGCTCACTTAAGACTACAAAGGAAAACTTGGAATTTTGATTTGCAGTTCTACAATTTCCCATTAGGCATGTAAAGGTATAGGCACAACATGTCAATGGAAGTCTTCAGAAAAGAACCAATATAATAATTATTTACAGTGCACCAATTACAGTTTATGTAGATAACTGGTAATAAAATCGTTGGTAGTTAGATGTTAAAATAATCATTTTCTTATTAATAATAAAAATTTTCTCGATCGTTACTCTTTTAAGTGCATTGACTATTAAGCGTGCTAATTATAGTTCCTGTTTTGTTTTCTTCTTGGGAACAATGATCTCTGAGTACAGTAGTTTTTTTATATTTGATACACTTCCAGTTTCATATAGATGTTGGAAAATCAGGGTCAAAATCCCGTTTTGCTTATTAAAAGGGATATTTCTTCTATGCTCAAGCAATGTGGATATCCTAGTTATTCATTTCTTCTCTCTCTTTCTCTCTTTCTGTCAATTCATAAATTAGAGGCTATAGCACCTGTTGTAGAGTTAGAGCCGAATCCACTCATCCACTTGCTATTGCTTCTTCTGAAGTGATAGGCACTCAAAGGGACTAACCAGTAGGCTAGATGGAGCTGCTGTATATTGGAATAAATAGAAGATCTGTCCCAATTTGTGTCCTTGTACCGCTGGTTCAGTCCCAAGTAAATAACATATGATTTGGATCGCTTCGGTATGCAGAAGTGGAACAAGCACGTGATATGACACTATCTTAGTTGTGGTATGTTGAGAGTGGGTTTCTTTTGAGTTTTCCTACCATGATTAGATCGAAGGTCATCTCATAAGGAGAAGGGTAACTTTTCATGGTTACTGCTTCAGTTTTCTAGAAATAACATAATAATATTTGAAGTTCTTTTACTGCTTTTTATGATGCATCTTTCAAATGTCAAAGAAACAATACGTATGTATGTATTTAAAGGATCTTGCTTGTCACCAGAATTGGTGTTTGAATTTTTAAGTCTAACTGACTGCGTGTGGTCATAATAAGTTGTAGTTTGTTAAGGTATGTAGCAAATTATTTTTCACATGTTTGAGACAATATTAAGATAAGTGCCGCACTGACTGCAAATTTTCTTTTGGAAGGAAAAAATGCGTTGCTGCTAAAACTCCTATGGTTATTCTTGCTTTAATGATTGCTGGCTATCATAGAAATTTGAACTGATTGATCGGCTTAAATCAAAAGAAAAAGACAGTTATTTCTTTCTCATATAATTAATATGAATTTAATGTGAATACTGAATTATAATATATTAACTACAATTGAGTACTGTCATTATTTGTCTCAGTTAAATCCATTGTAGTTTTGGTGAAAGCAAAATAAGGCCATTTGTTTTTATATATGTTAATTGTTGGGGGCCTGTGGTGCCGATGACTGTGGGAGGTGACGGGGGTTGAATTGCAGGGTTCATAACTCGAGGAAGATGGAAAGATATTGAAATTTTAATGCTGGAAGGCTTGATGTTTCATCCAGAATGCATTGGCTTCTTTTTTCTCTTGTTTGAATCAGTTGTTAGGAGTTCTGGAAATAGTGCTTGCTAGAAAACACTGTTTATTCTGAACTTGCATCACAAGACAAAGAAAGTTTGATTACATGGTAAAAAGACAGCTGTGATTGAATGTTCTAGGCTTTTATTTCATTTTTTTATTATTGTTGTTCCCTTCTACTGTAATATTCTATGCTTTTAAAAGTATAATTTCAGTGCGCTTATTGTCCCAACATTTAATTTTTATATCTTCCTCTTGATTGTTCACTTGACTATCGTATTATTAAATGCAGATGGGATACTATTGGAGGCATTAATGTCAATTACAATGTTCACAATTCCATATATGCCTTACGAGCTCCCTTTTGGAACTTCAGAAAATCCCAGTGATGTGTTCCTTGTCAGGTTCGTAATTTTTGATAAGATACTTCAACAAATAAGCTGCCAGCATACTTAATAGTTATAATTATCACATAGCAAATGGTATTAATATTTGTAATCTCGAGTTTTGCAGAGGCTTTTTGATCAGCCATCTCAACAACGAAGTTGTCTACCCACTTCACATAGCAACTATAGAGTTCAGCAAATGCTTTTTCATTCTTTTCAAACCGCTTGTATCCGTATGCTTCGACAGCTATAGAAGTGGAAATGCAGGTATGTTAATGTTTTTCTGGAATAACAACTATTATTCGTCTCATTTCTGCTTTTCTTTTCTTAAATAACACATGCGGAGTATATTACAGATATAGAAACTACAATATGATTGGCATTTTTTGACATAATTGTAAAATAATTGTTTTTGCAATCCTTCCATATGCTGGCCTGCTTTTATTGTCATGAATACTACAATGTCATGAGTTATTAGTAGTTTTAAGTATGTGAACAGCTACACTCATGTAGCTACCATAGGCGAGAAGCAGGTATCATTTCGAGGAATTTAAGTGTAATTAAACGTAAGATTTTTTGTATTTAGTTTTTATATCTATGCTGATTTCCGTCTATATTCAACAGTTTAAAACTCTATGAGCATGCAGATACTAATGACAGCACTGCTGAAGTTGCTTGTGTAAAAGAATCGTATGTTTCAATGCTGTGCTCTCACAAGTAATTTTCGTGAGATTGGCAAAAGAATTCATTATCACAGGCTGCATTTGGTTCAGAGAATCGGAATGAAATCTTGTTGAATTCAATTGCTACTCTTATCTCTGTAAGAGATCGAGAATGGTTTGGCAACAATCTTTTGCTGAAGAAGCTGAATTTCTCGTATAGAAGCAACGCTGCCAATCAGAGCCACTTTAGCCCAAGTTTCCGCTAAAGAAATGAGCAAGTGACTCTCAAATTACTAACCATCATTTTAGATATTTTCTCTGATTTCTTGTCTCCGGTTAACGTTTCTAGTGTAGTGTTATCGACTGCTTGAAATGAAGTGATTGTCTTCAACTTTCAGTCGTACACCTATAAATTATCTCTGAACATAGCATATCTTATTTTATATCATAGTTGTCTATCACAGGAAGCTAGAATTACAACTCAAAAACCAAAAGCATCTGAAGGCTACACAATGCACACCACATACAACAATTTTTAAACCCCCTCGATGAAAAGCAGCACAGCCCCCAGATGCAACTTATTGGCAACAATGGAAACAGTGACACAGTTGCAACAAAACGCAGAGGCACTCACGAAACGCCAGTCTTTGTTTGAAGACAATAGCCATTTCAATTGTCACTCCTATTTGGCTTGTCCGAAGAAAAAGTTTCCTGAATCAAACAAACCGTGAAGTCAAGTCAGGCCAGTGTAAGACTTTTCCAGGAGAGATTATTATGTTAAATGTGGAATGTGAAGTAAGTACCATATCATCTGCAGATGGAATCCAGTCATTAGTTGCGGGGTTCCCCTTGCACGAACCATGACAGGCAGTGGTAGTGTCTGGAGCTAGGCCGAAGCATTTACCATTTCCAATTTCCATTTTGATAAATCCTGTTCCAGTCTGGAAAGAAAACAAGTTTTCTCAATTCTTGAAGTCAACTATAGATCATTTTTATACCTCAGGCTCAGCATTTCTGCATTCCTGAAAAACTGGCTCCAAATTTGATATTTAGTTCTATAGAAGCTGTGACAGCAAGTAAGTTTCTGGGATTTTTCCATAGTTCCTAGAGAAAACATGCAAAATAAAAATTTTAAAAAAAATCAGGGTAATAGTACCGTGTGGTGCTGCTTGTCAACGTAGTTGAGATCCTTGTAATATTCAGTCTCCTGGAATTCTTCCGAAGCTTCGGTTTTATTATAGTTAATTTCCTTCTGATAACCAAAAGTCAACAAGCGTTTGTAGTCCAACGGTCAGGATAATTGCCTTCCAAGCAATAGACCCGGGTTCGACTCCCGGCAAACGCAAGTTTATATTTTTTTTCTGAAAAAAGAATGCACAACTAACCTGAGGATCATTTTTCTGGAGACGCTGAAACTCGACGAATTCTGTATTGGAATCGTTGTTATCATAATTAGCATCCACGTACTGAGAAGAATAATCACTTCTCTGAGGCTTAGTATGGCGCTTGGGAGCCAATTTATCAAAATACTCCCTCGTCTCCCCTTCTATTTTCGCCTCTTCTTCACTTGACAGATGAATATCGCTTCTGTTTGGCCTCCTTGCACACTCCATTTCGCTCGAAATTCTGCACTTGCTTGTGATAAGATATGATTGAAGAGATGGATATAACTGGCTAGCATAGCATAGCAGGCAAGATATTTATTAGCTTGATTTTGTACGGAATGCCAGAAAATATCTTGAAACCTTTTGCAAAAATATCTTGGGAACCTTATCCAACTACTCCGTTAAGTAGATGGAACTGTTAGGTGAGAAAATTATGCTTCTTTTCGTAGCATGTGCTTTGATCTGGCCATTGTCACTCTCACATACAAAGCTCCACGTCCTCCTAATATTTCAGTTGCTCTGTTTAGTTGGCTCTTGAAAGGTTTGATATTTAGCTGGGAAGATGCAGTACAAAGTGAAACAAGTTGACCATTTTGGGGTCCTTTTTAACTGTTCAGCTTAATTTTAAAATTACAATTTTAATTGCTTGCAAATTATGTTCCATCATACAGCACCTGGATCTCAGTCAACCTTTAATTTTGTACTTAGAAAGTTAACATTATGATTAAAGGTGCATATCCCCAAGTCTCCCTCTCTCTTTGCGGTGGAAATCTTCTCAAACTTGGAATAGCTTCATGAACACATCGCTTGAAATAATAGCAATACATTTGTTGCTCTCAAACTCATCCAATACAATGTTTCGGAAATATTGATTTTGTGTGAATGAATGTACAAACCAGAAGAAACCAACCTTCAGTCATACCAATCAAAAATTTTGGGCCTAGATTCAGCTGTGTTCTACCTTTTCTGCACTTCAAAAGACTGATAAAAAAAGTTAGAACTAGTTTAATCAGAGCCCTTTGATGAACCTTAATTGCTCAGAGCTGCGACCTCTCTTCATATGCATGCACCAGGAATTTATTCTGAAGGTATGGACAGAATCAAGTATTGGTTTGATAATCTTCAGATTATCATACCTAATCTGACTTAATTCTCAATTCATCTTGACATTAGCCCACCTTGAGATGAATTCCTGATTACGTTCCCAAGGATGAGGATATATCAGACGCCCTCTCTTAGGTAACGGTATAGTTCATATGCATAATCCATACCCAGTTCCGCATCAATGTCTTTCTCATTCATAGCATTCAAACCTGTGATTGAAGATTCAAACTTTCTGCCAAACTTCAGAAAACGAGACAAATACATGGTAGCTGATCGATGCTACAATCTTTTTTGACTTCCGTTCTTCCTAACCACTGTTTCATCTTTTGATTCAAGCCATGCATTGTGTCGGGAAAGCTTGACACTCCAAACACCTCCGCCGAAACTGATAAGATTATCAGCACACAAAGTATCACTTCCAGTTGGCCTTCTCTCTATCTGTGCAGTAACACCCTTCTCTTCCTCTCTCAAAACCACCCTAAGAATTACAAATGGAAATAAAATAACACTACCGTTACTCTGTGTGTGTGTGTGTGTGTGTGTGTGTGTGTGTATCATGAAATGTTTATGTCCATTTTCGAAAGCAATCTGTCATGAATACTGGAAAGCTACTTCTCCGATCCCTCAACCACTACAAGTATACTAACAAGAGAATAACAACAAATTACAGCAAAGCACTTGGAATAGGAGGAGCTCTTGCCAAAATTCCGTTGTGTCAGTTAAATCAATGGCGCAGAATATTTCCATGTTTGAAACCTTTTAAACCATTATACGGTGGGACATAAGGTGCTAACAGTACCGTACAATGAAAGAACAGAAGTATCTGAATATCCTAATTTTACACCATTTGAAATTTAGTTAACCGATTGAGAGTAGCGACGACAGCTTAAAAATGAAAGGAGGATAGATATTTAGATTCTTATCATATTGAAAACTTTCTATTGTCATATCGTTGAGTTGATTGTACTGCCAGTCTATCACATGATGTTTCCAAGTGTGTCCATATCCAGCGTGAACATCATCTGTCTTTCCTTCTGATATAAAGACTATGTTTCCAAGTGTGTCCTTTGTTCCATGCGCCACGGGAGATCAAGGTAATTATCTTAACCTTAAATGTAACATTGAATCTTGATGCTGTAAAGGTTTCGTCCAACATTTGCTCAGCCGGGTGCTTGAACTAGAAGAAGAAAAAAAAAGGCTTTTTTTCCGATGACCTCTGCCTGCAATTTTATATTTTCTGCAATCCCATCAACAACTCTCTGTTTGCAATCTCTTTTTATGAATTGTCCAGATTCTCTGATTTCATGCTTATGCAGTTTTGTTAAAAGGACTCAGCTACTCAGATTACAAAAATGAAAGCACATACTTCAGGGCTTCAGATGCATCTGAATTCTCTAGGAAAGAATCAATAGATCGCAGAGATATATATTAATGCCAATCTAATTTCAATAGTCTGATGATTTAGGCTAGGATCAGACTGATCAGTTATTCCCCACAAACAAATGATATCAAAACTTTGCGGCAAAGGAACTTTCTGGCGTTTCAAATAGGCAGTT
The DNA here is from genome assembly GCA_019650275.1 of Xylocarpus granatum. Classification (NCBI taxonomy): domain Eukaryota; kingdom Viridiplantae; phylum Streptophyta; class Magnoliopsida; order Sapindales; family Meliaceae; genus Xylocarpus; species Xylocarpus granatum. The sequence continues at coordinate 118,168 of BNST01000291.1, read as the reverse complement.
GTTGCGCATTTCTGGTTAACACTTGCTAGAATTTTCCCTTGAGAATCTCTCACGTGGGCAGGAATCACCACCCCCCCTCCCCCTCTTTAGCTCATCAGATACCCCATCACCTTTTCCCCATGAAACCTCCGATATAAGTTCTTGTGCACGTCCATTTCAGCTTTAACTAGAGCTTTTCTTCATGGACGCCAGCCTCTCCTCACTTCACAACCCAGATCGATTCCGCCGCAATTGCTTCACCCAATACCGCGACACGAAGGCCATGGACCCTGTTGAGCTTCTTGTCATTTTGCCCACCTGTCATTTTGCCCAATTTTGCTCTAAGTATCTAGCCACTGTTCATCTCAAGATGGAAGAGTCCTTGCTTGGAGACTTGGAGCAGCACTGCCGAGTACTGGCTGGAGACCATCCAAGGAGTCAATTTTACGGTGAATTCTTCGGGTTGGCCGAGGCTGTTTGGTTGCTTCACTTGCTAGTATTCTCGCTCGACCCCGTGCCTTGTCAGTTTGAGGCAAGCAGGGGAACAGGGTACCATCCACCGTATATAGATAGTGTCATCAAAATTTCTAGTGGCAGGCTGCCTGCCGGTCAGATTTTGTGGTTTCCTGTGAGCCCTGGCTTCAAGCTTGGAACGATCATCAAAGCTAGGGTTTACCTCTTGTTCAACCCGTGAGGTACTTCCAATTGTCTTGTTACATGGGATTCCTCAGCTTTAGGCTGGTTTGCAGAGTTTCAGGTTCCTGTGGTTTTGGCTTAGGCTACTACGTGTTACGCAGATTACTTGGTTATTATCACTATCATTATCACTAGTTCGAGAATGTATATAACATGAACAAGTGCTAGGTTGGAGATTTGGATCAGTAAAGTTAGATGTCAGTTTGAAAAACGTGGTCATCATATCAGTCTCCATTGATGCTTGCCTTTCAGGAAGTTTGGTCATGGAGGACTATTAGTACATGACTTTTTGAAACCTTCTTTTGAAGAAACAGTTCAAAAGAATATATCATTAAAGGAAGCATAAATTGTATAACAAGCAAACTATTCTTTCACTCTAACAAGGTTTGGCCATAGCCACAAATGTCAATGCAGATGACAGGCACATCAACTAGCAATGTATCTCACACGTTGCAAGGAAGTAACATTCATTGAAGTCCTCATGGAAGTATGTTTACAACATTCAGAATACAATGTGGTACTATATTGGAGATGTCATTGATTTCAAATAACACAGAGAAGCAGCTTGTACCGTTACTTGTCATGACACCTCCTCATGAACCTATTTTCACCTCTCTTAAATAATCATAGAGACAACTATTTCATCTCTATAGATGAGAGTGGAAATGAATATGTGCAGAGACAACCTAACTCTTGTAAAATAATGCTTCGGGATTATCAAGCAAAAAGCAGTGTTCCAATTGCAAAACTCAAAATCAGTCGTAATACACTTCCCTGATGAAAACTTTTTTCACCTGTCATGAAGATTGTAAAGAGGACAAGCATTTTTATGACCAATAGTAACAAGGATAGGGATTTTTGAGATCATTGCAAGTACATTGAAGCACAAGCAAACAGATACACATCCAAAAACACAATTATCATCAGAAAAGAATTTAGGCTTCAAGCTTTTTTAAAATTTGCCTTGAAAACTAGTGTGTTTTCAGACAAGGTCACCTTATTCACTTATTTGATTTCATGAGTATCCCTTTAATGTTCTCTTCTCATCCAACAGACTCCAAGATAACAAATCCATGACAAAGTTCAGCTACAATAAAGAGAAAAAGACACCTATATTTTGCTTAGGTATATCTACACATGAGAAAGCAATCGAATATTGGTCACCAATAGCATTGCAGAATGTTAGAAAATAAAATTAAGAGGCATCAGAAACAAGGAGTAAAGCAATCCCTAGGTTCAATTAGACATCTCCAGATATATCCAATACTGTCTATAAAATTCAATGAATAATAGACTGGATAACAGTTTGCATTCTTACTTGCTCAAGGGTCAGAAACATGATTGCATTCCAAGATCCCAGTCGACCAAAATTTGGGAAAAACCCCTTATAGAAGGCAAAGAATCCCTGCAATACATTAGCTTTATTCATTGAAAGAAGAACTTGCTCCTTAATGCTAAGTTTCAATCAAGAATAATCACAATGACAATTCCAAAATAAGAAAAAAAATTATAATGACATGATACAGGTTACAAATCTCTGAAGAAAAGAACTATTAGAATATGCCCCAACCAGCAATCATTAAAGGATGTTAAGCAGGTCACATAAAATCTTTTACCATCACAAAAATCAACATTTTTATATCAAAATAAAATCTAGGACTAGGTAACTTAAAAGAAAAAAAGAAAAGCAGCATATCTACATGGTGAAAATGTATGCTATCAAAAAATGAATTTAGATGACACAAGAAAAAAGAAGAAGAAGCCAACATGCCTCGTACTTCAAAGTCCTGATGAAACAATCAAGAGTGTTTTTGTAGGCTGAATCTCCCATCATTCTTGATTTCACCTGGATCATAACATGCATGGCATTCACACAACATTGACTTAATAATTCATCCATCAAAAAAAGTACATTTAATTGCTTCTTGTCATTGGAATTTAATTTTCAAATGCATTTTTATTTTTAAATCCTTAATTATAATGCTGCAACAGTACAATCAACGCTCAAAACTGATAATAAACACTTGAAGAATATCTATTGGTACTTCAAATTCGTGACCTTCTGCCATTCACTTGACCAGTGCCAATTTCAATCCAAAAGGTTGTTCTGCATTATCTAGTGATTGACTGGTCCAATAAACTTATTAAGAAAGCTTGGTAAATAATTCCAGCCATCAGGAACCAGTGTAAGTCAGGAAACAGAAATTTAAAATCCTTATGATAATCATAATAAGCTAGTCCTTCATGTTGTCTAAAATATTCCAGTGGTTTCTGCAACTTTGGCAGCAATGCATATGCAATACACTATAGTTGTAAGCTTAGAGATGTAAAAGATTGTAGCTTCAAAGGCGATGATGAAATAATTGCAAACTTCCAAAATACTATTCTTGCTGAAAGCACGCGGAGACAGAAAGCCTACCACATCAATTGGGGAACCAATACAGACAGCAAAGAAGCCTGCACCAAGACCAGCTAGGAGATGAGTGAAAACATTATCCATGAACCCTGGAATTTTCAAAATTGTCTGCATAAGTATGAAGATATTAGGGCATAACCAGGAAAACCATAGAAGCAACAGCAACAGCTTTGAAACATTTATGAGTAATTTCTGATGACACAAAACAATGAATTCACCTGTTTTACTTGGTCATAACTAGCTAGTTCAGCAGCATTTACAATAGCATTTCGTGCAATATTAGGTCCAAGTCCCGTCCACAAGGCCCACAGTCCTTCCTAATGCTTGTGATAGCTTAATACAAGAAAGTATATAAAAAGCAAATACAAAATTACTACAGAAAACTAACCTGTCTCACTATGGTGTAATAAGCATCCAAGGCCCCACAATAACGCCTTGGCACTCCAGAAGGCAGTTTCCCTTCAGCTTGAAGTCGAACTTTAACAAGATCAGTTGGATTAGCCACTGCAATTGCTATAGCACCTGTTTTGGGTGAATTTTGTTATTTAATTTGATGTAAACAGAATATGCTTATTAAATTGAAATGCAAATAAAATACTGAGTACAGTACAGCTGCATATGGGCAAGACAAGATGTTAATGCAAACCCACCATAGAGCTGCAGGCAGTCAGCAAATGAACTCACCAGTCAGCAGTGCTGCGAGTATTTTTTGGTATAAAGGAATATCTCCAACATAATCACTGCCAACTAAAAAGGCTTTAACCTGTCCAGCGAGCATTTTGTGAATAAATATCAATGGGCATCACATTAATCAATGGGAAACATTTACACGACTTACAGGGTCATATAGCCCAACTCTCAGTCCTCCATAAATACACTGGCGGTGTAACCCTGCTATTATGCCTGTCCAGAGAGCTGATAAACCCTCTTCCCTCGCAATAGTAGCGACTGTGCCCAACAAACCTCTGTATTTAGATACAATAACCCCATCACCAGTAGCTGTTTTCTTCTGGAGCTGAAGCCTTACTTTGGCCGTGTCCAAAGGGATAGTACAAAACTGCAGAACCATGAGGAAAGTGATAAGTGAAAGCACTGGAAGGCTTCTACATGGATTAACTTGCAACCAAAACTTGAAAAGATACTGGCAAGAAGAACAAATCTGAATAGTTCAGTTGCAACATTCAAAGCACCAATGATCCCAAATGAATTTATGAAAGAATTAAGATCGTGACACAGGTCAAAGACAAAAATTAAGTAATGGATCTTTGTTATTTTCGTCAATCAAACAAAATGTGTGAAAACAACGTTTCAAAAGATAACTAGTTAATTAAAGCTAAAAATTCAGTGACATGAAAGTGGGTAACTCGCAGATCAGCAGGAAGAAAAAAAGAGCAAAAACAATTCCTAGTCAAATTCCCATCACGGGGAGAAAACAAGTTTTAATAAGTTATATTTGGGGGTTATTTGGTTACAGCGCGAACAAGCAAACTAAAAATTCAGCTTAAATAACCATCAGACCCGCAATTCAGGCTGTAGTTCTTTCAAGATCCAGCATGCATCCTACATTTTCATTCACCGAGTCATTAAAAATAATGCTGAAAATTAGAGTGATTATCAAAAACAAACCGACAATTAAACTAAAACAGACATTGTTATGATCATTGAACGAGCACATATATATATATATATAGAGAGAGAGAGATGTTACCTCAGCAAAACAAGCAGCAAAAGCACTGCACAAGAAGGTTTCAGCAAATGAGATCTCGGGCCTGAGCTTGAGATCTGCCATATTGGAAAGCTGTAAAGAAGAGAGGTAACAAGCTGTGACTGGGTTACGAAAAGGCAAAGCTCATTTTATAGATACGTGTTAAAATATTTGCGGGTTTTATTTATAAATCTGAGATACAGCAGTAGTCACGAAGCCAAAGGACACGAAGAAAACGCCATCTATGGTTTGAACTGAACACCGGGCGAGCAAGGAATAATCAATTTAGAGGTCGGTCGTTTCAACCAAAAATTGAATACATTTTTGTTGTTTTAATTTCTATTTTTAAGGGTATTTAAGTAAATTTAATTATAAATTTATGATATTTTTAAAAATTAAAATACTCTTATATTTTAAGAGTTTTATTTTTAAATATAAATAATTAAATACTATAAATTTAATAACAAATATTTAAAATATATTTATAAATTTAAAAAGATATTTTTGTATTTTTGAAAAATATCAAAATTATTTTTTAATTCATAATTAAATTTATTTATTAAAAATATATTTAACTTTTAATAATATTTATAAAATTATATTATATTCACAAATAATAATATTTTATTTATTTATTTAATATTTAAATTGGTTTTAAAATAATTAAAAAATTAAATTATTAAATAAATATAATAAATTATAATAAATATAGAATTATAAATTAATATATCTATAAAAAAATTAATAATAATAATTATTATAATTTATTAAATTATGTTAAAATTTTTGCAAATAAAAATAAATATTAATGATGATGAATGATTTTATAAATAAAATAAATAATATTATTTTTATAATTTTTAAATAAATAAATTAATTAAAAATAATTGTATTAAATTAATAAAAAAAACAATTTTATTAGAAAATATATCAGTGGAGAATAAAATTAGAAGTCTAATTATTCCGTCAAAACAACTCAGAAGAAATCTTCATTCGATTCTTTTCTCTTTTTTTTTCATATATTAAATATAAGAAGTTTAATCATTGGTTTTCTGCTTACTCCTTATCGCACAGGATCATTCCCTCCCGAGATGCATAGCGGGAACCGAACCGAACCGCCATATAACTCCAAGCCTGAGCCTGAGCCTTCACATTTTCCCTCTCTTTCTTTTAAAAAAGAACCCTAGCCCTAATTTCAAAACAAACCAACCGGCGAAAATGCTTGAGCTAAGGCTGGTACAGGGTTCTCTGCTCAAGAAGGTGTTGGAGGCCATCAAGGAGCTTATCAACGATGCTAACTTTGACTGCTCGGCCACCGGCTTTTCTCTTCAAGCAATGGACTCCAGCCATGTGGCGCTGGTGGCTCTGCTTCTCAGATCGGAGGGTTTCGAGCACTACCGCTGTGACCGTAACATTTCTATGGGCATGAATCTCAACAACGTGTCCAAGATGCTTAGGTGTGCTGGTAACGATGATATCATCACTATGAAGGCTGACGACGGCAGCGATACTGTAACTTTCATGTTTGAAAGTCCCAGTAAGTTTGTTTTTCGCTATTTTAGTTTTGTGGTCATTTGTTTTTAAATTTATTAGTTTTGTGAACAGATTTGAGTTTTTTTCTATATATTCGGATTCATGTTTTCTGATGGTGGGGAATTTGAGTGTATTTTTTCCCACGTTTTGGTTGTTTTGATTTTAATTGGGTATCTTTCATATTAAGAAATTTATGATTTATTTGGTTTAAATTAGAGCCCGTGAAAGATTAATAATGTAGGCAGAGGAAGAAATTATAACTATAAATAATTGGGTTCATTGAACTTTTGGATTTAGGTTAGCTATTGTGAGAATAAAAGTTGTAAATTGTAAATATCTTTTTTTTTCTTGCATTGGTCTGTTTTTGTTCTCAAAAAATGTCGGGAAGATCAAGATTTTATTTCCTTGTTTGTATTCATTGCTTCATATTAATCTTTTATAAACGCGGTTTAATAATTGGCACAACAATGGCTTCAAATTTGATTGAAAAGGCATGGTTTATTTTGTCTAGTGCATTTCACATTTTGTGCAAGTTCAAACTGACTTGTTTGTATATTTTTCATTTGGGTAATTGGTGGATTGAATAATAGCGCAAGATAAGATTGCCGATTTTGAGATGAAATTGATGGACATAGACAGTGAACATCTTGGTATCCCGGAGGCAGAATACCATGCTATTGTAAGGATGCCTTCAGCTGAGTTTGCTAGAATTTGTAAAGATCTTGCCAGCATTGGTGACACAGGTACCATCTTATTGTGTTATTTGTGAGATTTTCTGTTGTTTCATTCTGATTAATGGATGTGAATCTAATTTGTTGGGTTGATGCATGCTTGCAGTTGTGATTTCTGTGACAAAGGAAGGTGTGAAGTTCTCTACCAGAGGTGATATTGGAACTGCTAATATTGTTCTCAGGCAGAATTCTACAGTAGACAAGGTAATTTCCTGCACTAATATTTCTTGCTTTACAGTGTTCATAGTGGAGGGTAATATAATAGCTAATCTATTGTTAAGTGAAATGTTAGATCATTTATTATTTGTGTTCGTGGGTGGATTTTGCAGCCAGAAGAAGCAACAGTAGTTGAAATGAATGAGCCTGTGTCGTTGACTTTTGCTCTGAGATACATGAACTCATTCACAAGGGCTACTCCATTGTCTAACACTGTCACAATCAGTCTGTCCTCAGAACTGCCTGTTGTGGTTGAGTATAAGATCGCTGAAATGGGGTACATAAGGTTCTACTTGGCTCCCAAGATAGAGGAAGATGAGGATGAGACCAAGCCTTAAGTTCAAGTGTCATGTGTCACGCTGGGGCTTGGTTCAATCAAATCACTATATGTTTTAAGTTTGTTCTAAGAATGTTCCAATTTTGAGGAACCAAGCATTTGTAGTTTAGTTAGAACCGTAAAAGTTGTCTCTCTTGTGCTTGGCTTCTTTACGAGAAGCAGCGGTTCACATTTTTCCTATTGTGTATGTAATTGGTTCATTTCTGTCATTAACTTGGAAGCTTAGGCCTTCATGATTCACATTTTTCTCTAGGGAAAGAGGTGAATGAATGTTCCCATTGTTTAGGGTTTTCATACTGGTTGCTCTGTTTTTCGGTTAACCGGATGGTTTACCTACCTGTCATTTTACAATGCCACAGCCTTTGAATAGAAAAGAGTTAGCGAGCAAATGAGTTCATAATTTATTAATGAATAAACCCTTAAACAAAGTCAATCAAAGGTTATAAAGGAATCAAATCCAAAGTTTTTCTGCCAACTCCCTGAAACAAAATTGTGGATATCCACCTCACACTGAGGACAGAGCTTGGTGCCACTTCCTTTATTTGAGGTTCCTCTATTTTTCTCGTACGAAGGTGTACTTAAGACAAGTGAGTATGACTGAAAATATCTGCTACTGTGTAGAATTGGCTCCTCCACTCTTCCTGTTTCGTCCATAGAAATACTGCTTAAATAAATCACAATAATGTTTTGGGTGAGAGCCTGAAGATCATTTGCTCCGTTCCTTGGCTTCATTGCAGAGGATGACTCCAAATACTGAGAGTGTAACCAAGCATCGCAGTTACTGACACTGGGGTTTCTGAATATCAAAATTGAGACCACCACCCCAACGGCTCCATTGTTGCATGCGCTGACTCAAGCGCCCGAGTTGCTGCGGCACTGATGCAAATTATGAATCCAAATAGATGAAAACCAGGTTCTCCCTTCAGCCAAGAAATTGGAAGGAAACAACCAGACCAGTAATTGACACCAACATTCAGACAATACAGAATGTGGGCCTATTTCCCTTTCAGTAATTGGATTTTGGAAATGATAATGCCACCAACCATACAGCCTACCCCACTGAAGCATATTAAAATGTGTATTCTGTTCTTCAGATGCCAGCACCTGTAACTAATGAAAGCAATTGAAATTATATACAATAACTAGAAACAGTATAATAGAATTTCAATAGATCAATCAGAATCTCCAAAAATAGGTAAAACAGAACTCCAAAAAATCAGCATGAAAAATTAAGGTAACCCTGTCTTTTGAATGTCATCAAACAAGCAAAAACAGCCGTGAAAGCCGGCGTGGTGGCTCCGACAGCCTGATTAAACAGAATATTCCAAGAGCAGATATCATGATGAACTCCATTCGAGACCTTACGTTGAGTACCATGCTGTTAAGGGACCAATCGTGAAAAGACTACCCGAACCCGAAGAAATGTAAGGCTGCAGTCTAAACACAACAAATTTAAGAATTTGATTGTGTTTCCTGCGCACGACACGGTCAAACGTTTTCCTGATCGAGACTCTTGAATTGGCTCATCTTGTGGACAAGGAAATCCTCCACTTAAAATGGTAATATACCTTCGGAGAAAACCCACCTTAACCGAGTAACTTACGAGTGTGTTTCCTATATGAACACTTCAAAGAAGCGTATTGGCATTTTAAAATATTGTACAAATATATCCAACACAGTCAGGGTTGGATTAAAGGAGAGTTTCTCTACTCTTCATCAGATAAGTGAAGAAGAAGAAGAAAGCTTCAGTGTCAGGATTTCAGGTTGTTAAGGAGGTAATCTTGGAGACGAGTTCTTAGTCCCTTTTAAGTTGTCATTAAATAACAGTATTAACTAGCTCTTGTACTCAAAAATTAATCAATTAATTGATTAATTTTGACTCCCACGCTGGAGGGTTATCACGCATGCCCATAGATTTCTTACCTTTGATTGCTCATCAAAGGAGTTAAAACCCATGAAACTGCAAAGGAACAACGCCCATTCGATCAATGCAACTGCAAACTACAAACCATACCATTACCATCTTCTGCCTTAAAAAGGTTGCAATGAAAGAAGACAGAACCTGCACAGTAACTGCATGATGTACACTATAGTTGACGGTCAACGTGATTGTGTTAACAATGGCAAAGAAAAAATTGTAGCTATTTTATCAAAAATATCTAGTGGCTTCTGCTCTGTAAATTGGTATATTTTTCTGTCCTTATGGAATTTTTCTCTCAACAACACATCCTTCAATGTATCTACATATTTCTCCAAAATGGGAGAGAAGATAGGAAAGGAAAAGAGAAGAAAAGAAGGAATAAGGAAACATGTTACAAAAAAAAGTGGGAGGGGAAGGGAGTGGGCGCACAACCAATCAATTATAACGTGAAGATAATTTTCGAAGGCTCTAACATCAAAAGAAAGCTGCAGGCATGCAATCTGATTGGATTAAGCTGACTGCCTCCAATCTTCACCAGCATAAACAGCTTGATCACCAACCTCTTCCTCAATACGGAGCAACTGCAAGAAGACATTTGCTGTTAGCGCGCAACAAACTCATTGCCAGAATCAGAGAAGGGTAGACAGCAAAGGGCTCTCCTCTGCATGAAACGTAGGCATAATATTGAAGAAAAGTGAATGATGACAATCAAAAAGTGGACCTGGTTATACTTTGCCAGACGCTCTCCTCTGCACGGAGCACCTGCTTTGATCTGACCAGAGGCAAGGCCAACAGATAAATCAGCTATAAAAGAATCTTCACTTTCCTCAGATCTATGAGATATCACCACTCCCCAGTGAGCATCATTTGCAAACTTAACTACTTCAATGGCCTCTGTTACGGTTCCAATCTGGTTAATCTGAATTGAGACCATTAAAATTGTTGTAAATCAAGATCTGCTTGGTGGATTTTGGATAAACATTATTCTTAGCTGATCAAAATCTAACTTTGCAAAAGAATGCATCCTCTTTTCATCCTGAAACTATATATCTATTTTTTTTAAAACAAAAGCAGCTTTTTAATAAATAAGATAAAGAAAGAAATTGAAGGAAAAACATTGGCAGCACTATATCAAATAAGCACATAACAAAAACTTGTTACATTTCATCCAAAGATTAGATAGATACCTTGAGAAGAAGAGCATTGCAAGTGGACTCACGAATTGCTCTCTCTATGCGTTTTGGATTTGACATCAACAAGTCATCTCCTACTACCTGCAAAATCACTCTGTTAAATAGACCTAGCCAAATACAGAAAAACACAAAATCCAGAGATATTATGGAGGACATCCAACAGACCAGCCAAACATCTTAAGTTGCATCATATGGGCCAAATCCTATCCAGATTCTTACATATACTAAAAGGCCAATTTATTAAATAGAAAAAAGGCAAATTTTTTGAATAAAAAAAAACCCATGAAATGTTTTTTGGGGGGACGGGGGGGGTGCACAGAAAAGAAGCATGAAGAAATATTAAAATTATCCAAACTGATGCTTAAGATGGGAGGTAGAGAAAGAAAGGGGGTGGGGGTTGGTGGAGTGGGGAACTAGCACTCTTAGAGCCCGAGGGCAGGGCCTAAAACATCTGCTTTTATGACTTCTACATAAATGTCAATCTGGCGGGTACAATGCAAATAACTTTAGTCGGCGAGGGAACAAAGAACAAACCTGACAAATTCCAAGACCAGAAATAAACTTGGTATGTTCCCAGTCTTCCTTGTCAAAGGGATCTTCGATTGATACAATTGGGTACTCTTAACAAAGGCACAAAAGGGAAAAGAATAGAACATTGACATTACTGGAAACACAAAGTATTGAAAACAATAGAAAACATGCAGAAGAAAGACTCAGATACCAGCACAAAGTTCTTTGTACATTTTGATCATATCCTCTCCCAACTAGAAATTTTGCCCTGACTTGTTTGGAGATTATAAGTCTATATCATACTTTGTACCTGTATCAAGAAGAAATAAAAGAAAATTCTTGGTTGTTAACAAGCAAGCTACATGCATGGACTAAAACACATCTGGTGTTGTGATCCAAGTTGAGCAAAAAGTAAGGACAAGTAGATAATATAGACTTCGGTCCAAGACAAATGAGTTCTCATATCTACTATATAAAGCTGTACAACATTTAACAACTATATGTTCAATTTAGCACCTTATAATAATATATACTTCAACTGTTTCAGCATAATGATACAAAAAGGGGCTCTTAAGTAATAATGCCATTTCAAGGGGAAAAAGGAAACTGTATTTATTGTGTGAGCTACCACTGCTGTAGGAACATTCAGAAGAAGGAATTCTTCACCTTTGCAAAAATATGTAGCAGCAAAATCAATAGCTATCTTTATCCTCTCATTATATCCTGTTCAGTTGATGGCCTCTTTAACAAAATCCAATCCTTCTCTTAAACTGACAACAGAAATAGTAGGAAATAATCAACCACCAAAAGAACATGATACATGCATAACATCAACATTTAAACTTCTTTGAAAGGATGAGAAGAGACGTGGGTGCATTTGCCCAAAACATATAGACTATCTACAATAAACGTCATATAAAGAAAACTTGCCTGGAAACGTTTGGGGCCAAACCACCATCTTCACCAACATTACATCCATCTGCACCACATTTTTCTGTAATAACAGCCTGTTCTTTTCATGACAGCAATCAAAATCAAGGTGCGAATGCATGGAATCTCATTTTTAACACAAAAGATCGACAGAGAGAGCAGATATACAATGGCTGAACCATTATGGAGCTGAACTCAATCATGACCATTTAATTTAAGAAAACTGGCAAACAACTGTGCAGTATCAATTTCCAAAATATTTAGTTAAAATCTGAACAAAGGTTCATTTTTTTTAGAAACCAAATGTTGAAATGAACATTCACATGATTCTAACGCTAGTGCCTTCATCATACATGGGCAAAACAATTTTTCTTGTTCCCCATTTCGTAAATGAGCCAATTGAGATATCTCCAGCATTTGAAAAAGAAAACCCATGTTAGTTGGGAAGAATAACAAATCACCTTCAAGTGATGATAGGTTTCAGAACCCATTTGCAATGCCTCCTCAAATCTACATGCTCCAGTTGGGAGAATCATGATTTCCTGATGATATTTCAAATCACATTGATTCAACTGACAAGTTATGTACTAACATGAAGTTTCAGCACCTCCTATTCAGAAGCTATCAGATACCTCCAGTGAGTATGTACTACAATTTATCTGGAACAAGACAAATAACATGTATAGAAATGGATGAAGCATTAATAGAGTGTACCTGAATGGCCAGATTATTCCCAGCATGCTTCCTGCCACTTATAACAGTGAAGGCAGGGACAGGAATAGTCAGGTTGGTTTTACCAGAAAGTTCAGCAATGTGTTTATAAAGTGAAACCTGGTAATTATTTCTTTGTCAGATCTTTAAGACATACAGGTTTTCAGTATAAATAGGTGAAACTATTCAATATCCATATTGAACAAAGTTCTTGCCTTCTTTTCAGCGGCCCCTGCTTTGCATGCTGTGATTGATACAGCTAATATAGCATTGGCTCCAAGTTCACTCTGCAAGATGATACAAAAAATGAGACAGAATAACTTTTAAGAAGTGAACAAGTAAATTAAATATTTTCCCTGCTCTTATTCAGGTGAACAAGAAGCTTCAATTATGATTGAGAATTTACACGTACGTTTAAACAAGTATCAACATTACCACCAAAACTTCCATAGACTTAAATAGGCATGCAGGCAACCATAAGAAATGACTAATTACATTTCTTTTGCATAAAGAAGAAATAGAGTACCTTCTTTTCTGTTTTGTCCAAGTCTATCATGGCTTGATCAATATGAGACTGAAGTGTTGGATCCATACCAATCAATGCTTCGGATATTCTCTCGCCAATGTTCTTAACATCTCTATTCACGCTGTGTCCAAGATAGATTCCCTTATCCCCATCACGCAGTTCAAAAGCTTCATACCTAGATTTAACAATTTATGAGGCATCAAATCCTTAGAAGCAGAAAGTCAAAGCCGCAACAGTGGAAGCTAGGTTGCAAGTTAAAATAAACTTTGTTTCTATTGCATTTTAATTCATATTTTGTTTTAAATGATGAGACATCAAAACTTTTGAGGCAGAATATCAGAACTGCAATGCTAGAAGCTAGGTCATGGGTTAAAATAAACTTCGTTTCTTTTGTGTTTTAATTTTCATTTTTTTATATTTCAACACATAGGTTTTAGTGTTATTTTATATTTAGAGTTTCATATAAAAGGATTATAAATCCCTAATATGAGAACATTCTTATTATTACTTCAATAAACTTTTTAATAAACTGTCAAGCCTTTTACTCAAATTTGACTTAAGATTCTGGATTGAGACTTCTTTTCTTCGTGAGATTTGATCTGTCAATCTTAGTGTCGCTACACGTGTCAACAATCAATATAAAGTCAAAGATTTTTAACCCGAGTAATGCCATGTGCCAGGGAAAAAATAAAATTGACTTCCTCCTTTGTTTTGTATATGGGCATAATTCCGTAATCCAAAAACTTCAGGTACAAAAACTAAATCCAGACTTTGACAATTGAATTTATGTCTCCAGATTTGACAATCGGATTCAAGTTTCTTCACTTGTAAAAATTACCAAACTTTATTTATTCATACAAGATATTCTTAGAAATTTTTACATAATAGATAAAATTAAATAATATTTAAATTTTGATAGTAATGTTGAAACTTACATTCCTGAAGGATCACCGCTAGGAGCGGAAGCTCTAAACATGCCTTTATTTGTGAACAAGTCGACTTCAACAGTTGGAATCCCTCGACTGTCCAATATCTGTCTTGCTTTTATCTTCGTTATCACCGACGGAACCGCTTTTCGCATGTGATTAGACTGTGATTTTAAAAAATCAGAACCGGAAAACCAAATTTAATTACTTGAGAAAATTTAACGCTAATATTAATAACGTGGGAGAGAAGGGAAAATATGGAATTACGATGAAGAGAACAGGATCGGGAGATTTTGCTCTGACGGCTGCATTGACGGCTTCTTCGATTTTGCGAGGGAGCATGTGCTTGTCTAGATACTCTTGCACCGACATTGTTACTGTGTTTAACCGGAAAAGCTTGAAAATTTGAGCTCCGAGAGAGTTCCAGAGTTGTCCCCTTGAGCACGAACTGATTGTCGACAAATGGAATGACAACGGGGACGTGATTGCGGCACTTCTCTCCGTCTTCACCGAAGAGCTACTGCTTGGAAACTGTTTAAACTACAAAGCACGTTTCAGTTTCGAACGAAAAGCACATATTGGCAACTGCATTAATCGGGCCTGGCATTTTCCAAGGCCTGCCGATCTTGCCTTTGCTTAGAACCTTGTTTGTTTGAGTACTCTTACCTAAATAACCTTTTTATATATATATAATTACAATTTTGTCGAAAGGTTTTAAATGAATCAAACTGGACTGAATTTGCGTGCAATCGATATGATCTAGCACGACCCATGAGACCCAATCTGACTTATAAACTTAATTAAAAATATTTATTTATTTTAAAACTCAATCAGTCAAATTTATTTAATACTTTTTATTTGATCATTAATAAAATAAAAATAAAAATATGAAAAAAAAATTTTTTTTTAAAAAATGATACTGTCATTTGTAATGGGATAATTTGTGGTACTACACCGAGAGTTAATTTTACAAAAATATTAATGTTTCAGGTACAAACAATACCATACTGGTAATAATAGTTTATAAATTTACAGAAACCATTTAAGCAGGGAAAAGTTAAATGTCTTATGAACTAGAGATTAGCCTCAGTTCTGACCAAACTGGAGTCAAACTTCTTTTGCAGCACTGGGCATAAGCACCACAGAGCTACGGAATTCAACATTATATTGTATAATACAGCACAAGATCAAGCTTACAAAAGTGCAGTGCGTATAAGAATGAAGGTTGCTCTCATGCTACCACAAAAGCACTAGATGAACCAGTGAAATGGCGAACTGATTCCAAGAAGCCTTTCGAGGCACCAAAATGTTGTATTCTGTACACCCCCAGAGGGGCGGATTCTGGGATTCTCCATTCTATGGTTGCCAGGCTTCGGGAACTGAATTTGGAAGGTCTAGACCATTTGAAGCGAACACAGAAATCATCGTCATCATAAGCTGGGACCCAAGTTTCACTCCCCTGAAGAATCTCCACAAGGGAGAACGTACCTTCAGTCATGAGATCATTTCTGGGGCAAGCTGACCAGAAGACAACAGTCACCGTTTCACCTCTCCTGAAGGTAGAGTTTCGAGGAACATCAGACTTGACATCTCCGAATTTTACACCGAAAGGGGTGGAGTCCATCACAACTGGTGCGATTAAACTTATTTGGTTATCCAGGAGATCTGGTGGTTGTGGGCCAGGTTTGACAGGTTGGCCACTGACAAGAGCATTTGCAAGCTTCTTGAACTCTTGAATGTAGGCACTGAGCGTGTGTGGACCATAAAGTGTGGACGCACCCTGAGGAAGCCAAAAAAAACAAAAGCACCCCGTGACCAGATATTGATGGTGTTTTCTATATTTTTGCTTCAACTTACTGGGAATGTGCAGAGAACTGTTTGCAATTTGAATGATTGATTTGTTAAGGGTGCTGTATGTAAGGCTTTAACAATGTTGGGAAAAAAATAATACATTGACAAGAAATAACATAGATTCATAGCATTTCAGTGCCGTGAAATTAAAGTACTGACCTCATATCTCTGCACCTGGTACTCTTCGAAGGTAGTCACGTACTGTGAATAGGTATTAGTCAATCCCGCTAAAACAACATGAACATTGTCATTGAATTCACCACTACCAGTGAGCACCGTCTTCACAGCATCACGAAGTCGCCTCCCAGCCATTGTCGTAAACTCTGTTAGATACAAATTAATTATGAACTCAATTCTCTAAACAGACATATTCAGAAGCAACTAAAGCCATAATGACCAAGGAAAATCAATCACAATGTTAAGCCTCTTCTCTCTCTCTCTCTCTCTCTGAAGTAAGTGACAGCAGAACATAGTGCTCAGTTTATCAACTTTAACAGAAATAACGTGTGTTTCAGGGAAACCACTTGCCAATCATCCTCATCCCTACTTGCTTTGAATCTATTCGGTAATATAATTGGTGCCGCTTCTTATACTATTCAAATTGGAGTTAAGTAGGTCTAGAAAGAATGAAAGAAAAAATCCTTATAGTAGCATTAACCCTAGAGGAGAGCCATAGAAGAAAAACAAGGGAGTGTACTACCTGCAGGTACACACAGAATGACTAGCTGCCCTACTCGGAGGATCTGGATTGGTAGTACTGAAGGCTGCAAAAATCATGAACAAAAAGAAGTTTCATTAGTAAGACAATCAATATTCCAGAACGCGAATCACACAAGGCAATGATGGCTTGAGAAAACTTATGCAAAATGTGTTTTATTTTATTGGGAGTTACTACATAAGAAATATGCCAGAATTAACTGAAAAGGAGTTCATCAACTGATTTTACCACACAACATCGCATAGTTTCAGTCTATAATCTATGTAACAGTCCATATCCTATTCAAAAGGTTTCTACTACTGCAAGCAAAATATAAATTATCACATACAACAGACAAAAGAGCATATCCATTAGAGAATTTAAAATCTAAATATTGTTAAGGTGCCATGTTACAGCTCACTAACATTGCAACACAATATGACAAGAATAGTCCACCTAACTTGAGTTTTACACTGCCCTAATCAGGGAAGAATGAATTTAATTATAAGCTACTATTCTACAATTTTTGAATCAATAGATGCAAGATTGCGACTTACTGCCCAGTCGTATGGTTGCTTCATTTCGCCAGTATCAAGTAAGATAGGCTTTGGGTGCTGACAATCAATTTGTTTCTTATCAGGTGTTTTAAGCAAGTTGCGTACCAGCCTCCAGAAACGATTTCCCTGAAATAGTATCACAATAAACTCTAAACAGACATAACAGGAAACTAACACAGAATAATGCTGGATCCACAAATACAGCAATCACATAACAGGAAACTAACACAGAATAATGCTGGATCCACAAATACAGCAATCATATATTACCGTGTCATCGCCTTGCTTGAAATCAAATGCTCCAGGTCCGTCAGTTGTTCCTGCAGCAAATGCAAACCCCATAGCAGCAGGGCATGTTTGTACCATCTCTGAACCTCCACCCTGTTTAGGAAGTGTCACTTCAAGCTGGGAGAAGTCCAGATAAGCATGGCGATAGTCGACCTTTCCTTCTAACTGTTCAGATGCTTCTCTGAAAAGATCTACAGCTTTTCTAAATTGCCTCTCCCCAATAATACGTGTACTCTCAAATTCATTTGGATAACTGCCAAGTTAATGACAATATGCAAGTTTGTATTAACAGAATTGAAAGATACGAATGCTGAGCAGGAAAAGATTCTTAGCATGCAGAGATTTAAATACCCTGGTCCTCGGCCGTAGCACTGTTCATTCTTCCCACTGCAGGTACTCTGATTGAAGTCACAAGGTAGCCCGGTGTCTATACAGAATGCTCCAAGCACATTTGGGCTAACATCACCACAGTTGGACTGACAAAATGCAGATACAAATCCAGGCTTCTCAGCCTGCCTGAGAACACCCCTGACACGTCTTGCAACACTCAGAATCTTAGTTGCTGGCCTACCAGGGGGAGACTGGAATGATGCAGCAAGCTCAAGTAGCTCATGATCTGCATAGGAAGTCATAACCACAAATGCAACATCTTATTTCTCCTCTTTTGCCTTATTCTGATGAAAGACAGAATTGTAACCTTGATAATAATATACAATAGAATTCAGATCCTTCACGTTAAGATTTAAATCAGACATAACATCCAAGTTGCATATTCCATATTTGTAGAAAATCGCATTTTTCTACATTTAATATAACCGGTTGCAGTTGTTATTCAATAAAATACAACAAATTTAAATTGTTAAGATTTAAAATTCAGACATTTATTCAATGACTTTATTCTGACACTCGCAAACTCAGAACCATATGAAATGATGCATAAAGAACAGAACTTGCTACTAGTAAATGAACCATATAATCTTACAAAACCTATGCGATAGTGCAATATAGAACAGGCAACTCAACTATATACAAGAGTGGACAGTGATTAAGGAACTACTAGCCTTAAACAATTCCAATAATCAGACAATTTTAAGACCTACTCCACTGCATAGTTTGTTTTATTTCAAGCAGTCATCTTTTTCCTGGCAAATTCAAAATTCCAGCATATTGTTTGCTTTAACTTTAATAATCAAGGGGTACATATTTTGGACTGTGGAACAGTTCGTAACACTAATAAGAGGCGCTCCTGCCAATTGCAGGCAAAATTTGGAAACAAATTCTGCCCTGGCAAGTATCACAATTTGGACAGCATTATAATAACATCATTTTGATGTGTGGAGCCACATAGTGCAGATTTGATGCTATGACAGGCCAAAAACTATCTTGGGATCTTGAGTGACATTTGAAACTGTAATTCAGAAGAGCATTTTGTTCATCATTTTATGATTTACTGCTTGATTTGAAATGAAAAGGCAGTAACTTACGATTATCACGAACATTTGAAATTATGTTTGAAACTCTCCGAGGAATCCCATCAGCAACTAATTCATCAGCAGATGAGCTTCCAGCACCATTCTGGTTGAACCAGTCTTCCATAAATCGGGCAGCAGCACCCTTGTTATCTCCACTAATCAAAGAGTTTGTACGACTCATAGATGTTCCATGAGTTGCAAACCAATTGAAGCTGCCCACTGGACCCCACTGATCATCGACAAACTTCAGAAGAGTCATTTCCTTATCAACATTATACTTATATTTGCTGCGCTCTGCTGCAGGATTATTAAGATAAGCACTAGGACTGCGGTTTACACCAGCATCTAAGAGCTCTCCTGTAAGTCAAAACCACAAAATTGTTTTGAGAATATTTAAGTATATAGCCATAAAAGGCAAAGATGTGATAATAACTTTTCTCAAAGCACTATGCAATCATTGATGCACACCAGATGTAGAATACAACATGTAAGAATACGTGTTGGAAGTACTAGGACAGCTTAGAGTCCAAGAAGGGAGCATGATACCAAAAGATAGATTTCATCTCGCAACATAGGATAAAAATGATCTGTTAAATTTTTCTTTGCATTTTTTCTCATTCAGGTTTACATAATTATGTAGAAATTGAGATCCTTTATCTATCTGGGCGTGAATGCGATTCAGGCAGCAAATTCTGATCAAGTTTATGTCCAGGAAACAAATGAAACCAAGCATAAAAGTCCTCTCTCTTACCCTTATTCACAGAAATTGATCCAGGCTGCAGATTATCATGAGCTTGTATAATGCTTTTCTCAATACCATCTACAAGGACATCGAATGACTGACGCACAAATCCAAGAGATGTCACAATATACACAATATATTGGAGATAACCTCCAGGACCAGCATGTGTGTGAATACCACTGATAGCAACATTCTTTTCAGTATATAGATCCCCATACCTGCCAATACAACAAGACATGTTATTTCACTCTTGTAATACAAATTTATAGGTTAGCCATACAAGTATTCCATAGACTTCTGGTACGAAGCTACAAACTCTATTAGAAGCTAAGCTCACTACATAAAAGAGTCAAGCATCAATATATGCTATATTTCTATGACAGCATGAAATTATTAACATAACATAGTCCCTACTTTCAAACAAGGTTAACTTTAAATATAACTAGTGTAACACAAAACAATATATATTGATATGATAATTACCTCGCCTTCAACCTCTCAATAACTTTAATTGTGACAAGTTGAGGGGCCATGCAAGCATCGAGATTCACAAACACTACCCTGTTCCCCTGTGGCTCTGCCACAATGAATGTGCGAGCTCGCAACCTGAAGTGAACCCCAGATGCAATCTGCTCCATGTTAGCGTAACCCATCATATTAACATCAGCAGCTGGTCCTGTAATGTCATAGCTGCCGAGGCCGATCAAATATTTGGAATCCGATAATACTCCATCACTGTTCACCAGCAAGAGTAACAAAAATACCCAGAACCAAGTAGTTGCATATTGCTTTCGAATACCTAAAGAAGCAGATAAATCCATTGCAAACCCACCGAGTACACCAATCAAAACTTAATCAGTTCCTTCCATTCACCTGCGTTTAAAACAAAACCGCATCAGCAAAATACAATTTCACACAAAAAAAAAGAACGAGAAAAAAATCAATGGCTTGAAACATGTGTACAGTCTCAAAGAAGAGGATTGGTAATCAATTCAGCTCTCACTCTCACCTGTATTTAACAAAAACTGATTCCCGCAGAGAATTAAATACTGAAAAATTACAGAAAGGGACTAAAGGCCAAAGCACACTAAAACCAAATACGATCGTTTAATTCACCAAACTGAGCAGAAACGGAGTAATTTTAAAGCTCAGAATTAATAAGATATTTTAGCACAAAGTTCGAAACTTGACATATCAACAAGCGCGAAACAACAGCAATCTATCACAGGATTGATACGATACCATTTGTTTGCAGGAGAGACCATTTGTTTGTTGGGATTTTAATTTGACCGTTCGGTTCAAGGAGCTTTATGAGTTAGTAGTATTCGCCGTATATTGGATTTACATCACAAAATTATTTCTACAATTATTCTTAAATATTTATCTATTTTTTAATCAAATATTTGGTTACTAATTATTAAATTATTATTATTATTATTTAAAAGAAGGTTGCTGTGGGTAAACGTAGTAGCAGGAGTTCTGGATTTGTTGTGACGTTACCTTAACGAAATTCATTCCTGCCAGAAAGCTCACCACGCACAAGCAAGCAAGCAAGCAGTTTCATCTTCACGCTATAAAATCTGACACCGTTATAGGATGCCAAAAATGTACGGCCAGCCAGAAACATCAGTGAAATTTCTGTGGGCTCAATTTGTTCGTCCGAGGCCCATAAGTGGTTTTCCAACGTGCTAGAAGGCACACCTCCAAGAAGCATTATCCTCCTCTGTGTGTATATTTTAATGGAGTACTTTCGCGACTATGTTGAGTCATTTTCATAATTCAGAGACATCGTGACGTATTTTCATTACTAATTTGAAGTCACTTTCATAATTCCGATAAATAAAAACTTTTGTGCCGTCCAGGCAATGTTGCTTTGATTTGATGAGGCCATTTGATTAAGACAGGCGATTTAAACTGAGGAGTGAATTGCGTTTGTCCCATGTAATTGTCCTGGTTTGTGTGCATTCTAATTGTGTGTTTTCCAGGAAATTTACAAGAATGTCCGGTTGGAATGTTTTGTTGGGGAAACTGGGTTGTACTGCAGACATTAACAATCTTGTTCCTCGTTTTAGGATGATGAATTCTGCACCCTAGTTCTGGTTTGCGCTTGTGTGAGAGAGAGCTGTAGCAGATTCACCGCAAAAGCCTGAACTTGTAACTATAATGTCATGGCTGAGTATTCAAGATTTTAACAGTAATGCATCCTTCGTAGATATGCTTCTGCGATAATGAGAAAACCAAGATGTCTTCAATAATCTGGATTCGGCCCTCCAAAGAAGACACTGGTTAGAGGAGCAGATTTAGACACAAACGAAGCCACCAATAGACGCGAGGCCTGCAATTCAAACCAAATTGAGTGGATATGTTAGTCTGATAATCATCATTGGATTCTCAAGCTATAATGCTTTGAAACCAAGATTCCAAAGACTTACCATAACTATTAACTACCATAAGAATTGATGCACCATAAAATGGGATGAATTGCGTCTGCTGAATATGATATTTTAACTTACCTCGCCTCTTCTCTGCCCACATTCATGACACACTTCTTGGTGTCATTGAAAGTACCTTAAATTTTTCCAGAAGAGAAAGGCCTGAGATTGGTTAGGATTGGGCCGTCAGTAATGGTAACCAGTGCTGGTCCGCTCACAAATGCCATTCTTGTAGCTTCCTTACAGCTAGCCTCGGGATCCATGAAGGTTAAAATTCAAACTTTCCCCACATTTTAGGATGGAGTAAATGATTCATCAGATATCCATTTACCTAAAACATCTATAGTCAGCTCCCGATAGTATGGTGGATGTTTATGTTCGTCGATGCCTAAAGGATGGTCCTCATAGCCAAAATGCCTTACGCTCATTCGATTTCAGGAATGGCTAAGCGCCAAGTTCCTGAATGCTACCGTACAAATGGTTTGAGCAGCATCCATTTGAGGTGTTGCCTTGCATTTCATTTACTACATCCCCGGGTGGAACAGTAAGGAGTCTGAAGAGCAAATCAACAAAATCTTCACTGAACTGCAGCCGCGTGTCTGGGTTACAGCAACATGATTTTGCATGCTTTGGTCGGGAATCGCTGCACGTCAATATTCTCAATGCTTTCATAAAAATTGTTCCTGCAACCTATCCTCACCGTTAGTGGCCGATTACGAACAAGCATGATGATTGTTCCTTCCAATGGGCATCTGATTCTTCCCATTGTCAAGAAACTGAAGAGAAATATCAATAAAATCAGCATCTGATTCTGCAAACATAACTCTTCTGTTCTTGTTGTTCACCAAGGCCTTCAAGCTAATAGGCATAATCTATATCAATTGTTACGAGCGTGAGGTCTCTCCTCTCCTGCCACGCCCACACATAGAATAAAAAAAATATATATTGCTCCCTGATTTTTTAGCTGATTCGAATGTCAACCTTTAACAATTTACATACTACTAATTTTAATTTGTCATTATTTATACAAGAGGATGATTTTGACCCTTGATCAGTACAATGGATCTAAAGTTGCATTGGTTATTAATACTTCGACTGGCATGCATGAGAATAAAGATGTGACAAACACCTTCACTAAAAATTCATAAACTCACTCTTGCATTTAACAATTTTCTTGGATTTTAAACCAATCACTAACTATCAACTAGATTCCATCCAAGTTGTCATTCTTCTCAAAAACGATTGCTTGGCGTAGCTGGTTTTTGGAGATAATATTTTGTTATTCACGAAACTATTTCATTGTTTATTTTTTTTTCTTGCAAAAGAATTTTTATTCTTTAAAAACATTCGCATAATATATGTTTTTCTTAAAAAAAATAAATTCACAGTATAAAATTATACGATAATAATATTTTAAAATAATAAAATTTTTAAAATAAATAATTATCTTTAAATATAATTCAATAATTTATAAATTACTTACATAATAATGTGATTAGATTAAAAATTTATAATAATAAATTATTTTATTTTGAAATAATCGTGTTAAATAATATTTTAAACGTAATATATTATTCTCAAAATCTGAATTTTAATATTTATCGTTTATGATTTTATTAATTATAAATATTAAATTTTATTATATTTTGAGCGAGATCTGTTTTAAAAATTCAATTAATAATCAAAATTTTAATTTACAATAATATCTTTTTAAAAATCATAATTCACAATTAACAATGGCGTAATTACATGCAATAACCTATTTAAAGGAGTTCTCATCAGTAGAAAATTGAGAGAAACAAATTATCGTCCGTCGGTTCGACGTCAACACTTGGTAGATTAAAACAGCGGACGCCGTCATCCCTCGTTAGCGAAAGAAATTAAAGATAAAAGCACACTACTGATTAAGCGCTTTATTGGTTTTTTTTTCTTTTCTAGTACAAATTTGTATGCATATACATTGAAGCACCAACTTTGCGTCGAACATTTTCTTGCCATTTCCTTTCCGTCCACAGTATTCTGGCAAAATTTGTGGTTATAGTTTTAGCTTCTCGAACACTCTACTCGACTGGTAAGATTATCCGCTGCGAAAATCAGTGGTATTATTGTCGTCAATGCATTTAATATTTGCTATGTATTACGGAATGTTTTTCTGATTGCTAAAACCCTAAGAAATGTTTGATTAGCGTTGATAAGTAGTTACTACCGAAGAAAGAAGAGATACTTTCGGGCAAGGGTTTTATTTACAACTTAGCTTTAGACTATTGTTTGGTTACTGAGAAAATATGCGTGAAAATGAATTAAAATATCGATTTTAAGTTTTGCATTACAACTAATTTGCGCTTGTTTAGCCATATGGTTTTTTTTTCTATGATATTTGTTGGGTGAGTTGATTTGCGGCTGTATTTTTAGATTTGTGTTGTTTCTGATGCAATTCGTTAACCGTGCAGTGGTGTATGCCGGTGCCTAGAAGTGACATGTTGTAAGTTGTGTCTAGTTTATGCTGGTGTGGATCAAGTTGATTTATGTTTATCTCGTGTTGATTATTTTTCATGTATATTATCCAGTTTGAAATGATTTTTTCCTGTATATTTCGATTGATAGAGTCGACTCCAGGAGAGAAGCTAAATCCTTGATATATCATGGGATTTGATAATGAGTGCATACTGAACATTCAATCTCTAGCAGGAGAGTATTTCTGTCCTGTTTGTCATCTTCTCGTTTATCCAAATGAAGCATTACAGTCTCAGTGCACTCATCTATACTGTAAACCTTGTTTGACATACATTGTGAGCAGCACTCAGGCTTGCCCTTATGACGGCTACTTAGTGACAGAAGCAGATGCCAAGGTTCACTCTTGTACTGTTATGGTCTTTCTGGCTGTCTAAAGAAAATAACATATCCTTTATTGATGTGTCTTCCGTTCAACTGCTCATTGCAGCCACTAGTAGAATCAAATAAAGCACTTGCTGAAACCATTGGAAAGATTACTGTTCATTGCCTATTCCATAGAAGTGGATGTACGTGGCAGGGTCCTTTATCTGAGTGTGCCTCCCATTGTTCTGGTTGTGCCTTTGGAAATTCTCCTGTTGTATGCAATAGGTGTGGAATCCAAATTGTCCATAGTCAAGTACAGGAGCATGCTCAAAATTGTCCTGTAAGTTGAAGTATGCATTTTATATACAGAATGTAAGACATTGACACTCCAGCAATTTTAGTAGTTTGATTGTTTTTCTTATTGCTCAATAATAGGGTGTCCAGCCTCAAGCACCTCAGAATGAGGGCATTCCTGATGCTGCCGCAACAGCTGTAGCGGCTACTGTTGATCAGACCCAGGTTGCCACTCAGGCAGGAGTGACTACTTCTCAGGTCCAGACTCAAACTACAGCTAAACCTCCGCCTGGAAAAGACCCCAACCAGCAACCCAGCCCAAATTCTCAACCCCAAGCTGTAGTACAGACTGCAGTGCCTGCTACAGAGCAATGGTATCAACAATACTACCATCAGTATCCTGGATATAATCAATATCAGCAGCATTATCAGGAATACTACCAACAACAAGCAGTTCCGCAATATCTCCAACTACATTTGCAGGTTCAACCTCAGGGTTACGCACAACCACAGCCACAGCCCGAATCTCAACACCAAATGCGGCCACAGGCACAGGTTCAACCTCCTGCTCTGTCCCAACCTCACCTTCAACCTTCACATCCACCTTTTTGGGCTCCTGTGGCTACTCAACCTCAAAACCAAGACCTAGTCAATCAACAACATCAAAACCCTCTACATCATGGGCAGCCTCAAACTCAGCTTCAGTCTTCTTCCCAAGCTCAGCCTCAGTCTTATCCTCAATCTCAGCCTCATCTACAACTCCACCCCATTCAGCCCCATCCCCAATATGTGCAAATGCCTCAGTACCAGCAACCTCAGTCTCAGATACAACAGGCACGGCCCCAAATTCCGCATCCTATTCCTCAACCACAAACTCAACTACAAACACAGGTTCAACCTCAACCTCGACCTCAACCTCAACCTCAGCCCCATCCTTCACTTCCCAATCAACCACAGGCCCAGTATACTGCAGCCAATGCAGTGACCGGCCATCAGTCTTACCCACAACCCCAACTTCATCAGCAAATTTCAATGAGTGGTCCACCACAACATTCCATGTATGTGCATCCTCATGCTGGAGCTCAATTGCAAATGCAGAATCAGTTTCCTCAACAAACTCCCTTGATGCATCCACCCCAATCTCATGCTGCAATTTCAAATCAGCAGCAGTCCACATTGCTGCCTTCACCAGGTCAGATTGCAAACATTCCTCCAGCTCAACAGCTTCTAGTTTGCCCTCATTCTCATCAACCTGTAGTTCCAGTGTCCCAGCATCCTGTTATGCAGCTGGTTCAACAACCCATACCTCTTCAGTATGTGCAGCAGCAGCCTTTTACAGGACAACATAAGCTGCCTGTGCAGTCTCAGTTACGTCCACAGGGTCCACCTCATTCATTCCAGCAACATCTTCATACCTATTCACAATCACAGCAGAATGTTGCTCCACTGCATGTCATCCAACCCCATCAACCTCAAAATCTTGGATTGCCTACGACCCCAAATCACGGAGTACAAGTCCAGTCTTATCGACAATCTGCCATTAGTCTGCACGGTAGACCAGCTCAACTTGGTGCAAACCAACCATTTCCAAATCAGAGTAATTTTCCCTGGAGCAACAACCAAGTGCAATTGTCCTCTGAACAACAGCCTGGGGCAACTTCTAAACCATCTATGTCTGGTAAGCAGGAAATTGCTGAGAAAAATGCACATGAGAGAGAAGCTGAACCTTTCTCTGAGAAAACCACCAAAGCTGGTAATTTGGATTCTATGTTCAGTGCTCAAGCTGATGCAGTTGAGATGAAAATCCCAAAATCTGAAACTGATGTAAAGTTAATGGTTGATGAGGTCAAAGCTGAAGTCGAAGAAAAAACTAATGCGGCTGATACTTCTGCAAAGGAGCTTGTAACAGACCCTGAGTCACATGCAGCAGAAAATGCAGAGCCTGTAAGTAAGAACATGGTGAAGGAAGAGGTTATAGAAAATGTCAAGGACCAGAAAGATTCAGCTAATGTTGATCATAAACAAGAAGTGCATTCTGTCCCCAAGGAAGTTGAAGATGGCCCTCTTCTTAAATCTCCTGCAATGCAGGAACACACACAAATTGGAGAACAGAGTGGTAAGCTGTGGACAGAAAAAAGTTTTCCTCGAGCACAGGGGGCTCTTCAAGGTCCTGGTGCTGTTCCTCCAGCCATTCAGGTGCAAGCTGGAGGTTTGGTGCAGTCCCCGCCATCTTTTTATGGATCCTCTACTCTTCAACAAAGGCCTGCTGTACCTTCAATGTTCCAAGCACCTCTTCCTGGAGCAGTACATCAGACACAAGCTCAGGGGCACCCTTCTACTCAGTTTGGGCCACCTATGTTCAAGCCTCACAGTCCTCAAATACAACCTGGAGGCTTTTCATTTCCGGGCCCTGCAGCATCCTTTGAAAGGGGACTTGGTCCCCATGGTCCTAACCTGCATAGCTTTGAATCACCACCAGTTGCTCCACAAGGACTTTATAATCTAGGGCATCCACCTCCTTCCCATGTTGGGACTTCCAGAATATCACACAGTGATCCTGTTGGAGGGCTGCCACTGCACTCAATACCACCTATTGCATATGGCCCTGAAGGTCATATGGGTCAGAAGCAACCAAGTAATACAATGGAAGCCAAAATTTTTGCAAGTCGGGGGCCTGGCTACAGGGATGTCAGACAACCTGAGTCACATTTTCCTGGTTCACTGGATCCAATTGGGCGGCCTTCTGGTGTACAGGCCAATATGATGAGAATGAATGGGGACCCGGGTGCTGAGTTGAGGGATGAGAGACTTAAGTCTTTTCCAGATGAACATTTGAATCCATTCCCCATGGACCCAGCTCGACAGGTAACTGATCAGGGAGAGTTTGAAGAAAATCTCAAGCAGTTTCCCAGGCCTTCTCATTTGGATGTTGAGTCTGTTCCCAAACTCGGGAGCCACTTTCCCTCATCAAGGTCCTTTGACAGGGGTCCTCATGGCTTTGGAATGGATATTGGGCCAAGGCCATTTGAAAGGGGACTGAACTACGATCCAGAATTGAAATTAGATCCCATGGGTGGCGCTGCTCCATCAAGTTTTTTGTCTTCCTACCATGATGATGCAGCAGCGCGATCTGATTCTTCTTATGCTCGTTACGAATTTCCTGGACTAGGTCCTGCATATGGTTGGCGTCATGTCAGTGGCTTGAGTCCTAGAAGTCCGTTTAGAGAATATCCTGGGATAAATTCACGTGGATTGGGGGGACTTCGTGGGAATATTGGTAGCAGTCAAGGGAGAGACAATATTGATGGCAGGGAATTTCATCGATTTGGTGATCCAATTGACAATTCAGTTGATGAGAGTAGGTTTCCTGTTCTGCCAAGCCGTATGCGAAGGGGTGAACTTGAGGTGCCTGGTAGGAGTGGTGATTTAATCAGCCAAGATTTTCTGCCTAGCCATGTGCGGAGGGGTCATCCCTTAGGTCCTCATAATTTACAGTTGGGAGAGACGGTTGGTTTTGGTGGTTTTCCTGGTCGTGCACAGATAAGTGACTTCGGTGGGCCAAGGATCTTCCCTCATTCTTGGCTTGGTGAGCCTAGATTCAGAAGCTTTTCCCGTCAATGTTTTCCAAATGATGGTGGAACCTACACAGTTAAGAATCCATTTGTTATTTCTGTTTTGACAGTTAAATGTGTTTGCTTTTACATTTGATTCTGTAAAGTTTTTAGTAATGTGATTTCATCTTTTCTAGTAGATGGACATTATAGATTTCTTTCTGTTGGCAACTTTAGGGTGACATGGAGTTTTTTGACAATTCAAGAAAGAGAAAGCCACCAAGCATGGGATGGTGCCGCATTTGTAATGTCGACTGTGAAACTGTTGATGGTTTGGACCTGCACTCACAAACGAGAGAGCATCAAAAGATGGCTATGGAGATGGTCGTAAGCATCAAACAGAATGCAAAGAAACAGAAATTGTAAGTAAGCTTGGTTTTTGTTATTCATTTCTGTACTTTAAAACTTTGCTTACATCTCTCATTTGGGCATTTTTGGTTTATAGAACTTCCAGCAATCGTGGCTCAACTGATGATGATGCAAATAAGTCAAGAAATGCCAATTTTGAGGGCTGTGGGAAAAAGCATTAAGTCATAGTGGCCTACTGCAAGTTGGATCTTATTGGTTGCTTTGCAGATGGGGGTTGATTTGTTCTTTTGGTATTTTGCATTAGCAGAATAGGTGATTTGCCCTTCCATGCCTCTTTTCTGCTTTTATGGGTGGTTTATGCCAGTCTTGTTATTTCAGGTTGCTGCCATGTTAAGGAGATGGTTTTGGGAACTGAAGTACAATGGCAGTTAAGTTTGTTTGTTTTCATTTTGAAATCTTTTTCATTAAACTGGGCCAATTTCATGTTAACGTTAGCATTATCCAGTTATTAGTGTGATCATTTTATTAGCTTTGCTTGTGATGATTACCTGTAATGGTTGATTTGCAATTTGTTATTTGTCATTTTATATCTTCTTAATCATCAAACATTTTGGACACTCTTAGGAGGTTCTTAGTGTTTACAAACATATGTTTCTATCCAACATATGATGATTACATTTGATTTTTCTCATAAGTGTTTGCTTATTTTTTTGGGTCAAAACTTCTCTAGGGTCTTTCAAATATCATCTCTTGCTTTGACTTAGGAAACTCTGTGTCATCTTGTTTGGCTGTTGGGATATCTATTGTGCTAAACTATAGATAAATTTTGTGGGTTTTTTCAAGTGAACTGCCATTTTTCCTCCTGTGATTGTACTTCACAACACCCTTAGGCATTGCTTTCTCTTTTATATAATAATTGTTGTTCATATGTAATTGAGACTGTAGAGGCTTGGGGAATATTCTGTGGAGAAATGAAATTACGACATCCCTTAGAGGTTGTAGAACATATTAACATGTAACTGAGTGGATCTAGGATATGTGTTCCATGTTTACTTCATATGGTGTATAAGAACTGCTGAATTGTGATAATGCATTTTATGTTTATGACACCAGTGATATCCCAAATGTTGACTTTATAAATTCAGGTTCTTAGGATCTGGTCTTGTTACTTGTACCAGATACTGATTATGACTTTCTGCTATTAAATTTACGTAGTTTGACTTGTCATTATGAAATTCATTGAGGTCATCACTAGAAGAATACGTAAAGTTTTTTACTCATTATTTTCAAGATAGGACACCTATTATCAAGGATAGATGGATAAAAAGTGAACATGTTGCAAGACTTTGAGAAGAATTATTATTAGTAGCTCCTTAATCAAATGTTCTAGAGCAAAAAAACTTATTTAGTTAAATGCATGTAGTATGTGATTGTTACTTTATTAGGGGACCATTTCATGAGATGCTCTATTGCTGGAGACTAAGAAGTGCTTGATAAAAAGATTATTGGGTCCTATAGTTAAATAATCAACCCCTGGAAAAGATTACGTTTGACAGTCTGAATTTTCTAAGAAACTCAAAGTAGCAAAAGAAAATTAGAAGTAGAAGAAGCCAAAGCAACTCTTTGTTTCTTTTATTTATCATGTTAGTTGGTGTTAGCTTCATCAAATTACCCTTTGTGTTTAAAGTGTGCTTTCAAGTTTTCTGGGCTGAGGCTATGCAGTGGAACCAACTAGCATGTGACAACCTTCTCCCTTGAGTTGTATATTTTCTACCTTGGAACTCTAGATATGGTAAATTGTTTTAACCAAGGATGACATATTTCTGTCTCTATGCTATCAGAAATCGACATTTTTCTAGCTGGTATATCTTGCAGAGAGTTATTGGTTTATTTACTGGAGTTTTTTGAAAATACTGTTTTTTCCAGTGGACATCATGTGAGTCCATTCTTTGTTTACATCTTCATATTAAATTTGACTCGTATGCATAATACTCTGACATGTTATTTTAGTTCTCTACAGTTAATCTTTTTTGTTTCTTGTGAAATTTTTTTCTTTCTATAATAGATGTTTTCAATTCGACATGTCTTTTTACGGCACAGCAGACAACATAAAGGCTGAAAGTTTATGGAAAGGTTTACTCGATCATCTTGTTTAGATGGGGTAAGATTGTGTTCAATGTAAGGATTTTGTTTGTGGTGAAAATTTTCCTTTTAGTATTGATTTTTTGGGATTGGTTGCATGTTGGGAGATTTTATTCGTTGTTTCACATTGATTTGAATTGTTTACTTGTACACTGTTTTATTGTCAACACTAGAGTTGATGGAAGTTTAAGGTACTTTCATGATCTTAGGAAAGAAAATGTTCTATCAAATTTTATCAAATGTTGTTGTAAAACAACATAGGTCAAGTTCTATGCTTCTTGGTGATTTGATGAGGATATACATTTTTCTCCTTAAGTTCCCTAGCCTCAAGCTTCTATTCTTTTCCTTCTTTGTAGTTATATACATATAATCTGTTGGAATAGGTGGTTTAATGGAAACTGGGGGTATAGTCTAAGATGATCTTAAATAGTGAGTCAAAGAACTGGTTATGCAAACTATTATATAGTTAAATGAGAACATTTGTTTTTTACACAGTGGAACACATACATAGTTATTACATTCCATTTCATTTTGACTTTAAAGTGGTTTATCCAGTTGTGAAAGGAATTTACTAGATAAGTATTAGGTAAACTCTGAAAAATGAAAAGCATTAGGTAATGAAGAATTTTGGCTTGTGTGTGTTAAAGAAAATCTAAGATTATTTTATGTTCTTTTTCATTAAGAAGGAAACATGTATAGGATTAAAAAAGAGTGATTATAATAGGGGGCCATTGTCCACTAGGTTTCCTGACTGGATGCATGATATAGGCCCTCATCTGTGCTCTCTTCTCTTGACAATTATTTAGATTTAAAAAAACTATACAAAAACATGTCAATCTTCTTAAAGTAATCAATCGTACAGATATAACAGCCCCAGACCTAGAGCAAAAATAGAACTCTGAATAGATGAAGTTAACCTAGAACTACATCCAATTAAGGTGAATGAGTAAGAAAGATGTATATTGAAAATCTTTAGAGTAAAGACAGAACATAATTCTTTTATGTTCTTTCTAGGCTTTAATTGCAGAACACACCACTGTCATTGGCTACTTGTGAGACAGTTTCAGAGTAATGTTATTCATTATTTAATCCGTGGTACCTGCCATTTCTGCATTTTGTGAACAAAATTTCTTCTTTGTTCGATTATTTTAGGTTGGGTTTTTTTTTCTTTCATTCATTCTTTTGTTTCATTTGGTTTTTTCGCTACCTTACTGGGTTCAGTATCATCTTTGTTATTTCCAGCAAATCAACTTTCTACTGTAAATAATCAGTTTTTGCTAGACTTTGGCAAGTTATGTAACTTGATGAGATGGTTGTCATAACTAATTTTTTCTCATTCGATTTAATTCTATGTCACAACAAATATTATAAATATAGATTGAGAATCTCTTGGTGCTTAGTTAAGTTTTGCAACTCTCATTCGATTGAGAATCTCTTGGTGCTTCATAGATTGCATTGTTATATTTTCATGTGAAAATTGTGGCTTTAATTGAAGTTATAGGATAGCATCTGCATTGTCGGATGGCAATCATGCTTATTCATGTGTTTTTTTTCTAGGTTTGCAGATTTATTGAACCTTTTTGTTAGAATCTTTCTGTCCACAGTATCTCTCTGTGCAGCCATGTTTTCTCTTTACTTTGAAGATTAAAGGGTTTAGTCTGTGACATTGGTAATTGTATTGTATCGGTGGTCAGTATTGGCAATCAGTATGTGGCAGAATGTATAGCTCAGGTACATTTGATTGAAGATTATGTGGATATGGTTTAATTAATATGGTCCTTATAAACATAATTTTATGATATGAAGTAGTTGATTAGTTATTTCATTGGTGTAGCAACTTGGTGAGGCCAGAGGGTGCAAGTGATTGTGTGGGAACTGATGAATCATATTTCTACTATGTAATTGTATATAGAACATAGATATCTATTAAAAATTAGATAATTCTATTAATCCCCAATGACCTTCCTACTGTACTGAGCTCTTTTATTTATTTTTATTTTTATTTTTATTTTGTACTTACGAAGATCAAGCCATTGTTCGACTAATGATGTGGTCCTCCTTGTCCTGGCATAAGAATGCTGTGGCTCATCTAAGCTGTATTCTGTACCTCCTAGATGTTGGGGATACAAGCTGAAATGCAGTTTCTCTGCCAATTGGCAATAAGTGGTGAATGTAAAAGTTTAGTATATCAACAGGCACATGGACAACAAAATGGAAATCAAATGTGGAAACAACATTTAATCCAAAAAAGAAAATGTCAAGAGAATAAGTGAACACGTAGAAACTTTAAACCTTGAAGCACTATAAAAATGATATGATCAGGTTTCAAGACATGAAATTATCTTTCTTTTTCTTGCCTCTTGATTAGTTATTTTCATCAGCTTCTTATGACTGGCAAGTATTTTTAGTGGCATGATTTTGTTGCAGTTTCATGTGATCTCTGTAACTTTCTGTATCATAGAATATGCACACTTTGTAGTAATCAAATTATATCCTAGGTTTAAATGCTCTACCTTTCATGTAATCTTTCTCTAGGAAATATTAAGAGTTTTCATGGTTCTGTTTGGTACTAGAGTTAATTGCCTGAGTTTAAGTTACCTGCTCACTGCTTTTTATTCACCTGCTCATTGCTTTTATTCATGAATTCATTCAGCTTACTAGATTCTTTTGATATGTTTAGTTTGATATTTTGTTCTAATGACTCAATTTGTTTATAGTTCAAAATACATTATTTTCCTCAGACAAATGTCTGCACATTTTTTAGATCTACTTGTCTGTTTGAGAGGGTTTCTTACTACTACATTGTGCTATATTGTTATTCGGACATCAAATATATATTCTGGCCGTGCAATATGTTGAAAAATGGTGGTTTTCAATCATTTGCAGATTGTGGATGTAAGGATTACTTGGGACAAGTAGTGCCAAAATTTTTACTTGAGTGGGTGACAATACTTCTTAGCCATTAAGTCAAGGAAAAGAAATTCGAAGTTGTTGGAAAAGGATAGATTCCCCAAAACAATTGCTGGGTATTAATACCCTCTGAAAATGCTCACCCAACTTTGGCATAAGCATGCTTTATTTTTTGAAGACTAGTCATACTCGTCCTCCTCAATTGGGAATGCCACTTGTGCCCATATTCCAAGCACTTAAAAGTCATTTCTCCAGAAGTCTAAACTTCATAATCAGAAATGTTCTTGCATTTAGTGTAAGCTTGAATTCAGTTCTAGAACTCCCCGTAAATTTCTTATTTATTTATGTGAAAAATCCCCATTATATGGTCAAATTGGTCAATCTGGAGAGCTCACTAGGCATTTCTGTTATTTTGAATGCTCGGCACTGCTAGGAGTCACGATACCACATGTTAAGATGATTAAATATTTGTGCCGATTGGATTATGTTCATGATGTTTACGAATGTTTTTTTTTCCTAAAATTCTTCTAACCCGTTTGTTGCAAAGTGGTGGAATTTTGTAGTCTCTGCCCTTGTTTGCAAGGTTCCGACCGCGAAGACACGACTTCACAGATTCTCTTCTGAATGAGAACAATTGATTCTTCTTGAACTGGTTTTCCTTTCACATCTCATCCAACAGTTGGTTTATTTGCTCTCTCTGCGTCTCTGTTTTCTTGGACATGCTTTATGCAATTATCTTGCACTGAAAATATTATTTAATATTACATTTATTTTGAAATTGAAATACATAGATAAATAACATCAAAGCTCTATTTTTATTTCGGAGTTAATGTAGCTACCATTCATAATTAGAAATGATATTATATTCTCGCTACCCTCTGTTTCAATTTTTAGATTTAGGTGGAGGCTGTACTCAACAACAAATAAAAGTTCCTGGGTGTCAACTTTCTTGTGGGGGGGTTTTTTTGTCTCTTTTGTGGAAGAAATTTATTAAATTTTTGATGAAAGAGGTTAAAACAAAAAGGGGCTAAAATATCAAATAATATTTAGTTTTAAATATAAGGGTTGAGCCATAAATATAAAATAACTTAAAATTTGAGTAATTTTAGTGAAAAAAATTCTTTCCTAAATTTTCTCAAAATACCAAGTTACCTTCGAGGAGATGGTTGATTCTTTAATTCGGTAAGTTTCGCTAAAAAAGGGGGGTAAAAATCAATGGGTTTTGGATGATAGTCTCGTATTCCTAACTTGACTTGTAAGAATCAGCTTTTGGAACCTGCTCTTTCCTTTTTTAATAAATTTTTCTGGCACATTTTGGTACCGGAGCTCTAGGTTGTTTGGTTTTGTTTCGAATCTCGATGCCCTGCCAGCTCTCAACTTGGCTATTTTTAACTTCGTACCGGCTTGGATTTCTGAGTTGGAGGGAAGTAGCCGGCACGTGCTGTTGTCACCCGGTACGCAATCCTACTAAAAATAAGCTCTACTACAACGGTGTCGTCTGTGCGTATCATACTGAGCAACCGGTTGGCCGGTTGAGTTGTCTCCAGCTGTATCCACCAATTTGAATTTCAAAATTCATTTGCTACTCCCCTTCAACGGTTACTTTTCCATCCGTTAAAACCTCGAAGTGGCAGCATGCAGTCCGTCCATTCTCTCTCTCTCTTTAAAAATAGCCTTCAAAACCTCTCAGCCCGCTATAAAGCCTCTCATCTCCAGTTTCCCCCCTCCAATCGCCTTTCTCTCTCCTTCTTTTCATTTCAAATCTCTTCGCCGCTTAGATCCAAAAAGATAAAGAAAATGCGTGAAATTCTTCACATCCAGGGTGGTCAATGCGGCAACCAAATCGGAGCCAAGTTTTGGGAAGTGGTCTGTGCCGAACACGGCATAGACTCTACCGGACGGTACGGCGGGGACACAGATCTTCAACTGGAGAGAATCAATGTATACTACAACGAAGCCAGTTGTGGTAGGTTCGTCCCTCGCGCTGTTCTCATGGATTTGGAACCCGGAACCATGGACAGCGTTAGATCTGGTCCTTACGGTCAGATATTCAGGCCAGACAACTTCGTTTTTGGACAGTCCGGCGCTGGGAACAACTGGGCTAAAGGTCATTACACTGAAGGAGCAGAGTTGATAGATTCTGTGCTTGATGTTGTCAGAAAGGAGGCCGAGAACTGTGACTGCTTGCAAGGTATCTTTCTTCTTAACAATAAATATACAACACAAATTTGTATGCGTCCAGTTTGGGTTGCTGATGTTGCTTGGGGTTTTCGCAGGGTTTCAGGTGTGCCACTCCTTAGGAGGTGGAACTGGGTCTGGAATGGGAACGCTGTTGATTTCCAAGATAAGAGAAGAATATCCAGACAGAATGATGTTGACCTTCTCTGTGTTTCCATCTCCTAAGGTGTCTGATACAGTCGTGGAACCTTACAATGCTACTTTGTCTGTTCACCAGCTTGTGGAAAATGCAGATGAGTGCATGGTTCTTGATAACGAGGCTCTATATGACATTTGCTTTCGGACGCTTAAGCTCACTACTCCCAGCTGTAAGTTTTCTTTTGCTTTTTGTAAATCTTACTTTACTGTTGTTTTAATGGTTAGTTCACGGGTCATGTAGTGGGGCTGCCTAGAGTCTAGTATGTAATTTGTGGTTAGAACTAGATCTGGTATGTAAGGTTCAGTTCCTTTGATTGAGAATCTTATGTTAGCACCCCTAAATCATTACACTTTTTGGACTCTATTGTAATGGGCTTTGTATATCTGCGTTATAATGGAAGTCCTTTGAATTAACTAGTAAGAATATTGTTGTAAGAAAATGTTGTTTACTGACTATGTTTTTCTATTGTTTGTTATGACAGTTGGTGATCTAAATCATCTGATATCTGCAACTATGTCGGGTGTTACATGCTGCTTGAGGTTCCCTGGTCAGCTTAACTCTGATCTGCGGAAACTTGCCGTAAATCTCATCCCATTCCCTCGTCTTCACTTCTTTATGGTGGGTTTTGCTCCCCTCACTTCACGTGGGTCACAGCAGTACCGTGCTTTGACAGTTCCTGAGCTCACTCAGCAAATGTGGGATGCAAAGAATATGATGTGCGCAGCTGATCCTCGACATGGTAGATATCTAACAGCATCAGCAATGTTTCGCGGTAAGATGAGCACCAAGGAAGTGGATGAGCAGATGCTGAATGTTCAGAACAAGAATTCTTCATACTTTGTTGAGTGGATTCCCAACAACGTAAAGTCAACTGTTTGTGATATCCCTCCTACGGGTCTGAAGATGGCATCGACATTCATTGGCAATTCCACTTCTATCCAGGAAATGTTTAGGCGTGTGAGTGAACAATTTACCGCCATGTTTAGGAGAAAGGCTTTCTTGCATTGGTATACGGGAGAAGGTATGGATGAGATGGAGTTCACTGAGGCCGAGAGCAACATGAATGATCTTGTTTCAGAGTATCAGCAGTACCAAGATGCAACAGCAGACGAAGAACGAGAATATGAGGATGAAGAGTATGGAGACTATGAGCAGTAATCTCGATTGATTTGAGTAATTGCTCAGTAGCAAGC
Source organism: Xylocarpus granatum (assembly GCA_019650275.1). Classification (NCBI taxonomy): domain Eukaryota; kingdom Viridiplantae; phylum Streptophyta; class Magnoliopsida; order Sapindales; family Meliaceae; genus Xylocarpus; species Xylocarpus granatum. The sequence goes on along the minus strand of BNST01000291.1, from coordinate 80,146 downwards.
AATTCTTTCAGAGGCTCAACTTCCAGTTGTTGGTTTTTTCTTTTCATGATCTAGCAATTCCAAGAAAACAGCTTTTCATTTTGCTGGAACTTGTATGTTATGTTTAATTTTCATTTTGGAATTTATAAGAACTAGCAATTCCCATGTTCTCTTCAAACTCAAATTCCAATAGAAAGCTCCGGGGGCCCCTCTTATTTTTAGGAATCCAGACTCATTAGGGGTTGTTCCAATAAATTCTTCCTAATCTGTTGCGGGTTGTTATTAGAAGCAGCGTTGGAGGGGGTCTATCAAATAGTAAAATTGGGCCTATCACGGGCCTTTTCCCTTACCATTAAAGATAGTTTTCAAAATTTTTTTTTATTTTTTTTGTACGACATCACCCAGCAGTTGTTAATAGCATTTCCCTTCGTGATTGATTGATGCAGTTGTTAGCGTTAGTGTCTTTGAGAATTTTTAATTAGTTAATTATAAATAATTTCTTTTAAAAAATAAAAAAAAATAAAATATAAAATTTATTAATTAAAATATAAATATATTTTAATTTATTTATTATTTATAAATAAAATTTTAATTTAATTATTTTTTTTAAATTTATTAATATTAATTACTAATTAACTTAAAATAAAAATTAAGAATTTATTATTTAAAAATAATTTGTATTAAATTTTATAACATAATTATTGTGATATAAAAATAATAAAAATTAAATATTTAAATATAGTTATTATTATTATTATTATTTGAACATATATATATATAAAAAATAAAATTATATTTTAAATTTAAAATAGTAAATTGAAGAAAAACGACACCGTTTTTATGGTCGTTTGCAAAGTTGAGGGGCCAAATTACAAATAATGTATAAATCAGTAGCTCGTAACGCTAAAACCTCAACAAAAACACAGCAGCAACCATTACACCCACCGAGAAACGAAGCAACCTAAAATGGCGATCTGTCTGGTTACCAGGGCTGCACCAAATCCAACCCTAGGTATATTGAGACTCTCATTAAACTTCCTCAAAAGCTTCGGTTCTACTTCAACTTCTCCTTCTTCGACTTTGGCTTCAGCGTCTGCTTCCAAGACATCAAAACGAAGAAAGAAGAAGAACCTGTTTGAGGTGGCTCAGTTTTTGCCTAACTGGGGAATTGGTTATCACATGGCAAAAACTCATTGGACGAATGTCTCTTATGAGATCACCAAGATCAATCTCTACAAGGTTTTCTCTAGTTGATTTTTTCTTCTCTTTTTAATTCTATTAGTCGGTTGTGCTTCTACAAGGTTCTTGGTTTTTTCTTTTTCATTTCATTAACCAGCCAATGACGAATGAGATCAACATGTGTTTTTTCTGTGTTTTATTTTTTATTTAAAAAAAGGGTTTTAGGGGTTAACATTGTTGACTTTTTTTGCAGGATGGAAAACATGGAAAGGCTTGGGGAATTGCTTACAAAGACGGTCAATTTTATTGATTTTACCATTTTATTGATGGGATTTATGTTTTTCTTTTAAATGATTCTACTATTGAGTGTTGGACAAAAAATACTTATGGGCTTTAGTTGCAAAATCACTTCGTGTTTCTTTTGTCATTGTTTTATGAATTTCATCTGGTTATGTGGGTAAACTGTTAGACAAACATGTTTAAGTGAATGGGTAAACTGTTAGACAAACATCTTTAAGTGAATGGGTAAACTGTTAGACAAACATCTTTAAGTGAATTTTTTAATCATTTGTTGGATCTTCAAGTGACTGCTTAGTTTGGGAAGCTCTCGGAACACAAACTTGCAACAAGGCTCTTTGAGCAGGGACAAGATTCCTATATTGAATTACATTGCAACATACAAAGCCTTATGTTTCTGTTGAAAATTTGTGTTTGGCTACATGTGTTTATCAAAGTATGTTTGTTTGCCTCATTCTATGTTGTGGCTTGTGAAGTAAATTTAATGTGCGATGGAAGTTGATCAAATGATTTGAAAATTTAGTAGCTTATAAGGTCAACAACTTCTGTTCCTTGAGGAAAATGAATTTGTGAGAACTTAAGGTGGCACTCCTAAAGTAGTGGCTAAGAATTTTGATGTCTAAAAATTTGATGATCCCTCGTATTAGATGTGAATTGCCCCAATGGTGGTGTAGAACAGAGTAGATTCTGGTGGGAGCACAGAAAAGGCCAAGTAAGAATTTATATGGCTAACCTTTTCTTCATTAGTTTCAGGAGGATGGTGACTGTAGGAGTTGATTACAGTTATTTTTCATGCAGTTTTATGTGTGCACAAAAATATTGCCGAGCTGTAGATGAAGTAGCCAGGATGGGCTTTTGTGTAATACTTACATTCACCACTGTGTATCCTCTGGTCTTTTGTGCATGCTGCCATCTTTTTCCCGGTAGAATGCAACTGATGTTCTAGGCAATAGTTTAAGACTAAGTTTTAAATTTTTTGATATTTGTTCGATGTGCAATTTATGGCCAGCATTTGCTAGTTCTTAAGATGGACCATTTTCCTGCATTTTAGTTGTGCTTGAAACTGAATGAACTGCTAAAATTATGTATTGCACATACTGCGTGGTTAGATTCTAAATTCATTTTTTTTTGCTTTTAATTGAAGGTTGATGTTGCTGATTAATAATGCAGGCTTGCCAGCAGCAGATGCTCCCAAGAAAATAAGTGGAGTTCACAAACGCTGTTGGAGATACATTCCAAGCTTGACCAAGTCAGCTGAAAGCGCACCAAAGATAATGGCACCAACTGAAAATGCCCCAATTGCTGCAGATCAAGCAGCTTGATGAATTCACTTAAATTTTTGGCATTGCTGCCTGACCATTTATCCTCTGTTGCCCTCGTTGGTCAGTGCCTCTGTTTCTGGACACACTCAGTTCCTTAGATGTGGTGGTGTTCTTCAATCATTCATTTGTTTTCTGAATTTTGTCGATGCTTACATGTAACATACCCATGCCTTGAATTTAGATACACTTTTAGAAAGGCAAATGGAGGTCTGTAGTCACAGTAATACTAAGCAATGGAATTAAGTTGACTGTTTTCTTTGGTCAGAATTGAGGTGCTGTTTACACAACCCCTATATTTAAGGAATCTGGACGGTTTTAGTTTAATTTCTTCTTTTTGTTTCTGGCTTCTTATATTATTCTCTTTTGGAGAGTGTATGTTATTTTGCAAGTGCTGGTAAGATCCTATTTATTGTATATTATTTGCAGGCTTGATGCTGCAAATTGCTTTTCTATATAAACACGTCAGTTAGAAGAGTTTTCATTTTCCCCGATTATTGATTGATTATAACGAATGTTATGCATGCAATGTGAATAGAGGTTGTAGGTTAAAGAATGTTAGAGCTGAATTTATCTGATTCTCCAGCCGGATTTTTGTTTGCTTGGCCTTCTGCCTCATTGCTGTGGTGTTGTCTGATGTTTATAGTACTAGAGAACTTAAATCTCCTGTCTCTGGTATAAACATATTAGTGAATATGGATAAGTAATTGAACCAAGACTGCTTATAGTTTGTACATCATGAATGGATCTGCAAATCATACTCCTACCCCATTCACTTGTGGAAACTGAAGCTGGACTTTTGATCCAGAAATAGCTACTGCACATCATCTCACTAACTGCAATTTTTTAAATTTTTTTACTACATTCAATAGAACTTTAGCCATAAACTCGGCGGTAAAAGCATTTGATGGGAAAATTGTATGTTGAAGCATACTAATGCTGGAATGATATAAAAGACAAATGATAAGTGTTTTGAGAAACGTCCCAAGGTACAACAATGCTTATGACATTCTTCTCAAAGCACCAATGTAAAACCAAATTATCATTCTGGCCCCGGTTAGCTAATAAAATATCAATCAAACTGCAGGATCAATGTCAAACAGGTTATTTTAAGCGTCGATCTCAACCGTAGCGACAAAATAGAGGCGCAGGGTTTGGCTACGAATTCCAAGCTCAGCCTGCCGACTCACGACATTGTACCGTAAGTTTAAGGGCACGTCCATTCCAAATAGGAAGAACGTCCATTCTACAAACAATGCCAACTCTTGTTGATTTTCGTTGCCATCAAAAACATCGATAATCCCCTCCATTGTTGATATAATTTAACTTGATTCTTGGTTTTTTGGAAGTTAAAGATGGCACATAACGTTACATTACCGAATATTGTGACCCTAAAATTGTCATCAAAATTCACGAAGTCTTCCCTTGTATAAATTGTTACCTTAAGGCCTTAATTCTCACGCAAATTACATCTTCATTTCCTAGCTAAGAAACAAAGCTTCCCACTAAACAATGGCCATGGTGGTCCTCTTTCTTGCTTTCTCATTCTTCTTTCAAGGAACTCTTGGTAAAACCGTCGCTGTTTCTAATCAATTTTCTCATCTTCCTTGCAAAATTATGGAGTAATATTTACTAATGTGTTTTTCTTTGTTTGAGCAATGCAGGTGGGATTATCTGTGAGCAGCTGCCCCTTGAACTTTGCTCATTTTCGGTTTCAGTTTCTGGCAATCGATGCTTGTTAGAGAACCGTGCAGCAAGTGATGGCACCGTGACGTACCAATGCAAGACATCTGAGGTTGGTGTAGATGTAATTCGTGATTGGATTGAAACTGGTGAATGCATTAATTCCTGTGGAGTCGAAAGAAAGTCTGTTGGCATATCATCAGATTCCCTCCTTCGGCCTCAATTCACTGCTAAGCTTTGCTCCGATGAATGCTATCAAAATTGCCCCAACATTGTTGACCTCTACTTCAACTTGGCTCTGGGAGAAGGTAATTTTCATCCCATAATTTGTCTTCCAGAAATCAAGAAAATGTCCCTGATCGTAAAAGACTCTTTTCATGTGTATATGTACAGGAGTATATTTACCTACTCTGTGTGAGCAAATACGAACAAATTCAAGGCGTGCCATGTCCGAGATCAAGAGCTCTGGTGTAGCCTACGAGCCTTCTTCTTCATCAACTAGCGCCGGTGCAGCATGGGGTCCTGCTTCTTCGTCAACAAGCTCTGGTGGAGCTTGGGGTCCTAGCGCTAGTGTAGCCTGGGGTCCGAGCGATAGTGTAGCCTGGGGGTCCCACTTCTTCCGTTTCAGCTGATCCTGTAGTCATGACTCCTGGCCTTGCCCCAATATCTGATCCAGTTACCTACCTTGCTTTGATTTATCTAATAGATTTCTAGCACTCAGTGTGAGTTGAAAGTGGTGGACCACAGTGTTGTATCGCATTCAACCACTCAGATTCATGTTATCTTATCTATCACTGAATTATCCTATTTCATCTTTTGCTCAAGTTTCCTCTGACTTAATAATAACTTGGCATCATATCGTTGCTTGTTGCAATTCCATTACTACTTACTGTTTTAACAAATGAAACAAAAAATTATTGATTGGATCAAAATTCCTCCTGCTTTTGCCAAATTTTTACTTGTTTATTGGTATTAAATTTCGCTCATTCCCACTGACACAGTACCGAGCACGGTCCACGCATTATTCTCCCCGCAGGCCCAGTTCGGAGCACAATCCACGCAACCACAATTGTAGTATTCTGTACTTTCTTAGCGTTTCTCTTTCGTTAACTCTGCAAGAAATTGACAGATACGTACACACACACGCACATACATCGATGGTATTTTTTGACCCCAGAAAGGAGACAAAACAAACTACTTTCCCCTCAGCTGTGCATATTATTTACACCATTCAACAGATGAAAGGACAGAAAACCAGCATGCGCTCTCTCACAATTGTGCGACTTTTCTCTTGCTGTTGTTGGGTCTCACAAAATGCCTTCTTTACAGACTCCCCATGATGACGTCTCAGTCTCTAGCGACTTGTCCAGCGATAGTGGGGCTCACGGAGACTGATTCTTCGTCAGAGATGGATTTAGAGAGTGGGGTGTTATGAAGCTGCATTTGGGTGATAAGCTGGATTTGCCATTTGGGTTTAGAGGGTAATTCTCAAGAGTTAAGGCCTCCTGTAGAATTGGGATGTTCATGTAAAGGCGATCTAGGTTATGCTTACAAAAAATGTGCGGAGACTTGGTTAAAGATCAAGGGTAACATGTGAGTGACAGGAGCTTAATTTCATGTTGTACGTGATTTTTTTCTTTTTAACAATACGTTTGAGTTTTCTCACTTTCGATGACAGATGATCGATATCCATTTGCTTGTTTAAAAAGAAGATTGCATATGGTTGTGCATTAAGTGTGATCTTATGCTAGATTATGTGTAGTTGTTGATAATTAAAGATACCCATTTGGTGGTTTTGAGTAATTCTGTTATGATTCGTGTCATAATCAAAGTGTGATCTTAATTTTAATGCTAGATTCTGTCTCTCAGTTGATAATTAATTTTGGATTCCACTTTGTTGGTTTCATCAGTTAGTGAGCTTCACGCCTGTTTAAGATGGAAACTTGGGGTTTCTGGTTTATATTTATTTGCTTCCTTTGTGAAAACATGAATTTCTAATTGCCATTTTTGTACTGTTGTTCTGGTTCTCTCTCTCTCTGACTACCAACAAGGGGAGGAAAAAGAAGAATCAACCCAGTTGTAATTTTATCTGATCTTATTGCATTTGCTTATTTACCCAACCAAGGCTACGTTTGGTACTGTAGAGCTTCTGTTGTGCCTGCAAGCAAAGTGCTTGGTAAACAGGTAATTTTATTTGATAGCTTTATAATTACCACTCATTCACACAAGTATACTTGGCACCTCCCGAGTTCTTTTAATAGCAGTCACATCACGACAATACCAAACGGAGCCTATGTGTAATTTTGGGGTGAAGGGAGAAAAGCATAGTTTGGTGGTAGGAAACAGGATCAATCAAATAACTAAGTTTACTCGAGGGAATCTCACTTCAATAGTTATGCTTATATGCTTAGATGCAAAACATTTATCATTTGGATGCAAGTTACCCAAAATTTTACTTTCTCATCTGTTAACGAGGAAGTACTGCCTAATAAATCATCCATTCAACCAGAAGCCATTCCCCATTATCCTGCTTGGTCTGTAGTTTATACATATTTGAAAGGCTGAACAGTTTATAGAGAATATTCAAGAAATACAAAAAAAAAGAATATTATATCATTTACATCCCTAAATTTTTCATCTGTACAATCTCATTATATTCATTACATTGTAGTGTGGACACAAAGATACAGGCTTCAGTAGACGTTAAGTTGTTGCAATATAAAATGATGGAGATACTTGAGTTTGGAAGTAACCAAGATGGAAAAACAAAAGCCTTGCTGCTGAGAAGAGACCTCGAGTCGATCTCTTCTTTGGTGTCAAGGACTAAGGTATGCATCGTCGTCAACTCCCCGCAAAGGGTAGAAGAATGTAAGAACATACAATGCAGTACAGACCTATGATTATTATTATGCAAGTGAGGAGATGCAAGGCTGTGGGGTGGTCTAGCTTTAAGATGGAAGTACAAATTGCATACTTGAAGTTCAACCGCAATCCAGCGCTGTTTTCACTTAACCATGTTATATTTTGTTTCATTATTATTTATATTCTAACTCTATCTGATTCTTTATCACCCACCTATTCCATCTTGTTCATTACAGGGACTGCGAGATTTGTGGCTCTAACGCAGTTAATGTCGCCGGTGAGCAGACAAGCCAGACAAATAGAGTTGCTGCCGCAGCCTCGACATCAGCAGCACCTGTGATCTTTGTAGTAACTCCAACCTTGTGGCATGGCTGCCGCATAATGAGCTTCTCACTTGCCTGGATGGTCTTTACCTTCCTCATCTCCGGGCTGTTTCGCTTTCAGAGATTGAGGTGTATCATTTGGCTCATCTGGGGGGGAAAAAGTTGTAACTGCCAGTCCACCGCCACACTGTGTTTGCATTGGTCCCTTGTTAATACCCCTGCTCAACAGACCCCCGAATTATTTAATGTTGTATGTGGCACGTATAGCAGTAAATGCTTCCGTGCTTATGTATTCCATGCTGTATAATGTATTCCTTTTGAGTTAAGGATTTGTAATCTGTTGTGTTTTGAAGACTTGAGTACGTTTTAAGTATGTCTAATACGAACTAAATGCAAGGCTTTCTCCAGAAAAATAGCTGGTAATGCACTTCATGTCTAAGAAAATGTACTTCCCCAATCTGCATCTTTACTAGAAAATGCAAGAGGAGATGCATAAAAGACTAAATGTTACCCAATTAATTCAGTTGATACAGATTCTGCTGGCTTCATTTGATGGCTGCCTGATTTACCTTCGCACTATAAGATTGTTCAAGTCCTCAGGCTTGTTTTTGTAATAGTAGCAGCATCAATTGGCACCCTATCCTGCAACAAATTGCAAATTTCAGTAGGTTTAACCCTTGAGTGCCTCATTACACTACATCTAATTTGACTGAATTACAAGTACAATGATGTCATCAGTTGGCAGTTTACTCAACACCAACAATATAAAAGGTTGCAACTTACCAGACTAGATGCTTATGTTGTTATTCGAATGCTATGACCAGAGTTCCCACCATGTTTCTTTTGTGGATTTGAATATTCAGATTGATTCCAACAGCCAATGGAAAATAAGACTCCATTTCGGCAAAGAAGAAAAAATGCAGCCCAAGAAAAATATTGAAAGCACCTCTGAATTGAGTTAAACAGTAAAACATAATGAATTTGCCGAGTTACAATGATAAATAAATTCCCTATGTTGATATTAAGGAATATCAACCTCAATCACTCCTTTGAGTCAATTTTCATAACCTGTACTCCATTGCTTGTTTTAAAATCATCAATGGCCTTGTCAAAAGTGCTCCTCACATGATGGCACATCAGCATCAGATCTTGGCATACATCTTTTAATACCTCTCTCGCAGGATCACCTGCAAGAATTCGAGTGAGAACAGAAGTTCACAGGACAGAAAGATTCTGAGTGACAACAAGCACTAAATGAACTTAAACCTATGATCAACTAGAGGTAAATTGTCCAAAAATGAACATAGCAATTCTAGAGACCAACTATGGAGGATCTTGGAAACAAAATGATTACATACAGATTGTCTACAAAAGCACAACCTATAACGAATTTTAAAGAATCATCTGCACAGCAATTATATCTGCCGCTATGGACAGAGTGAAGCAGATAACAGAGTAGGTGACTGCGAACAAGTTTACCTGTTGTCTGAACTCTAATATTAACTCGGGCATCTGAAGGATGAGGAATGATGTACCCAGAGAAAGTTACCCTTGAACTGCAAAAGTATAGTTCTACATTGCGTCAGCCCAAGAACCAAGTTTTTATACTGACGTTTCTTCTATACCATAATTTAGAAGAAATTCTGACGAGACTATTGTTTCAACATCAACCTCAACCTCAGTAGAGCAATAAATTTCAAAGTTTCTCCATTCAAAATATCCGTCAAAGGAAAAAAAAATAGAGATTCCATGCAACTAAATATATAAATCATAGCAAAATGCAGTTATTTATCCCAAAATTCAGTTAAAAGTCTTGGTCTGTCATCATTCATCTACCTTAGAGGTTATAAACACCATCATATATATTAATGGAAGAATAAACTGACACAGAGTCAAAAACTGAAATTAGCTAAAGTCCCGCTTAAACTATGAAAACAAAAACCAATTTTTTTTTAAAAAAAAACTCACTCTTGATTCAAGGTGAATCTGACAGCATTAGCCAGAGTATGATCTCCTTCAGTCAGAGAAAACGTTGCGTTGCTTTGATCCCCAAAGGCGCCGTGCTCCATTGCTTTATAACAATGCAGCCAACGACTCAACAAAACCTTAATTCCCAACTCAATGCGCTGCGATCGAATAGAACAATCCAACACACGAACACGAAAGAGAAAATTTTGTAATTTTTATATTTATAAATAAAAATTCATTCTTCACACAAAATCCTACTGCTTTAACCACTCGCAGAAAAATAAAATCAACCTTAGCACCAGGAGGAGGCGAGTCTTGCGTGTTTAAAAGAATGTGTGCGCAAGAGAGAAAGAAGGATGACGGACTGATTATCTGGGAATGGTTGCGAGCAACTGCAAAACCCCACAGAAAACCCAGCAGGAGACTTTAGCAATTCTTTGCACGTTTGTGGTAGCGCCAAACTGACACGTAAAGTGTTTTTAGAATGAAATTACACTTTACTCCTTCAGAACTGAGGGTTGCATTGTAACTTTGACATGTTGCTGCGAGGTGGCACTTGCTGATTAGTTGAACGTTTACTCTCTCTTAAGACCCTAACCCATACGTTTTTCTCCTATATATTGAAACATAGAGGTAGGGTTTTTTCTGATTCGGCTCGTGATCTAATCAGTAAACCCTAATTGACGGTGTGTCATTATTTTATTTCTCAAAAGTAAGTTGTTTTTAAGTCCTCACATGATTGTTAGTTAGTTTGATTTTGATGGAGTTTTTGGGTTTAAGAAAATGCCTCTGAATGTGTTTTTGTACTCAGGTTGTAATGGCCGCCAATAATCCAATGGGTATCGATAAAGAGCAGGTTCATGTTCTTTTCCTTGTTCTATTTGTCTTTGTTTTTCAGCTATGGAAATAAGAAAACGAGTGTTATGTGATGTTTGTGCATTAAAGACCCATAAGTAGTCTTAGTTTGAATTTACTGGAGTACCTGTGCTGGAAATTATGCATAGGGTAGTTTTCTTGTAGGCTTTTTGCAATGGTTCTGAATTTAAACTATATAATTATGAATAAATGTATACATAGAGAGTTAGAAGTGATTTGAGGCGTATTGCCAGAACTACAAATGGGAACAAATGATGGTGAGGAACCACTATTTTAACAGCTTAGTTGCATTTTGGTGTTAAAGAATTGTGGAGTATTAAAATGTTCTTTCATGAGTTGTGGAATGATTGGTTGTGATTTGATATTCATTTTACTTGTATGAATTGTTACTGCAAAGTTCTGTTTTCTATTAGGCTTCTCATTATGAGATGATTTTACTTTTGACTTTTGATAATTATGCAGGCCTTTGGTATGGCAGAAACTGAAATGGAATACAAAGTAGAATTGTTTAACAGGTAGCTAAATGCATGCTGTAAATTTTGCAACATACTATGGTAACAAGTCAAACTTCAAGTATTTTTTTTTATCACTAGTGTAATTTTTATAAAGATTCCAGAACGCAATTTGTGTTTGGAAAGAGTGAAATTAATGCTTTGAAATTGAAATTCAGCAAGACTGGTTTTCTGGTTCCTAACCTTTTTGGAGATGACAACCTCCTAGTCTCAGTTCGCCTAAGCTAAATCTTTGCATTCTTTTTGTTTCAGGCTTGCTCAGACATGTTTTAATAAGTGTGTTGACAAGAGGTAAAATCTAAGCTTCTTTGTTGGAATTTTTCTTCAGCTTGGAAGATCTGTCTTTTGTTTTCCCTTCAAACTACTGAACTTCCTTAACTTTATGCATGTTATGATTTTGTTCAAAGGAAATGTTTTGATGTTCAGTGTTTGTCTTTAGGTACAAGGAGTCTGAGCTGAATATGGGTGAAAATAGTTGTATCGATCGCTGTGTTGCAAAATATTGGCAGGTAATCTTGGTTTATCTATTACAGATTTGGTATTTAGGTACTCAAAATATAAATTTGATTAAGTGATACTAAGAAAACTTCGTTATTTTTACTCTTGAGGAATTTATAGTTTTTTCTAGATATTTGAGAAAATCACTTGATTAACAAAGTTACTTTTATGATCACTTGTATACCATCCGTAAATGTATTTTAACTGTATCGAGCATCAGTTATAATTGAGTTGTATCAAATTGGGTGGTTTCATTTTTTTTTCCTTGCAGCCTGCCTCGCTATCATTTTAGTCTGTGATTTTAATAATGTGGCTGTGATTAATAGAAAATAGCCAATTCTAGTAGTTTTAAACAGTTGGAAGTGCTATTATATCAATTGTAAATTTGAACAATTGAGGGATGTTGATTAGTATATAATGAACCTCCTTTTTGTTATTTACCAGGTTAATAATATGATTGGCCAACTGCTCAGTGCTGGTGGTCGGCCTCCAATGTAAAATTTGGGGATTCTCCAGTTTGAATCTCTGTTTAAACTCAAATCATGTTGGGCCTGCTGCTGGTGTTCATTACTTGTTGTTTCAGTAAAATTTTGAGGCAATTGTTAATCTTTGCAATCTAATAAAGATTTAGAGTTGACTGAGAAGATATATTTTGGACACACGGATCTCTTTAGATTGTTTCTTTTCATCTTGTATTGATAATTCTTTTTCTTCTGATTTTCAACAGAGGCACTTCTGATGGGAGTTGGTCTTGTGCATTAAGCAAAACAATAGACCCCATTGGATGTTCAATTTCATACCTTGTTGCATGCATGATTGCTCTCAAGATTTTTTGTTATCAGATCAGATGTTTAGACTTTGAAGTTTTGTAGGTACGATGTGATTGAATGGTAGTGTAATACTCTGACAAAATTAATCCTCCCTGTGACTTATCCAATTTCTGCTTATCATAGCTCAACCCTTAATCTCAAACATTCAAGTCTTTTCCATTTCCATATGTTGGCACGAGAATTGATCTTGATGAATTCAAGAGCGGTTCTAAATTGGAATCAAGAGGAAATTTCCTGAAGCATTACTCAAAATCCATTCTTGCCTGACTGCCTGAAATGCAGGAAAGGATTTCAGGAAAAGAGAATAAGCTTTCTTTTGGGTCTAGATTGAGAAGATAAAAATTGAAACATAGACCAACATCAATATACGAATGATACAACTATTCCTGTGGTGTTGCAGAAACCCGGCTGCCAAAAAAGGCAATAGACAAGTAGATACAAGGAATATTTAAATAGAATAAGCTTTCAGTTCCTATGTTTTTTGGCTTCCAAGTTTGTGCCATCTTTGAGTGTTTCCTGAGCATCATTGTTCATGCCAAGGATGAAGAGGGCAGCAGCTTGAAGATAGAAGGCAGTCGGCCAGTCTGGCGATATGACTTGAGCTTGCATAGCATCTCCAAGAGCTTCTTGTGGCATGTCACTCAGCAAGTAGCATAAGCAACGTCTAGCAAACACGGTCGGTGATACCATGGTCCCACCATCAATGAACTTCACATATACACAGGATGGTTACATCAGTCAGTAGAAACTGGAATGACTACTAACAGGTATTGACTGAACTGGTAAAGCTTCATCACATTTATAACTAATTTAAGTTATCTAGGCTGGAAGGGGCAGTGGTTTAAATCGGACTGGTGGGAAAGAAAAATAGCTGGTTTTCAAGTATTGCATTAGATTATCTGATTAAATAATACACCACAAAGAGAGACCTGACTCTTCCCCTTCCCATTGCCCCCAATCACTTGAGAAACAATCTTCCTTCAATAGCATAAATAATTTCTATGGTATCTAACAAGCCAATGATGAAGCAGGTTCTTTCAAGATCACAATGCAATTTGGATTAAACATTTGTTAAACAGAAGACTCACATATGTGTAACATTCAATAGCAGTGGGAAAATCTTTAGCACGAAAAGCAGCATCTCCACGCTTCTTGGAGTTTAAGGTCTCCTGTATCTGATCTGTCCACATTTGGAAAGAAAGCTGCAAAGCAGATGTTGAAGACACTCAGAATGAAAAAAATATACACGAGGAACCAAGAAAAAGTTCATCAGACTATTCTGTGGATACAGAATCAGGTAATCAAAATATGATTATGCTCTACTTCTGCTTTGTGTGATAAAATTTGCAGTGCAGAGGAAAGAACTATATTTAGGGTTGATCACCTCCCACGATAACCATAATAAAAGGGCCTGGAGTATGGAGAAACATATGAGCTAAAAATATAGGGTTTTATAAAGATTATAGAAAAAACCGCTCTGGAACTCAACATTTATCAATTAGTCTCCCAGACTGCATTATTCTATTGTTCTATACAATTAAGATCTCAATAATGGAGGCATAAATTCTTTTTGTCTCGGTTTTTGGACCAGTTTACACCAAGTAAGAACTGGGAAGTACTGACCTCATTTGCAATTCCCTCATCATCCTTGTATCCAACCTTCTCTAATATTTCATGTATTGCAGTAAGGTCAAGTCTCGAACAAGCTTCACCAAGAGGCGTCAGTATTACTGTTTGCTTGGTGGATGCAGCTCCATGTGGAATACCCATAAAAACATATGATGTAACCTATTGGCCACCAGCAACTGAGATGATTAATATCTCCACAGTAGTCAATTAAGACACAACTGCCTAATAAAAAAAACAGCTTGCAAACTTTTGTAATAGCAGAGTGGTGTGTGAAATTTGGCCTTAAAGTTTAATACCCAAGAGGGTTTCATATTGTCCTAACTCTAATTCATAAGTTGGCATTTGACAATCCAAATTCAATTTCTTTTTCAGCAGCTTAACAAGTTTACACCAGTGCTAGTATGATGACAAGTAAATGCAATGCATAATACAAAAGATTTTAACTATTACAGCAATACCTTCAAGACATTGGTAGAAATTGATTAAGTTTAGGAACACATGTAGTCATGGGGAGAGATGAATGAAATGTGAAATCTTTCAAAGAAGTCATGCTTACCTCAGTTTCCTTCTGAAGGGGAGTGAGAGACGTCACAAGAGACTTCACATTTGGTCTTTCACGAGGTTCATATTGTAAACAACGTGAAGCTAACCGCACTAGTTCAGTTCCATCATCATTTGAGAAATGACCCTCCAAACACGAGTCCATCAACGTCAGAAAATTTCTGCCACGTATGAGGTCAAGAGCCTGCAAAAGAAGAATAATGAAAAGGTATTTAGCTCAAAATTTTCTGAAGCTACAAAATTAGAGCAGCTAGACATAACAATCATCCAAGTTCAAAGACTTTGGCCAAGTATATTCTCAGAATATGATCTAAATTGGAAACATTTATGCAGCAGTTATTTCAAGAATATATAAAAGCAAAAAATCACTTCTGATCACAGAACTCCAAAGCAGTTTCTGTGAACCCTCCATCCCAAATGAAGCATGATAAAAGGAAAAAGGATTTACGGCACTTGGGGGAATGTGTTTGCCACTGAGAAGATCAAGCAACAGAGTGCCAAAGCTGTAAACAACACTCTCTGGTGTAACTCTTCCTGCATGTGAAGATATAAACATTAGCTGGAACAAAGAGCCAGTATATCATCTATTAGAATGTAATACATAGAAAAGTGAAAGCAGAAAACCCAGATTAGCAGTAGCCATTACCTGTTCTCAAGTATTCTGGAGGGGTAAAAGCCAAGTTTGTACTATAACTCTTGCCATCTCTACTATTCTTCATAAGGCCAAAACAGGAGAGCCTGGGATTACCATCCTATCAAGTGCTAACTCAGTGTTAGGAGTAGCCTACAAAAGATAGCCAACTTTTTGAAAAGAGATACAAGCCAGAGGAATGAGGAAGGCCAAAATACCTGATCAAACAAAATTCTATAAGCATTAAGGTCATGATATAGCGCCCTCCCTTTACTGCTACAATATTCGAGGGCTTGTGCCAGATACAGAGCTACTCTTAGCCTCATTGCCCATTTCATGGGTTGGTTCTCCCCTGAACCATTTCAACCAATACAAGTTATAACTGATATACAAAAATAAAATAAAATAAAATAAAAAGAACGAGTCTTCCACCAACAGTAATTTTCTAGTGAAAATTTGGCATGTTGTAGACAGCATTAGTACCAAATGAAGGAGGTGAGTTCAGTTTATCCTTTTTATTACCCAAGTATTCCCATGTGAAATTTGTCTATTAGTGTACCATATTCTTCTTTTTTGCTCCAATAATTAAAAAGTTAGCAAAATTGATCTTTCAAACCTAAAATTTTCTATCAATCTAGAAGACAATTTAATTAGAAAATCATTTGAAAACTAAAATGAACACAAATATGTAAGAACTTAACCGAGTTATCCAGTTGACTTCTGCTTTTAATTTTGAACCCAAAAGTCAAAACAAAACTTAGAATTCCTTTCTATTTTTCCCCTGCTTCCTCAGCAAGATCTTTCAAATGAAATTTAACAATAGCTATCTACCAACAATGTACCACACCACAATTAAGACAACTAGCAAATCAATATAAACACACAATAATGATACTAAAATAAAAGCAGTTGTAGAAATTATTTACAGTGGAAAAGATGCTTGGATAAAGTTTCATGAGGCATAAACTCAGCCACAAGCAATCTCTCCTCTCCTTCACAGCAACACCCTATCAAATTTGCCAACCTCTCACTCCTTAACTGCCCCACTGCTCTTGCCTCCTCCTAAAAACAACAAAGCATAATCAATCAAAAAAGCACCAACCTATACAAAATACACATTATTGTGAACCTATAATTTCAAAAGTGATTTTACAATTTTGCATTTGCTCTAAAGTAATTTATGTATTTCCCTTTTGTTACATTTTTAGTTAAACACTGTCAAATATACCACTAATTCCTTCTCTGGATGCTAATCAAACACTGACTAAGAGAATATCGATCAAAACTTAATAAAAGTTTAAGCAAACACAAACAATGTGTTGTGTAAAACCAAAATAAATTAGTTCATAGTGACTAAAATTTAGTTAGTAGATAAGTTGGTTCGTTATCAGGTAAGAGTTAAACAGAGCTAAAGCACAAACAAGGAACTGTCTGGAATCGGGCCACGCCGATCTATTGAAACGTTTCACGGCGATCCAGCGATCTTCTTCGAGGAGCTTCCCTTTATAAACCACATTGGGCGCTTTCTCCCCGTGTTCCGACACTATGTTGTCCGCAGAGAATCCAGACGTGGCAGTTCTTAATTGGTCCAAACTAAACTCTCTGAATCCAGGCAATGCGTCCGTGCTCCCGTTCTCTAACAAACCAAACAAACACACAAAAACGAAACGTTTTAAACTCCTAAATTTGAACTCTGAAACTCCCTTTTTCTCGGGAAATAAGAGAGTTTTCTCCGTAAAGTGATAGAAGTTTCAGTTTCGCTTACCAAGATCGGACGAGTCATGGAGGTTTGACTTGATATTTGACGGCCACCAACAGAGTGACAACTTGGAGCAGCGAGCTCCCATTGGCTACCAAGCGTGTGTTCTTTTCTATTTTCTTTAAAACTTTCTCTCACTTTCTAGCAAGCAAAGCAGAGAAAGGCTAGCAAAGAGTGGGAAAATGAGCGAGCAAAATATAAAGGTCCGAAAGAGGCATTGTGTTTGGGAAGCGAGAAAACCAGGGAAAATTAAAAAAGAAAACTTTTTGGATCCAAGTTTTCTCTCCCTTTCACCGTTCCACACCACCTCATCATTCTCCCCTTTTTTTTTATAATTATTTTTCTTTTCCATAAACCACAACAAAACCCACTCTTACCGTTGGGCGCGTGAACCTCTCAATGGTCTTGTTACCTGCAGGACGCGTCACAAGGTCCAATTATTTGGATTTTTTTTTGACTTTGTGCCCCTTTTACAGACCCAATTTAAATTTTAGCCGGCTCCATAAATTATACTTAATTTTGACCAAAAACAGGATTTTGGACATTTTAGTCCAAATTTTTTTGATATGAACCAAATTTGTAAGCACAATAGAATGATGGTATTTTGGCTCAAAATCTTAATTTTGGTCAAAATTAAATATAATTTTTGAATCAAATTAAAATTAAAATTGGATTTATAAAATAAGCCATTAAATTAAAAAATTTTGATAAAATATAATTAAATATCGTATTTCATATTTATATACAATATTTTTATCTTTTATAAATAATTAAAATTTCAACTTTTAACTACGTCAAAGTCAAAAAGAAAATAAATTAAATTTTTTAAGATAAATAAAATCTTAAATTATTGTGTACATAGTATAATTTTAGTTTAAATAAAATTATATTTTTAAAATAATATAATAATATTACGTCTTTATCGTTCTAATATTTTTAATATATAGATAAGGTCATTAAATTTGGTAATTACAGTTATAAAATAATATCTAATTAGAAGGAAGAAAGGTGTTATACTTTAGGCCACAATTGGTGGGCATAATGGTTGTCAATTTTCTTGCTTTATAGGCTGTTCACGAGCTTTGCTTGGTTGTCACCAATAAGATATAGATGGGTTTTGTAGTGTTCATTATTTATCATTGATGATTATAGACAAAGAATTAACAAGCATTTCTAAGTATCCAAAATACTTTCACACACACACACTTTCATATCATCTTTGCTCATTTAGAACTCCAAATTCTGTAGCATTCTTCAGATTTGCCAGCAATATTGAGCTCAAACTATGGCACCTTGTGCAGATCTTTGTCATATAAAGCAATAAAGGCAGTTTTAAGCGGCAAAGACTTGTGTCTATAAACAAGCAAACAGCATTGATAGTTTATGTCATAATATAAGATACTTTGACACCCCTAAACACCATTTCATGTCAGCCTGAAAATGAGAAATGGTAGTAAAGAAACCCTATAAAATTGGAGAAAAGAATAATGGAGGTCTTTAGGAAGACATGCTTCAAATGATGAAGAAGCCCATTTAAAACTTAAAAGAGCTAGATTCCACTTGACCATCTCATCCAGCTAAATTGACACAGAGAGTGACTCTAGGATTTCCATGATCTTTGCGTATGCAATGCAAGAACACCCACATGGGCAAGGAAGAGTAGCTGCGAACCGAGCATAGTTTAATATAAACATTGATTTCGCTTAAATTTCAGCGCAGACAGAGAAGATACTGTCAAGGATCTGTTGGGGAACTTTCTAACATGGCTTAGTAAGGAGGTCCTTGGAGTTGGGAAGCACAAAGCAAAAGATCTGCTTCTTTTTCCCCTTCATGAATGTACCACCAAATCATATGCGTATTTAAAGCATAAAACCATGCCTGTTCATGGACTATTTTAGTGAGTGCACAGGCCCCAAAACAGAAAGTGTCATCCTCGTCCATGTGATATGGTGATCTTCGACTTATTTGGGTAATTGCAATAATTAAAGATGCATTTAGACTGCATTTTAGAGAGGTCTGCACCCTCTGAAAACTAGTTTCAGATGTGATTGAAGCTGTCGTTGCAGAAAGTAGTTTTGCCTTCCAAGAACAATTTAAAAGGTAACAGAAATTATAAAAGCACGGCAGTAGGCTGCTGGGTAGAGAAACAATAACAAGCAATTTTTGCTGCAGATGGGGCAGATTAGCCAGGCTTTTCAACTTGCACATAGAAAAACCCAGAAAGGAAGTGCGTGCAGCCGCAGATATAATGATCGCCAGAATAGGAAAATAAGGTGCTATGGCTAGGTTTTTTAAATAGTAAAATTAGTTCAGAAACCAAGAAAGGCACGTGATGTAACAAATGATGTCTTCAATTTCATTGAACTTCTTATGAAAAGAGAACACACACAGTGAAGTATAAAAGCAGAAAGTGGTGACCATTGGTAGTGGGACATCGGACAAGAGGCATTATTAAATTGCATAATTGGTTCATGCCAGCCTAAAAAAGGTATCACATGGCTTCTCATCTTGTCACTGTAATATCAAATAATTCAAAGTCTATTCTTTCTACAAAAAGCAAACATACAGACAAAATTAACATTAAACAAGCAAAAGCCATATTTTCCATGCCTCCAAGAATAAAGATAGCATACCACAAACAACGGAATAACTAAAATCTAGGGAGGTATGTGTTGTAGTTAAGACACAAATAAGAAAGATATTAAACTACAGCATTTCACTCTATTTCTGACAAAAATACAAAAGGTTTATCAAACTTGTTAATTTGAGAATGCATTGGTTTAAAGTTGATATTTTGGCAAAGATCCTGTCAGCATAGCTATCTTCAGCTTGTGCTGGCATCTAATTTCTACTAGACTGACTATAGTCCTAATTTAAAATTTTCTATTCACTTGTGTTCTACGACTCTATAGGCAGCGGTAACAGTTTCCCAGAGAAAGCAATGAGAAGATAAGATATGCAATGGAGATTGCAAGTATTCATCGGTAATCCATAATCTGTGGCATCCCAGAAGTCCCATTATGTGATCTCTGGTACTCATCTTTGTTCTTCCCATCCTTGTCTCTGGTACTCATGGGCAGTAATGGCAGAGATGTGGATGCATTGGACCGGTCAGGCAGTTCTGAAATTGAAAGTAAAGCAGCTTTTAAAAACTTTATTTCAAGTAAATTGAAGAACAAAACAGAGGTAGATTCACATATCCCACACATGGAGTTAGAAGTGGAAGTGGAAATCACACAAAAAAAAATCTTTTATTTTTTTTAATTTTTAGGTAGGTAGTAATAAATTGTACAATCTAGTCTACCCTAAGAGAAGAGGTCTTCTCTGAAATTGTTTTCAAAATATAAGTAATTGAAATACTGAAGAAATTATTGTAATATTAACCTGGCAACTTCTTGTCAACATAAAATACTACCAAATTTACAGTATACCTGCAAAAGATAAAACAAAAGAAGAATAATGACTAAAAAGAAATGTTTTCCTCAGACTTTTACTTCATGAGCAAATAGATGTTGTTTTACCAAGCAACAATAATGTCAACTGAGTAGTGTTTGCGAGATGCTATAATCAGGAGGCTCTCAACAACAGCAAGCAACCAAGCAAACTGCTTAACACACCTACAAGCATACACCATGATAGTGCAGATTAAGTTAAGCTTAAAATAACATTTAGTACGGAAGTTGTATGTGTTCAAAAACTGATAATGCATACAGGTAGTCAAACTATTACACAAGGAACTACACACGAATGTGATAACAAGTTCAAAAATGTTAGAATAGTAATAAATTACCTTCTTGTGCCATATTTGTGATATGTGCGCACAAATATTAGAGTGAAAATCATGTGTGATGAAAATATCAAATCACCGCAGCCATATACTAAACCATGGGGAACTGCACATTAATATAAATAAAAATAAGCATCATCTTGTTGATTAACCAATCAATGAACCAAAATATAAAGAAGTTAAATGTTATAGGACTAACAATTGATTAAGAGCACTTCAACTGAACTCTCTGGGTGGGGAAGCCTGGCAAGTTTTGATCCCTGAAAGAGACATTTGTACCTGATAGTAAAAAAATTTCTCGACAAGAAGTTAATAGATAACAATAGTCAAACAATTTCCTTCAAAGAAGGAAATCATGCTAATATTTCAAAATTTTACCTCACGGCAATGATAGTTTGGTCCAGGAAGCTGAGTTGAATAGAATGTGACTATCCGTAGTATTTGAGAAACCTAAAAAGACAAAATATCCTAAAGAAATTATTAGACAAAATAGCAGGAAAATTTGAAAGTTCTTTCAGTATTATTCTGATCTCTGCAAAAAATATGTATGCCCAATGATTCAGTCAATAGCATATGAGAAGAAGCAGCAGCAAGAAAGACAGCAATTTCAGGACAAAATAGAAGATGTAGTTTGACTCAATTTGTTAAAGAAGTAAAAAAAAATGCATAGTATTGAATGAGTTGGAGGCATCTGAGGTATGAAAAGTACAGGTTATCAACAATAAGCAAATAAAGCTGATGAAAGGAATTGGAACTTACAACTAAATAAGCAAGAACCCTACACCATATCAGAACTGTATAGAACCTTTTGCTCTGGCTAACAAATGGATGAAGAGTCCACTGCACAAAAATAACCCTATATTGAGCCAATTAACAATTTACATTTCTACACTAGCATCCCCACCATCAATAATTGAAATTTGTAACATATGATAATAATTACATCAAAGTAGCCATGCAGAGATGCTTTAAATGCAATTTTGGTCCTAGCCCACGCAAACAATTTGATAAGAATGAAAAAGGCTAACATGACAGTATCAAGAAAGGGCATATTTGCAAGTCACAAAGATGCATAACATAATATAGTAGCAACTATTCCGGAAAAAAATATGCTGCAAATTATAGATATTTTTTAAATTTCAACAGGTGCCTTTAGTCTCATATCAAATTAACAATCTTAAACTTTTAATCTGTTTAGTGAGCCTTGAACTTAATTATGCATCAATAGATCTTAAATGAAGTTGATTAAAAATTTAAATGAGGATAGATGTATGCTCATGGATAAGATGTTAGTCTATTATATCTAGTGGAGGGATTTCCATGTTATCAAAATACTCAAACTAAACCCCATCTTGTGAAACTTATTTGAAAGATGGAAAACATATTCAGAGAGGTTGAATTACTTACATTTTCAAATGACTTGGGAATACTGTACATTTCCCCATCTTGATAGTTTCTTTTACAATAAAGTCCTTTAATTAGCCATTTTTCTTGACAATTGTGATTTTACCAGTCAAGCATTTGCTTCAGTCTTAGCAAGCACTGTTGTACAGATAGACTAAATCAAATAATAAATATACCTGTGTCTCTACCCAACAGAATAACAGTTTGAATTTAATAACAGGTACAAATGGAAACAGAAAACATCCAGTCATCCTATTGAAAATGAAAGTCAGCTATTATGTAGATAGTAAATGCTAAAATTTTGATAGAACAGTTATCCATATCCATATAAATGAGAAACCCAAAATAAATCCAAGGTAGGTAACATAGAAAAAGGAATCAAAACACCTACCAATACAAAGGAACAAAAGATGAAGGTGAATACAGTCTCACTGATATAAGCTTTATCTTGACCGAGTTCCTAAAATCACGTGAAATTAAGGGAAATTAATGGGACAAAATTACCCATAAGGACATAAATACCACAATGATAACGCAAACAAGAAATAAAACTCACAGGAACAAGTATGTATCCAGAATCCTGAAGTATTGGTCCCGGCCGATGTAAATAATGAACTCCATGAGCAGCCAATCCATGCATATACTAAATTAAGAAAGAGAATACCTCAATGAATTCAGTTTCGACCCTGAAGCATATAACTAGAAATGAAACAATGACGTATTACTGCACAGCAATACAGTTCTCATTTCAGCTTTCAAAAATTACACCGAACACAGTTATTGCTAATGTCATTCTTCCCGTTAATATATCAATATCATGAACCATATAAAGAAACTAATTAACTAAACAAACCAACATGCCTTAATTGTGGATGCTGACATAATTTATAAGCAACAGAGGAAAGAGCCATTAGTAGCCAACTAACAGAGTTCTTTTGAAAAAGGAAAAACCTGAAAAAAAACTCCAGCAAGTATGATCTTCCAATTTTCTGCGAGAAGCGAAATCTCTATTGTGAGTTCGGAGCAAATCTTCCTCCATAGCTTCACATTACATCAATCAAACCGATCAATCCATCAATCAATCGGTCAATCTAATACCAAACGAAAAATCAAGAGCTGAGATTGAAACCTTAGGAGCTTCACGATCAACGTAAACCGGCATTGCAGAATTGGAGGTAAAGGTTCGACTTCGACATCAATTAATCAAAAACAATATTAAAAACCAATTTCCCGCATTTATATCATGTTGTCTCCACATAAACCGCTCATAGTTCGAATTCAAATACTCCAATTTCAAAACCAGGATTTAAGGAAATGAAATCCTGAGATGATAAGATTCGCTTTAAACAAAATAAAATGTCGTTGTTATGTTTGTTGAGGAAAGGAGCGGTTGTTGAGAAGAGAGTCTCGAAAATGCGAATGATACAAGTTTAAACGGGGGGGAGTAGCCATGCATACATCGACGGTCGGAAAAGCCTCTTGAGCTGATTAGATACTCACCGTTGGATAAGGCGACTATTGGGCACTCGCCAGGCAGACGCGAATGGGCCTTTTAATGGTCCATAAGAAAGTAAGATTCTTGAATTAAAAAATGCAAAAGAATCTAAGCCCGACTATCACACGCAAATAAAGCTCGAGCGAAGTTGAAGGTTTCGCTAAAACCGAATATCATTTACTAATATTATGCACGCTTGCCTTGATGACGACAAGTTTATTTCAGAACATATGCTTGAAGTGCTTCCACTGTCACGACTAGTACAAGATATAAGATTCTAGAGGATTCTAGTATCTTTTCCCATTATTATAAGGGGCTCAAGGATCTGGTACATACTTTTCCTTCAGCTTCGTAGATGATAAGTTATTCTGTAGGAGAATTGGTGCACTGCTCGTCAAGCAAACTCCGGAGATATTGTCTCTGTAGCTTTTTTCTGTAATTACAAGATCAAGTTTCATGTAAAACTAGACCCGTCCAACAGGAGAAACCGGTGGATATCTTGCAGAAACCTCTGCGTCAGTTTGGTAAGGAGTCCTTTTTTCGTTGCTTTGTACTGATGTAGTTTCTCCGGAAGCTTTTTCTTCAAATAGGCTACTCATTTCGGAAAACTCCCATGCTTTTCTACCATCTAAAACTGCTATACATATGGAGAATGCTTGTAAAAGTGAGAGTGACGAATTGAATTCGACTGAATATATATCATCCTTAAACCGGGCCAAGCCGAAGAATGGATGGTTTTCTTGCGTTCCTCCCTGGTGATAAGCATTTTGAAAGGAAGAGATGACAATCAACAATTACCATTACCATTACTATTGGCACACAATCAGTTGGGTTAAAAATGACCAAAAAGAAAAAAAAATATTTACCTGATAGAATAGCTCAAATTGGTTTGACGAGGAACAAGCTTTGGTTGAACCTGCCTTCCTGACGAGTTGATTCCAATTGGCAAGAATCCTCAGTCTGCAACCCAAATCCCAACCTCCACAGTCACATGATCCACCTGATCTCCAACGTTGGATGAGTGATGAAGGCTTCCCTTTACGTGGTAAAGCATGAAAACCACTCGGTAGTATGACCGTAGCACCAATGTCTTGACTAATTACAGAAGGGCAATTCAGCATTTTTGTCCCTGAATTAGAATCCAATGTTACATCTGGCACATAATCTCTCGATCCCAGTTCTGGATGATCTTTGTGCATATCACTCTGATAACCATCTCTGAGTGAACTTCTACTGATCCTCACTGGGATCTTAACAACAATAGCTGCAAGCTCCTCATTTGGCAGGAAATCAGATGTTTGTTGATCTGCCTGTCCATGTTCCACAGAGGACAGAACAAACTCCCTCATGCTAAATTGATCCGCATAGCTCTCTTTAATCAAATTAAAAGAATGTGAACCAGAAACTTTCATTTGGGCAACAACATTAGGGATGTAATCATGACTTTGGCCTTTGCCTCCTTGATTTAGCCACCTTCCATTCTTCTTTTTCACTTCTTGAATGGTGAAGAAGGTATAAATGCAACTATAGTCATCCTTTCTTGAAGTACTTAACTTCTTCAAAGTAGCTGCAAGAATGTCACTTTCGTTGTCAACAGCAAAAGTAAATAGAGGCTGGCCATTCTTGACTGCAATACGCAAAAGAGCTTGAACTGCTAGTGATCCCTGTTTCTTCTCCTGAAATGAATCGTTGACGTTGGTTGTCCTACAACCAGTCATATCTAATTTAACTTTTCCTGATGGTGCAGTTGAAGAATATGATCGTCCAGCAGATGATTTGAATACCCTATCTTTTGATTTTGAGTCCTTTGGTAATGGCTCCAAATTGTTGTGACAGTTTGTTGGCTTCGACTTCAGTATTGGATCCAGTAACCTTCTCAATGGGCTTGACCTGGCTCTGCTCGTGGCATTTGGTTTATTACTATTGGAAGTATAAAAGCCAGAAGAAGTGACCCCCCCATTCTCTGAACCAAAAGAAGCAGAAACATATGTTGTGCTCAACTGTGGCAATGCAGAAGCCTCCTTAGAACCAGAACTTTTGCCTATCTTACCCATACTGAAGCTCAATCGGCAGAAAGGTGAAGTGCTTCTTACTTTTTCAGATGCTATTTTACTCACTTTCAGATCAGATTCCATGAGAGGCTCGTTGGCAGTGAGCTTCTTTACTACTGTGGATGATTTTCTGTCTTCCAGATTTCTGCCCCCAGAAGGACAAATACCTACTTTTGTCGAACGTGGCACCGAGTGGGATCTTTTAGATGAGTTGTCAATCTCTGCATCTATTGGGTCAGTCCATTTCATTTGCATGTGCTTACTATTATCAACTCCACACAACAGATATGCACCCTTGGATCTTTCTGAAAAGCTCCTTCGCCTGGTTTCTGCTGCTTTATGGCCAGATGCTATTGTTGAATCAGAAATATCTGCTGCTCTGGGATCATTGCTTTGGCAGAGAACAACAGTTTCTTCTATTCTGGGAACATCTTGGTTAGCAACACATGGATTTCCTTCTTGCAGCTTCTCTGCTCTCTCCATGTATCGACTATCTTGATTCTTCATGTCCACCTTTGTAGTGGATGCTATATCACCTTTCACCCCATTTGGCAAAGTTCCACTAGCTTGAACAATCTTCGGATCTGAATCTTTTCCCTTGCCTTCTCGATTGATTTCCTTATGGGCCTTGCCAAATTCTGTTCCAGTGTACTTACTCTTCTCTTCTAAGGTATTATCCTTGGAATCTTTGATATCATGAATCTTTTCAACACTTTGTCCAAAGTATTTGATAACTTGCAAGTGACCTTCCACAGGAGATGACATCTGATGAAACTGCAGAGGAGGGCGACACATCTTTTGATGGGGAGGACAGGAAATGTACCTTCTGCTAGAATGGGAAGAAGATTCATCACTCGAGGAAGATGAGGATAAGTTACTACTGGGCAGTGAAGACCTGCCACCCTCATGTAGCATCTGTTTGTGGCTACACTGCCATTTTTCTAGACTCCCCCAGTCAAGGACACCAACATTTAAAACTTTCTCCGGCGGGTTTTTTCCCCTCTCCAGAAATTTGGGTAACTTTGACATGTACTTGACAAGCTCATCTTCCTTGTTTCCCTTTCTGTCTGTCCATTGCTTTTGGTGATTCCCTGAAGCCTTGGGTGATATATCTTTCACATTTCTGGTAATTTGATGGTGGAGATCAGCATATGGAAAATTAGGTTTTTCTAGTTTAAATTTGTCCTGCTGATCTATACCTTGAGGCAATGCAGTTTTAGCAAAAGTTCCAAATTGCTTCTGATCCCTTGAATTCCTTTTGAGCTCCGAATGGTGTTCCATAGAAAGGATAGTTTCAACTCCAGTTGTGTCTCCGATGCACAATAACTGATTCAGATTAAATTTGCTGTACACTAACTGAAAAAGATTCTATGGCAATTTAAACATTTTGCATTTCTGCAAAAGTTTGCACTATGTCAGCTCCCGGTGTTTCGTTTCGGTAGCAAATTTAAAGTATTCATATAGATGCAGTCCACTCTGCAGATAAAAAAATTGACAAACAATGTGATAATCAAAATGGAGTTTATGATTATAAGTACATTGAAGGAATGATTTCAATAAAAACTAAGATGTTATGTTTGTCATACAGGAGTACATATAGGTCAAGGCCTTAAACAACAAGCAGTATTCCTCTCAATGAATGGGAGGGCATCCCCTTCCATAAATTCAAGCATGTTATGCCTGCTACATTAATTTGGAGATAGGAACACCCAACTATCCTAACCTTCAATCACTTGATTTCTCCGTAACATAGACCCCTGAATCCAATGGTGTAGAATGCAAGTCAGTAAAATGGCCAATGCAGATAATTATCATTTCTTCTTGGATTCCATTCAGGTTACAAATCTGAACAATCTGCATCTCTCAGCCAAGACTATGTTGAGGATCCAAAAATACTTGTGGCCCCCACATTCAGATGTACAAAATGAAAACAAAGTGCAAACACAATGATCAAAAATTCTTCTTCTGCTTTGAACATTTTGTCTTCTTCAACTTCATATCAAGACAAATATACATATCCTGTGTTACACTGCTTAAACACTCTTAAATACAACTGTGTTTTTTCATTTATGGCTAAAACTTACATACAATCAATGACTCTACAGTAACCAAAATTTCTTCCAACTTGCACGGTATAAAACTGAAATTGGAAGCAGGAAGACAGAATTAAGAAGTGTATGCTGATAAGAATAGCAAAATTTGAAAATTTGCAGTGGTCCACATTAAGTGAACGATAATGAAAATCTTGAGACAAGATAAACCAAACCGTCTTGATCAAAGCCAAATGAGAAAGAACACCAGCTATTAGGAAACCAGAGCGCAATTATTTTCCAAAATAGGAAGCTTGAGGCGCTGTTTCATTTGCCTTAAAGGGATAACAAAAGTCAAGGAAGGGGGGAAAAATAAAACAGCTGACTGAAGAAGCAATTTCTCTTTTTCTTTCTATTCGTCCAAATACAGAGATTACATCACTGGAAAAGAAAAGAAGAAGAAGAAGAATTGATCAATGAAATAAGCACTCTCTTCTTTTCACATAACCAAACGGGTCCAATTGTCTTAAATTAACTCAGGATCAAAAATCTCCAGCAACAGTTATAGAAATAACTAACCACAAAACCAAGATTACATAGATAAAACAGAAAATTTTCTCGTAATTTCTCACCAAACGTTAGATGTCAACTATATATATATATATATAGAAAAAACACTTACCGAAGCAAAAAAGTTTAGGAAATTCTGAGCGAATAAACGCTTTCAGCAAAATCTCCATGGTCAGTAAGCCGAAGCAATACGTGTCGGTGCACCATTAGTCTGTGAAACTGAAAGCTAACAACGAACAGAGATCACAAACAAAGCGAAGTTTTCCTAATAGCAGAACAAAGAAACAACCGCGTAATAAATAAAATGCCTTCCTTTCCTTTACTTTCCTTTCCTTCTGCCAAAAACGAGCCAAACAGCAGTTTTCATTTTTCCGGAGAGCAGGCAGAGAGTGTGTTTTCTGGCGGCAGCTCACTTGTATTGTTTTGCACCGTATTTTCACAGACGTTGAGTCAAAGAAGTGTTTAAAGTGGTAAGATAGCGGAAGGAAAGGGGGTGATCGTTGTTATCGGACGGCTGACATAAAATCGGAACATCAGGTGGTCAAATCATGGAGACGCAGGATGTTCCTGGGCCCCGCTATTAAGACCTTTTAGTTTATTTACAGCATACGTATATTTCAGTCTGACATTCGCTCACAAAAGTCATGGTCCAAGGGCACGTGGCTGAAGTGTCTTTCAAAATTTTAGACGAAATAACCACCTAAATACAAGTAATATAATAAAATAAAAAATATTTATTATATAATAATAAATAAAAATTAAAAATTAAATTTAAAACATTACACTTTGTGATAATATTATTAGTAAATAATATTGTGTAAAAAGTATTTAATTTTTTTTTAAATAATAATAATAGAAAAGATGGTCTGTCCTTTAGGCCGCGCCACGTATCAAAAGTGTTACCTTTTTCTAAGAGAGGTGAAAGTGAATAGTACGCGTATGGGGGTTGCGTTCATTGGCCAGGGCGTGGGGATTAATTAAAAGGTATTAACTTTAATGAGAGTGTTATAATAACGGCATGGGAGATCCACCAATATCATGATGATTCTGTCAATGAAAAGTATACTATAATCACTAGTTTCCGACTTGTCGTTTAGCTAAGTGATGATTATCAGTCTCGGATTCAGTGATGAAACGCGTTGCCCAATACCCTGATACTTTTTTCAGTTCATGGATTTAGTTGATTACAGCGAGCACTCTCTTTGTTTTTATGGGGTTGTACATCAATATTTGACCGCAGCAAGTTACGGGGTTGGCCATACTCGCCATTTCTGCTGTTTGCATGTGAGATTAATTACCATCAACTTGAGAGAAAACTACAATTAAAAAGCAATTGGGCAAAGAACAGAAGATGGGTAATGAAATCCAGCTTGCAATTCGATACATAATTGGGCAATTGAGTGGTGCGATACAACCGACCTTTTTAAAATTCATGGAGATTCTTATCGATTACCCACGCAACGAAATACCAATATTATAATATGCGTGGCCTACTCGCTCAATTCGAAATATTTTTTAACATGCGACAAACTCATTGCCCTTTTCTTAATGCCCGCATTTTGGTCGAGGTTAAGCCCGTGATCGAGCATAATTTTTATTAAAATTATATAAATTATAATCGTATTATTTATATTTAAGTATGTGCACACGTGAGTGTCCCACAATTGAATAATGTCTTAAAAAAAAGGGTATTCGAGCGAGGGGCTGTAGGCATTTTCATCGCGTAGGCTTTGCTTTTCTCGTTTGATGCGTGGAAAACGACACGAGATATTAAGAGTGATTGCGAGTATGAATATATATATATATAGAGAGAGAGAGAGAGAGATGATGGTCACGTGGGAACCATCATGCGTATCGCTGAAATAATATTCCTTTTCGTTAATTTTTGAAAATAATCCACCGACTTAGTCCCCATATGTCTTGATTTGCGAGACACCCAATTCTAATCTCCAATCCGAAAAGTTGCAACTACTGTTTCAGACATAGTGACACGCCTACAAAGACAACTGTCACTTGTACGGGACTAGTAAGTACTCTTTAATCTTTCTTTCATCATCTGTGCTTGTAAAATTTAAATGTTTTAATTTTATATTTGTGGACTGTGACACGTGCCAAGGCTTTTTTCCCGGGAGCTAATTTGATCCAAATCATAAAAGATATGCTTTATTTATTAGATAACGTAAATATAGCAAGCCTTTAGGCTATAATGAAAGCATATATACTTTAATTATAAAGATAAAAGTAGTAATGTTAAATAATATGTGTATGAAAAAATTTATTAATATTAAATATTACATTTAAATTTTTTATTTAAAATGTTAAGATTTTAAAGAATTTTAATTTTGGCTATTTATTATTTATATATATATATATATAATTTATTATAAATTGTAAAGATTTGATTTAATTAAAATATTCAAACCTTCAATGTCTTTTAACCTCTTGTGCTTTTCTTTGTCTTTTCTTGCATTTATTTTTAAACATCTTTATATCAGGTTAGGCAAAAATGGGTCCGTTACCATGGAATAGGTTAAGACCATAAAAATAAAATGGCAGACAGAGCCACTCGAGTACCATTTATTTCCAGCTCCTGGTTAAAAAACAAAAAACAAAAAACAAAATGATAGCCTGCATTTATAGTCCAGCAGCACCTGATCAGAGAGATTTAGATTTATCACGTGAGTACGAGTATAGATAATATGATAATATTATTTAATTAATAAAATTTTTTATTAATT
Source organism: Xylocarpus granatum (assembly GCA_019650275.1). Lineage (NCBI taxonomy): Eukaryota > Viridiplantae > Streptophyta > Magnoliopsida > Sapindales > Meliaceae > Xylocarpus > Xylocarpus granatum. The sequence continues at coordinate 49,165 of BNST01000291.1, read as the reverse complement.
TATAATAAATAAAAAATATAATTTTATTATATATAAATATTAGTATTTTTTTTATAAAATTTAATTTATTTTTACTGACACTTGAAAGCTTTCAAAATCTTTTAAATTATTTATCGATTGACATGTGATATATTTAATAATAATTAATTTAAATTATAATTTATTAAATTTATAAATTAATTTATATTTTATGATATAAATTAAAAATTTAAATTATAAGATAAATTTTTATTATTAAATATATTGTACATCATTATGTTATTAAATTAAAAAAAAATCAATAAAAAATTTAAATCTCTTCTCAGAATGTTCACATTTTAGACGAATTGAACCATTCGGGTCGGGTTAGGTTTCAAATGTTAAGCCCATTGGATATTAGAATGGGAGATTATTAGTAAATTCTCAAAAGTTCGGGAGATTTGGTAAAGTTGGGCAATGATAAGTCCGACATTTGTACTCGTGAAAGTACTAGATATCTCCCAGGCCTATTATAAATACTCGCTGGCGTTCGGCTGCGATTAGCGAACGGGCAAGAAGTAAAATTTTCTCAGCGAGCACAGCATTCACAGAGCATCTCTTGAAACCTCATTCCTAGAGAAAATGGCATTGATTCCTAGCTTCTTTGGAAACTCTCGAAGCAGTATCTTTGATCCTTCCTGGGATATATTCAAGGATTTCCCTTTCCCTTCTTCTTTCTCCTCACTTTCTTCTCAATTCCCTCAAGAAACTTCTTCTTTCGTCAGCACTAGGGTTGATTGGAAGGAAACCCCAGAAGCCCAAATATTCAAGGCTGATCTTCCGGGTCTCAGGCAAGAGGAAGTGATGGTTGAGATTGAAGATGACAGGGTGCTTCAAATAAGCGGAGAGAGAAGTATTGAGAAGGAATACAAGAATGACACTTGGCATCGCGTGGAGCGCGGCAGTGGCAAGTTCTCGAGGAGGTTCGGGTTGCCGGAGAATGCTAAGATGGAAGAGATTAAGGCATCTATGGAGAATGGAGTTCTTACAGTCAATGTCCCTAAAGTGGCAGTCAAGAAACCTGATGTCAAGGCCGTCGAGATTTCTGGTTAAGGCAACGTTTGATTGTCTTGATTCACACCAGAACTTATCAAGGCAATATATATTCTTCTACGTATGAGAAGTTGTTGTGTTCTGAAGATCATAAATTGTTATTGTGTCCAAAAGATCATACTGTTAAAAGAGTGATTGTGTCGAAAGTTTTGTGTCCATATTTGTTATAAAAAGTGGATACTTGTACGTCTGAAGTTGTTGGTTACATGATCATGTAATCAATTTACAGGTGTACTGATATCAATTCATTGTGTATTCTTCGCCTCTTTTCCTCCTCTTTTTCTTTTTTTTCTTATTCCTTCCTAGTTGCAGAGGAGAGCAGAGCAACTGTGTATTTATTGTCATTCCAAATGAAAAGCAAACTTGAAAAAGGTGTATGTTGATTTCAAACAGGGCAGAGCAAGTCATATTCGAAAATTATGAACTTTGAACCTTGAAGGGCCGCTAAGATTCAGCATGGCACTTGAATTCATGTAAGTCTTGTGCTTAGGATACTTGAATTTCTGCCCATGAGAACTATTTCCATAAGAAATGCAGATTATCTGGAACGCTTTGACTATCTGGCAACATAGTTTTGGCTGCTGTATTGTTTGACATCATGACACATATTTCAGTTTCTCTTGATTTAATTTCTCTTTGTTTAAGTTTTATAAATTCAAGTTAAGAGTTGTTGTTAGTACTTTCAAAAATTTCTCTCTGTTTTGTATTCTAAAGAATTGATCATGTGCACATACATCATTGCTTGGGTGTCGCCTAATTACAGATTCCTTCGGAGGAACTGTTCGAGCTGTAAAAAACTGGCATTAGAAGTGAATTGAAATATAGAAGAATGAACACCAGCCGGCTGCCGCCCGAGAAAGAAGGCTGTTTTACTATTGTCAACGATTTTATTTTTGAAAAAAAAATGATAAATGCAGTGGTCCAAGTTCAGATAAACAAGTAGACGGTAACTTCTACGGTTTCTATATTGTTAGTTTGTTTCTTGACGCAACTAAAGATGGTTCATCATATCACCTTAGATCAGAATTCCTCAAGATCAGACAGGTATTAACTGTTGCAGCTGCTTGTGAACGTATGTTTGACATTTTATATAATGACTTCTTGATATGAGATTCTGCTTGTGTATAAACCAAGGAACTGGCTTGTATTTTAAAGATACATTTCCAAGGATGCAGAGGGAAGTTGACAGAAACGGAGAGATGGAGAAACAAGGACGGAGCTGCCGCAGCCTGGTGCTAGTTCCATTTCCGTTTCAAGTTCATAGAAATCCCATGCTTCAGCTAGGCAACATTCTTCATTCGAAGGGCTTCTCCATCCCAGTTGCTCACACTCAATTCAATTCTCCTGACCCTTCAAGTCATCCTGATTTTGTCTTTCTGCCATTATCAGATGGATCATTATCCAAACCCAAACTCTCCGATGATTTTATAGCTTTTATATCATATCTTAACTCAAACTGCAGAGCTACACTCCAGGAAGTTATGATTATAGAAGAAGAGAATCAGCTTGATGAGCTTCCGCGCATCATTTATGATGGACTCATGTCATTTGCAGAAGTACTGGCTCGTAATCGGAAGCTACCGAGTAGTGCCACAAATTTCTTAACTTACTATGCGTATCCTCGGCTCCAGAAGGAAGGTTACATCCCTTTTGAAGGCATGTCAACCCAAAGTCTTTTCAATATCTATAAGCATGTTACTGCAGCGCCACTTGTTATTTATGTTTTTAACATGCAAGATTACAACTTTCTGATACAGATTCTAAATTACAAGACATAGTACCTGGGCTTGATCCAATCAAGTTCAAAGATCTACCCCTTACTGATTTCAAAAATTTAGAGCCCTTATAGCAAGCAATAGCTACTCTACTAAGTACAGGAACATCTACAGCGATCATTTGGAATATTGTTGAGTGCCTCGAACAACCATCTTTGACGAAGCTCCAACAACAATTTCAAGTTCCAATCTTCTCAATCGGCCCTGTGCACTAAATTGCTCCACTCTCCTCTAGTAGCTTACTGAAAGAGGTCACCGACTGCATCACATGGCTTAACAGGCACGCTCGCAACTTCGTTATATATATAAGTTTTGGGAAGCATGGCTTTAATGAATGAGAAAGACCTAGAGGAAATGGCTTGGGGCACAGCCAATAGCAATCAACCTTTCTTGTGGGTTGTTAGGCTGGGCCTGTTCATGGAACTGTTGACTTTTTACCGGACGGTTTTAAAGAAACTGTTGGTCATAGAGGCTGCGAAGTGGAATGGGCACCCCAAAAGAAGGGTTGGCACATAGCGCTGTGGGAGGGTTTTGGAGTCACTGCAGTTGGAATTCGATCCTTGAAAGCATATGTGAAGGCGTTCCAATGATTTGTAGCCCATTTCTCGGAGATCAAAGGGTAAACGCTAGGTACGTGAGCCATGTGTGGGGATTTGGGTTTCAATTGGAAAATGATCCGGAAAGATTGGAGATTGAGAGAGCTATTAAAAAGCTGATGGTGGATAAGGAAGGGGATGAGGTGAGACAGAGGGCACTGGACTTGAAAGGAAAGGCTGAAGCTTGCATCAAGAGAGAAGGTTCTTCTTATAACTCCTTGAATGAATTAGTAGAGTTCATACTGTCAGCTAAATTCCATGGCTGACTTGGTTCTTATCTCCACCACTGCCAGTGTCATATTAGTCATTTTGCACATGAAATAGCCTCTTGAATTGCCAATTAAATCATTCTACAAGCTGTTTGCATTGCATCTTTTATTGATAGTATTGTCATGGGGACAAAATGAGTAGCAGAAACAGCGTCAGAATTGCACGTTTTTCTTAGCAGTTGTATGATCAAGCCTGAGTGCCAATTTTCATCCAAGTAAACTCAGAATATTAGCCAGATGACAGGTCGTATTAAGTTTAACAGCGAGTAAAAGCATTTAAATAGCAATTATAAAATCGCATGTGCCATGAGACAACGAATCGTTTGTTCATGTAATTTATAAACGACAAGACGTAAATTATAACTGGAAGAAAGCAAGTCGTTCATACGAGCATTGTTAGTATATATGAGAGGACACGGGGGACGCACGTCAGGCACCACTTACAAGACGCTGTCGTTTATGTGAGAACTCATGGGTTATTGTAAAACCGTAGGAGGTTTCTCGGGGGAATTGAGAGGGAAGAGAAAGAAGGGAAGGGGAAGTCGTAGAATGGGTCCCCGGAAGGATCGAATATGCTGTTTCGAGAGTCATCGACGAAGCTAGGAATCTACACCATTTTCTCTAGGTATGCGTGGTTTAACAGACGCTCTGTATGAGAACTTAAGAGTTCTTTGTATGCTGAGAAAGCTTGCTGCTTGCTACTCGGCGGTTGCAGTGCTTTGATAGATTGGGTATTTATGAATAGTAAAGGGAGAATTCTAGAAATTTTACAAAGATTTTGGGCTTTAATCAGCGAACTAGCAGACAAAGCCGTTTTCTCTCGGTCTTATTGATTGAAAACAAAAGTTTTGTCCTTTCTATCTTAGGATGAGAATTCGGGTCATAATTCAACTAAAATACTGAAGAAAGGGAAAGGATTTCAGATTTTTATAATTGGGATTTTGCTTCTTAACAGAAGCAGGCAAATTATCTCTGCACTCTTCTCTGTAACTGTACATAATAGCAACTTGACGCATTCAGAATTTTCTTTAATGAGTGGTTGACCATAAAAGATGCTTCTGTATGAGCTGAAGGGGTGACTAGTTGCTTGAGGCTAGTATCTGCAGTGGTTGCAGCAAAACTTTCGGAAGATGGAGCAGATGCCGCCGCCGACTGGTGCTAGTTCCGTTCCCGTTCCAAGGCCACATAATTCCCATGCAACAGCTAGGCACCGTTCTTCACTCCAAGGGCTTCTCCATCACAATTGCTTGCAGTCAATTCAATTCTCCTGATACCTCCGCCCATCCTGATTTTATTTTCCAACCATTATCAGAAGCTTCGTCGTCCCCACCCAAAATCTCAGATCATTTTTAAGATTTTATATCAAATATTAACTTGAACTGCAGAGCTCCACTCCAGGATTTACTGAGTCGGATCATAGAAAAACAGGAGCAACAAGTAGAGCTCCTCTGTGTCATTCATGACGGAAGTATGTATTGTACAGAAGCAGTAGCTTGTCATCTTAAGCTGCCAAGCATCATCTTATACACTTAAAACGTAACCAGTTTGCTAACGTCCTATGCATATCCTCGACTCCGACAGGAAGGTTACATTCCATTTCAAGGTTTGTGAACTCAACATCACTTTCAATTATTGGGCTTTTGTTGACAACTAGAGTTCTTAGCTTTATTGTGCATCTAATCTTCAAAAGTTTGATAGCGGATTATGATTTCCAATTACTGAGGCCACTAGTTTTTATTGAGATTCTAATTTACTGGAGCCGGTGCCGGGGTTCATCCCCTCAGGTTTAAGGATCTACCTTTTTCAGATTTCGAAAATTTAGATGCCTTGCTGCGGCTAACAGCTATTATGAAAAATATAGGAGCATCTTCAGCTTTCATATTGAATAGCATGGAATGCCTTGAACAATCATCATTAGTACAGTATTGACAACCATACCCAATTCCATTATTCTCAATAGGTCCGATGCACAAAGTTGCTCCGGCCTCCTCTAGTAGCTTACTGAATGAGGACACCAGCTGCCTGGCATGGCTTGACAAGCAAACTCATAACTCAGTTATATATGTAAGTTTGGGAAGCATAGCTTGTGTAGATGAGAAAGAGCTAGCAGAAATGGCCTGGGGCATAGCCAACAGCAAACAGCCTTTCTTGCGGGTGGTTAGGCCGGGTTCTGTTACTGGATCAGACCCTACTGCTCTTTACCTGATGATTTTAGACAAACTGTTGGTCAACGAGGCTGCATGGTGACATGGGCACCGCAAAAAGAAGTCTTGGCACACAGCACGGTGGGAGGGTTTGGGAGTCACTGCGGTTGGAATTCGATCCTTGAAAGTGTAAGTGAAGGTGTTCCGATGTTTTGTAGACCATATTTTGGGGATCAAATAGTTAACGCAAGGTATGTGAACCATGTATGGAGAGTTGGCATTGAGTTGGAGAATGATTTGGAAAGAGGAGAGATTGAGAGATGTATTAAAAGACTGATGGTAGAAAAAGAAGGGGAGGAGATGAGGCAGAGGGCACTGGATCTGAAAGCAAAGACTGATGTTAGTATTAGCGATGTAGGTTCTTCTAACAATTCCTTGAATGAATTGGGGCAGCATATCATGTCAGTTTAAGCCAATAATCAGATTATTGTAATGCCTGTGCTGTTACATATGGTATTAGAGACAACCCATGATCCGATGTATGAATGTTTTAATTTTTGATATATTCTGTTCCGTAAAACATCTGTTATGGCCTCCTCGCGAAAGTCTTCGTTGTTGTGAGCTTATTGTGAACCTGAGTTTACAAAACAAAACCAAGGGTTGCATTATGTTTCTGCCATGAGCACAAACTTAGAAGTTGTTTAGGAATCTCTAGTTGAATTGATTATTAGACCCATGTTTTAGATGCTTCTATGATTCTATGTTTTATTAGGTTGATCTATCTATATGCATGCCACTACCAGTTATGATTTCTGATATGGAGATCTTTTTTGATGCAGATCCTGAGCCACTGAAGCTGGTGCCTGGGCTTCATCATCTCAGGTTCAAGGATCTACCTGTCCAAAATTTCAGATATTTAGATTCTTTACTGTGGCGAATAGCTACTTCACGAAATATAGGAACATCTTCAGCCATCATTTGGAATAGAATGTACTTCCTTGAACAATCATCATTAGCACAGTTTCAACAACAATACCAAGTTCCAGTCTTCTCAATAGGCCCCATGCACAAAATTGTTCCAGCCTCCTCTAGTAGCTTGCTAAAAGAGGATGCCAGCTGTACACTTGGCTTGACAAGCAAACTTATAACTCAGTTATGTATGTAAGTTTGGGTCGCATAGCTTCCTTGGACGAGAAAGAGTTCACCGAAATGGCTTGGGGTCTATCCAACAGCAGACAAGCTTTCTTGTGGGTGCTTAGGCCTGGTTCAGACAATGGAACAGAATATACTGATTTACTGCCTGATGGTTTCTACGAAACTGTTGGAGAAGGAGGTTGTATTGTGAAATGGGCACCACAAAAGGAAGTACTGGCACATTACGCTGTGGGAGGGTTTTGGAGTCACTGTGTTGGAATTCCACCCTTGAAAGCATAACCGAAGGTGTTCCAATGATTTGCAGACCATGCTTTGGAGATCAAAGGGTAAACGTTAGGTATGTGAGCCATGTGTGGAAAGTTGGCTTTGAGTTTGAGAATGCTTTGGAAAGAGGAAAGGTTGAGAAAGCTATTAAAACATTGATGGTGGAAAATGAGGGGGAGGAAATGAGACAGAGGGCACCGGATTTGAAAATCAAGGCTGAAGTTTGTATTAAGAAAGGAGGTTCTTCCCATAATTCATTGAATGAATTGGTTGAACTTATTGTCTCAGCTTAAGTCACTGGATGGCTTGGTTCCGATCACAATTCTGTCTTGCGCTGTTTTCCAGGTAAGGAAAGCCCCATGAATTGTCTAATATCATATTATAAACTGCTTGTATAATATCTTTTGTCTTTGCTGTGATTTATAAATAGTTTTCCATTCTCTGATGGTCCTTCCTCTTATGTTGTTGTGATCGGATTGTGAACTTTATTGGAAAGAGAGGATTTGCATTTTTTTTTAACGAGGGATCTTATTGAGAAACAGAAAAAAATTGTAGATTTCAAAAACAAAGGCAGAAAAAGAACTTGCAATATCCCACCAAACAGCTGGATGGCAATTTAGCTCAATCATCAAGCCACCCAAACATCCAATAATAATCAGCTTGAGGTAACGACTTGAAGCAGCAAAACTTGACTAGCAATGGATCATAAGAAAGCTTCTGACCAAGTGCATAACATTACCAGGTGGTTTCCACCAGACCTATGGATAAACAATAATGTCACCCTCCCAAGGCAGGGCAAGACAGCAACAACAATGTCATCAAACAGGAAGATTGACAAAGTCTATGGATTTTGTAGCACTTCAGGAAACATAATGATTATCCCGATTTGGCAGAGCCAAGTTACGGAAATTTGCAAGCCCCAAAGGTCAACCAAATCCAACTTCGCAACCTCAAGAGGAGCTGGCGCACCAGGATAATTTTGAAAATAAAGACCACAATAGGTAATTTTTCCGCCACCGACTAAGCGTCAAAATATTCCTACTGGTTTCGCTTGAATCAGGTTGGTGCTGCTATTTTGAAAACTGGCCATGTCTGATTACGTGTTTGACTTGAGTGATGTTGGCGGCCCTTGAAATGTTGTCACATACTTGCTTAAGCCTGATATTACAGGAAGTTCAAATCTCCGGAAAGAGAAATGGAAAAACGAGGTCAATGCCGCCAGCTGGTTCTAGTTCCTTGTCCGTTCCAGGGCTACATTCATCCGATGCTTCAGCTAGGCAGCATCCTTCATTTTCAGGGGCTTCTTAATTATCATTATTGCTCGCACCCAGTTTTCCTGACACTGCGACCATCCTGATTTTGTCTTCCGAAGTTTGTATTGGCTGGCTCATCATACAAACTTGAAGACGATTTTGTAACTTTAATATCAAATCTTGACTCAAATTGCAGATCTCCACTTTAGGATGTTTAGACTCGGGTTATAAAAAAACAAGAGCAGCATGAAGCGCTCCGCTGCATCATTTATGATGCATTATGTACTTTGCAGAAGCCGTGGATTGACATCTGAAGCTAGCGAGCCTCATTTTACACGCTGTTGCTGCTGCTAATTTGCTAATATACTACGTATATCCTTAGCTGCAAGTGGCAGGTTACGTTCCTTTGCAAGGTTTGTGATTGAACGCTTTTTCAATGAATTGTGGGTCGGATTGTGTAGAGAAAAATGTTGTGGTGGTAGTCATTTCTGAAAAACAATACTACCACTTTTTGATGTAGATTCTAAGTCTCCAGAACTAGAACCAGGACTTTATCCTCTTACGATTCAAAGATCTACTTTTTTCTCCAGATTTCGAGCTATTAGCCGCTGCTGGAGACGTAAGTACATCTTCAACCATCACTTGCAATAGCATGGAGTTCCTTGAAAAATCAGCATTGGCACTGCTCCAACAACAATGCAGAGTTCCAATCTTCTCCAGTAGCTTATTGAAAGAGGGCACCAGGTGCATCACATGGCTTGAAGAGCAAACCCAAAACTCAGTTATATATGTGAATGCGGGATGCATAGCTTTAATGAATGAGGCTGAGCAAGAGGAAATGGCTTGGGGCACAGCCAATCGCAAGCTTTCTTATGGGTGCTTAGGCCTGGTTTAGTACACGGATCAGAATCTACCGATTAATTGCCTGATTGAATTAAAGAAACAATGGGAGAAAGAGGCTTTGTAGAGTGAAATGGGCACCACAGAAGGAAGTGTTGGCGCATAGCGCTGGGGAGGGTTTTGGAGTCACTGTGGCTGGAATTCGATCCTTGAAAACATCAGTGAAGGCGTCCCGATGATTTGTATGTCATCTCTTGTTGATCAAAGTGTAAACGCGAGGTATGTGAGCCACGTATGGAGAATTGGGTTTCAGCTGGAGAATGAATTGGAAAGAGAGGAGATTGTGTGTACTGTAAGAAAGGTTGACGGTGGAAAATGGAGGGGAAGAAATGAGGCAGAGAGCAGTGGAATCGAACGCATAGGCTAAAGCTTGCATTGGAGAGGGAGGATTTTCTTATATTTCACTAAATGAATTAGCAGGGCATATCATTTCAGTTTACATGCATGCACGTGATCTACCTTGCCAGTTTGGATTGGTATAAGAACGACCAAGGCTTTTTCTATATTATTAATAAACGTCAAGACGTTCGTCGTAGCAGGAAGGAACGACAGTCGTTCATGAGCTCAGCAGGTGCCTAGCACGGGCCATAATTGGACAGCCCGTTAACGATACTTGATGACCTTCTTATTGAAGCCCATAGTAAAGTTAATCCAGAACTTTCGTCATACTCATCCAGTCATCCTTAAATTAACAAAGACGAGAACATCATCCAAGAATCATGAAAGTACTAGAATACCCTTTTCACCGCTATGAATTACGAAACTGTCTCCCTCTTCAGGTGCCGGTGCTGATTAGGAAGGTTAACAAAAGCTGTTATATTCCGGTCACTTGTCAGCTCTCAGGTTTGAACAGAATCTTAGAATGTCACTGATTCGACGAGGGAACTGTAAGCATAAAATACTAAAACATGCTTTAAAACTGAAAATTTAAATTGCGGAAGCCATGGATAACCAACCTCTCGCCATTGCTTTTCTTCACGTTTTTGAGTGTTGCCAAAGCCTTCTAAGCTTTCTAAATCCTCTCAAGATGGTGTTTAACAAGAATTTCGAGCTTAGGGACCTTTGCAAAGCAAAACACCTCCCAATTTATAGAATTCTTCCCATCAAAGAATTCTCACACTTAATGGAGGAATTATGGATACTCAATGCTGCAGTTTCATAATTTAAATTTGAATTCAAGAGTTACAAAATATAATGGAGAGTTAAGGGCCATAATTTGGATGTTACAAATTTATTTCTTAATGAATTTGATTGTTACAAATTCAAAATTTGTAACTTACATTCTCCCACTTGGCCCGCAAACTTCAAATTCTCACGTACAAGAAATAACATACATGAATCATGGCGATATATTATCAAAATTGATAACTTCTCTTCCATGTATTACAAATATATGATACTTCTTACTGCAACCTTAATGTGTTAATCTTAATGAATAAACCCTATGTTTATTCTTGGTCCCACATAATGACCTTAACTTAATGAATAAACTTCATGTTTATTCTAGGTCTAATACAAATTTTGTTTTCTTTCAAATAGATGTGCACACTTTATTAGAAAACAAATAATCAGAGTTTCAAAAATAACAATGAATTTACATATTAGAACCAAGTCCCATATGTATTACATGATCCTTAAACCTTTGATGGTGGCATGCCTTTTGTTAAAGGATCTGCAATCATCAATTCAGTGCTGATGTGCTCAATGACCACTTTATTTTCCTTAATACGTTCTCTAATGGCTAAGTACTTAATGTCGATGTGTTTACTTCGACTCCCACTTTTATTATTCTTAGCCAAAAATACAGCAGCTGAATTGTCACAATATATCCTTAATGGCCTAGAAATTGAATCCAAAAGTCTAAGCCCAGATATGAAACTCTTTAACCAAACTCCATGAGAGGTGGCCTCAAAACAAGAAACGAACTCGGCTTCCATAGTGGAAGTAGCAATCAATGATTGCTTAGCACTTCTCCAAGATACAGCTCCGCTAGCTAACATAAAGATGTATCCAGATGTTGATTTTCTTGAATCATCACAGCCAGCGAAGTCAGAATCTGAGTAGCCAACTACTTCCAGATTGTCAGTTCGTCTATACATAAGCATGTAATCTTTGGTCCCTTGAAGGTACCTTAAGACTTTCTTTGCAGCTTTCCAGTGGTCCATTCCTGGGTTACTCTGATATCTTCCCAACATTCCAACTGCGAAAGCTATGTCAGGTCTTGTACAGACTTGAGCATACATAATGCTTCCAACAACTGAAGCGTATGGAATGTTGTTCATTCGTTCCATTTCGAGATCATTTCTAGGACATTGGTTCAAATTGAACTTATCTCCCTTAACAATTGGTGCTACACTTGGAGAACAATCTTTCATCCGAAATCTTTCTAAAATTTTCTTGATATAGGTTTCTTGAGATAGACCTAAAATACTCTTATGTCTATCTCTATGTATCTTGATGCCAATGACATAAGATGCTTCACCCATATCTTTCATATCAAAATTTTTAGAAAGAAATTGTTTCACCTCATGTAGAAATCCTTTATTATTGGTTGCAAGTAGTATATCATCCACATATAGAACAAGGAAACAAATTTTACTCCCATTAACCTTCTGGTATATACATTGATCCATGAGATTTTCTTCAAAACCAAATGAAGAAATAATTTCATGAAATTTTAAATACCATTGTCGAGAGGCTTGTTTTAATCCATATATAGATTTCTTAAGTTTGCAAACCAAATGTTCACCATCACTGGAAGAAAATCCTTCAGGTTGTTTCATATAAACCTCTTCTTCCAAATCTCCATTAAGGAATGCTGTTTTCACATCCATTTGATGTAACTCTAAATCAAAATGAGCTACTAATGCCATAATCACACGAAAAGAATCTTTCTTTGACACAGGAGAAAAAGTTTCTGTGTAATCGATTCCTTCTTTCTGAGTAAATCCTTTGGCAACAAATCTTGCCTTGTATCTCTCAATGTTGCCTAATGAATCCTTTTTGGTTTTAAATATCCATTTACACCCTATGGATTTAAATCCTTTAGGCAACTTAACAAGATTACAGACTCCATTCGTTGACATAGAATTTATCTCATTTTTCATGGCATTATACCATAAGTTAGATTGCTGACAACTCATGGCCTGTGAAAACGTTTCCGGATCATTTACGGCTCCAATATTATAGTCTGACTCTTGTAAATACACAATATAATCACTAGAAATTGGTGATCTTTTTAACCCTAGTAGATCTTCTTAATGTTGTTTCAACATTTTCCTGAGGATTATGTTGCATAATCGGTTGTTCAACAACTTGATCTACTAAGACATCACTAGTTTGTGAAATTTGATTATCATTTGGTTGAATATCAATCATTGTTTGATCAACATCCATTTGTACCGAAGGAATATTATTAATGACAATCACTTTAGTACTTGAAGTAGACGGTTCTGAATGATCATTCTCAGAAACAATGTTCTGGGATTGATCCCTCCCACTGATCAAGTCATTCTCAAGAAACTTAGCATTTCTTGATTCCACAAACTTAATGTGATATGATGGACAATAAAATTTGTATCCTTTAGACCTTTCTGAATATCCAACGAAATATCCACTTATGGTTCTAGGATCCAATTTCTTTTCTTGTGGATTGTAAACTCTTATTTCAGAAGGACAACCCCAAATGCGTACATGTTGCAAACTCGGTTTCCATCCTTTCCATAACTCAAATGGTGTTTTTGAAACAGCCTTAGTTGGAACCCGGTTTAATATGTACACAGCTGTTTTAAGAGCTTCTGTCCACAAGGACTTAGGAAGTTTGGAGTTATTAAGCATACTCCGTACCATATCCAATAATGTTCGATTTCTTCTTTCTGCTACACCATTTTGGTCTGGAGAACCAGGCATAGTATATTGGGCAATAATCCCATGCTCTTGAAGAAATCTCGCAAATGGCCCAAGTGCTTGTCCATTTTCTGTGTATTTACCATAATATTCACCACCTCTATCTGATCTCACGATTTTTATTTGCTTACCACATTGTTTCTCTACTTCAGTTTTGAATATTTTAAAAGCATATAATGCTTCATCCTTAGTATTCAACAAGTAAAGATACATAAATCGTGAATAATCATCAATAAAAGTGATAAAATACTTATAACTATATGAGTCTATATTGATACTACAAATGTCTGTATGTATGATTTCTAATAAGTCTGAACTCCTCTTGGCACCTTTCTTTGACTTGTTAGTCTGCTTACCCTTTATACAGTCCACACAAGTCTCAAAATCAGTAAAATCTAAAGCACTAAGTACTTTATCATTTACTAACCGTTTGATTCTTTCTATGGAGATATGTCCTAATCTCCGATGCCACAACATAGAGGAATTTTCATTCATAACATTTCTTTTAACACCAGCATGAGTATGCATTGTATTATAACAAGCATTATTTTGTAAATTAATATGAAAAAGACCATCAGACAATGTACCACTTCCAACAAGATTTGATTTATAAAAAATTTTCATAAAAGTATCCGAAAAGTTGAAGGAATATCCATAGGGTACAAGTCTAGAAATAGAAATTAAGTTTCTAGAAAAATTAGGAATATAAAAGGTCTTTTCCAAATTCATTACAAAACCACTATTGAGAACTAAACTGCATGTCCCAATAGCCTCTACAGTTGAGCTTATCTTATTTCCAGAATAGATAAAACGCTCAGCTCCCACTGGTTTCCTTAGGTTTTGCAAACCCTGCAAAACATTCGTAATATGGATTGTAGAACCAGAGTCAATCCACCATGTGTTATGACAAACTTCAGTCATATTAGATTCATAACTTACAAAAGAAAAAGAAATACCTTTCTTAACAAGCCATTGCTGAAACTTAATACAATCCTTCTTTATATGCCCCTTTTTTCTTACAAAAGAAACATTTGGATTCTTTCTTTATTTCAGCTTGGACAGGTATTTTGCTTTTCCCTTTCTTCTTAATCTTTCCCTTTGTGGCCAAATGTGCACCTTGAATGTTGACTCCCATTTCTACAATTAACCTTCCCTCTTCTTGAACACACATGGTCATCAATTCATTAATAGACCATTTATCTTTATGTGTGTTATAAGAAATTTTAAAGGGTCCATATGGTTGAGGAAGTGAATTCAAAATATAGTGCACAAGGAAAGGTTCAGACATTGTCACGTCCAGAGTTTTCAATTGAGCCGCAATATCTCTTATCTTCATGATGTGCTCTCGCACACCAGTGATGGTGATAAGTTTCATGGAAGAGAATTGCATAATAAGGGTACTGGCTAGTGCTTTATCTGATGACTCAAATTGTTCATCTATAGCCTTCATCAAAGCACGAACATCATTATGCTGAGCGACTGAACCACGTATACTAGCAGAAATTTTAGTCTTTATGAACATTACACTAAGACGATTAGATCGCTCCCAACGTTCATAAAGCTTAATTTGTGCTGGAGTGCTAGCATCAGTAATAGGTGATGGTTCATCTTTCCGTATAGCATAATCTATATCCTGCCACCCTAAATACAACAATATTTTCTCTTTCCATGTCTTATAATTATCTCCTACTAGTTCAGGAACATCTAAGTTGATATCAGATATATTTGTAGGTTGTGATGCTGCAAAAATACATACTTATGATGAATTTTATTGAGGTTTAAACATTATCATATTTTATCAATATAAAATATGCATAAAATATGAATCGCATGACATAAAATACTACCTGTGGGTTAAATATTTTATTCAAATAGATTCACATATCTTAATGATAAAACTATTATATTATCTCTAATTTCTTAATTCCTGTGGGTAAATTAAGAAAAATAATATAATATTTTATCCTAATTAATCATATAAACGTAATAAAAATTCCTGTGGGATAAAATTTATCACATCTAATATGATCAATTACAATTAATGTCTTAAATTATATGTGATCCTTACACAATATAAAGTTTTCTCTAACTTAGGGATGCTGTGGCTACTCCCTAATATTTTAAACTTTTTATGGATCACTAAGACATTTCAATAAATATATATGCCTTATAGAAATTTTATCCAAAATATTTCTATATTTATTGTATAGGTAATAGAGAGTAATATATTTAGCTAACAATCACAGTAGGTCAATTCCCAGGAAAGATTGGAGGGGTCACAAGCGGTCCCACTTAAAACCCAACCTCCTTAGACAGAATTTTCCAAACATATAATTATAAGCAAATAAAATACTACAACTATACCAAACAATAATACTTCAATATGACAGTTTTTTTATTTACTTAAATTTTATGTATTTTTTTTTAATGTATTTGCATACTATACTATTTACCGTATCTAAAATGTATGCATAAAAATATAAAATACATAAACTCAGCAAATTATATTATTGCATCATAAAACACAAAATATATGCTTAAAATAATTAAATCCAAATTATGCATATAACATGACATAAATAATATGCATAAATTCAAACATTTAAATTATACAAGATAATTTAATTAAAAAATAAATTAAATTATTAATAAATTTGATTGTATTAAAATATTTATACAAAATATATTTTAAATACAAATCACAAATTTAATAATGGACTATTATTCACTTAATATTAACATTAAAAACACATAAAAAATATTAAATGTGTCTAAATAACATAAATCTAGTCATGGTCCAGTGGTCAAGTCTTGTTGTGCATGGGCCTGGGTTCGAATCCAGCCCATTCTAATATATTTTTCAAATACTAAAGAAAACTGTATGACATGTCGTCCATTCTTATTAAAGATAGATCCGTATGACATGTCATCCACTGGTAAAGGGTCTTCTTCAACCTCCAGCCGGGTCAACCCGACCCGAATTCAGACCCACGGACCCGAAAACTTATCCGACCAATTTTCTAACCATTTTTGACACCGTTTTTAATGTTTTTTTACGTCCAAAATGTTATAAATTCAATGTTAAAATAATTTATAACATATATTTTTAATAAAAATATAAAAATATAAGTTGCATAAAAAAATAAAAACTTTAACAAACCCATAACACTATTTCATATTTTCTCTCATGCAACTCAACAAAGTAAGCAAGGCAGAGATTATAAACATGCTCTGATACCAAATGTAAGCATAAAATACTAAAACATGCTTTAAAACTAAAAATTTAAATTGCGGAAGCCATGGATAACCAACCTCTCGCCATTGCTTTTCTTCACGTTTTTGAGTGTTGCCAAAGCCTTCTAAGCTCTCTAAATCCTCTCAAGATGGTGTTTAACAAGAATTTCGAGCTTAGGGACCTTTGCAAAGCAAAACACCTCCCAATTTATAGAATTCTTCCCATCAAAGAATTCTCACACTTAATGGAGGAATTATGGATACTCAATGCTGCAGTTTCATAATTTAAATTTGAATTCAAGAGTTACAAAATATAATGGAGAGTTAAGGGCCATAATTTGGATGTTACAAATTTATTTTTTAATAAATTTGATTGTTACAAATTCAAAATTTGTAACTTACAGGAACGTCTTCGATCCTTTTTCTCTTAATGTTTGGGATCCATTCAAGGACTTTCCTTTCCCTTCTTCTTCCTCTTCACTTTCCTCTTCTTTCCCCCAGGAAAACTCTGCTTTTGTTTATACCTGCGTAGACTGGAAGGAGACCCCAGAAGCTCCAAGTTTTCAAGGCCAATCTCCCGGGACTCAAGAAAGAGGAAGTGAAGGTTGAGATTGAAGATGACAGAGCGCTGCTAATAAGCAGAGAGAGGAAGATAGAGAAGGAAGACAAGAACGATACGTGGCACCGCGTGGAGTGTAGCAACGGTAAGTTCTCAAGGAGGTTCTGGTTGCGGGAGAATGTGAAAATAGATCAGGTTAAGGCTTCGATGGAGAACGGAGTTCTTACTGTTATTGGTCCTGAAGTGGAGGTGAATAAACCTGATGTCAGGGCAATTGAGATATCTGGCTGGGATTAAAGATCGTCTCTTGTCTTTTTCCAGCGAGAACAGTATCTCCTATAAATATTCGGTAACGCGCGTCCGGGCGTACGTTTAGCCTGCGTATAAAGTCTTACTGTAGATATTTAATAAAGCTTCTTCGAGATACAATTATCAACTTTACTTTCAAATCCGCTGCCCTCTGCCTCATCTTGTTTCCTTCTTTTTGCACCATCAGCCTCTCACCTCTTTCCTACTCTTTCTCTAGCTCAAACCCAACTCCCCAAACATGGCTGATGTACCTCGCATTTACCTTTTGTTTCCCAAAGGAACACATCCATCGGCTTATACTTTCAAGGGTTGGGTTCCAACCACATTGACTCCAAAACGTGCCGATACTTCCTTTTGTGGTGTCCATCTCACTGTGCAGCCTCTTTCTCCAATGGTTTCTTTAAATCCATCAAGCAATAAGACAGCAAATCTGGCTCCATCAGCTGAGCCAGGCTTGAGCACCCAATGAAAAGGTTGGTTGCCGTTGGCGAGTCCCCATGCCAATACTGTTAGCACTTTCTCGTTCATGGAAACTATGCATCCCAAACTTACATGCATAACCAAGTTGACAGCTTGCTTGTCAAGCCATGCCATATAGCTTGCTTCCTTTTCTTGTAAGCTACTGAAAGGAGCTGGAGCAAATTTGCACGAATGGCCTATTGGAAATATTGGAAACTGGGATCGCTGCTGGAGTGGTGCCAATTATGATCGTTCAAGGCAGTAAATGGTATTCAAAATGATGGCTGAAGATGGTCCTATGTCCGGTACTCTTGCAATTAGCTGCAGTAAGGCATCTAAAATTTTGAGATCAGTTATGGGACGTTCCTTGAATCTTAGGGGTTGAAGTTCATGCACCAGGTCCAAAGTGGCAAATTTGAAAAATAGAGATTACAGTTCGTGAGCAGTATTAAAAAAAGGTTATACATCGCACAACTAGATTAAGAATTCTACCGTATGCTTCATCTAAATTATCTACTATAAAACAGTTTCTAAAATTTATGAAAAGCAAATACAAATGAGCAGCCATACGTTGCAAGGGAATGAAACCATCCATCTTCAGTTGAGGAAATGCATAATTTATTGCCAAATTGACTGCACCACCTGTGCATAAAACAATGCTTGGAAGCTTCAAATGATGAACCACTTCTTCTGCAAAGTACACGTATTCATCATAAATGATGCAGGGAGCTCTTCACAGCACTCCTGTTTATCTATCATCTCTGTCAGAGATTCCTGATGTAATCTCTTGCAGTTAACATTAAAGTTAGATATAAAAGCAATGAAATTTTTTGCGAGGAGATCAAAAGTGGACGCGGATAAACCATCTGATATGGGCAGGTACACAAAGTCAGGATAATCAGATCGATTAAGAAAATTGAATTGGGTGTGAGCAACTGGGATGGAGAAGCCCTCAGAGTTAAGAATAGTTACCAGAGGAGGCATAGGATTTATATGACCACGAATGGACAAGGAACCAGAACCAAATGCGGGCCTCTCCGTCCTTGCTCTTTCATTTCTCTCTTGAAAGGTTCTCGTCCGACAAAAGTTATGACTTTAAGTCCAGTTACCTGCTACCTCCTTGAATGTTATACTAGCACAGCCACCTGTTAAAACTCGAGTCATCATATATAAATTATAGATAATATCTTCTTCACAGTATCTTGTATAGATTACAAGAAGCCTTACAGGACAATATGAAACAATACAAGTAATTATATTTTACCCTGTTTGTCAGGGACGAACTAAAAATTTGAATTTGGATGGAGCTTTCTTTCCCTTCCCAAGCTGATGAAATATATATGATTAATTTTCTGCACTGCATTGTTAGTTGCATTTTGCGACACCCTGCAGTTGGGTTCTTGCATTGAAATAGATTTTGCACATTCATTCCTCTGTTTTAGGTTTAACTGATTTTGCACATTTCAGGAACTATAAATTTAGCAGGCCTATCTAAATTTAAATATAGTTGAATGATTTCAATATGAAATTAATTAATCGTACTAAATAAATGAGGGATATATGAAAACATACCAAAGCAAGGTATGTAACCTTGCTCATGAAGAGACGGAAAGATAGCAAAGGCCAGAATTGTGGCAGCAGGGCTTGTACGCACAATAATTGCTGGACGATTCAAATGATCAGCAACACTTCGAAAAAATTACACAAGCCCATCATAGATAATACAGGAGATCTGATCATGTTGATTCTCTGCTTTCAAAATCTGTTGTATGCATTCCGTCAACGGTCCTTAACAATTCTTGTTAAGATCTGAAAGTATGCCAACAACATCCCCTAATGAAACTTAGCTTTCGGGTAAGTTATCGGACATCTGCATGAATGTGAATTCTGGGTTATTAGATGGGTGGGGAGTGTTTAATTGCGGTTCAATAATAATGACTGAAACCGTTTGGGTGAAGGATTGTGGTAATCTGAAGCTTGGGGTCAATCTGACTTTCGGTTCCTATTGTTTCTCCATTCTTTTCCTGTTGGTAATGCTGCAAAAATGAAATGAGCACCTAAGTGGATAATCGCAATCAATGCCATAGAAAGCACAGAGGAGAAGGTTACGTTCTTGAGTTTGTGACAGTCAACCACGCATAACTCTATACAAATTTGACTTGATAACACCGATACATTTCGTACCCTACCCTTCTCTTTCTATCCAGTTACATTAAACATTTATCGTTCACTAAATCTTCCTGGAAGAACCCCGATGGGTTTCAAAGATATACCTACAGTTATAAATTCTTCAGACATTTCGTATTAAATTGACTAAAACTTTATACTTGTTATTTTGCTGCATTCGTGGTGAAGCAAGCAGAAGGTGGAAACCTGTAAATATTTGAATCTCAAATTATGAACTTCCATGTCATTACCAAGCCAAAAATAGAAAATTTAACCGACCCTGCATACTGCAAAAGATGAACTGAAACAAGAAATTAACTTCATCATTACATTAAGGACAACATTACATTTTCCACACCATTACACACACCTTTCATAAAAACATAAAAATTATTCCAATTATGAACATGGAGAAATACTACTTCAACCAGACACTTACAATGGCCTTAACGTTAGGTTTTTTCGCTCCTTCCTTCGGAACAGTGACGGTAAGAACTCCATTCTCCATTGAAGCCTTAATCTGATCCATCTTCGCATTCTCCGGCAGCCTAAATCTCCTGGAGAACATACCAATGCTCCGCTCCACGCGATGCCAAGTGTCCTTCTTGTCTTCCTTCTGTATATTCCTCTGTCCGCTAATTTCAAGAACTCTGTCATCTTCGACCTCCACCTTCACTTCCTCTTTCTTCAGCCCTGGAAGGTCGGCCTTGAACACGTGAGCTTCTGGGGTTTCCTTCCAGTCCACGCGGGTGCTCACGAAAGCTGAGGTTTCTTGAGGAAATTGAGAAGATAAAACAGAAGGTAAAGAGAAGTCCTTGAATGGATCCCAAACATCAAGAGACAATGGATCAAAGACGCTGCTGCGTCGGTTGCCAAAGAAGCTCGGAATCAACGACATCTTTTCTAATAAGAATCAGAGATGTACTGGAACACGATCGTGTGCTGCGCTGATTATTACTTATTTCAACTTTGCAATTGCTGTTACGAGGCGGTGACGAGAGTCCGTTACTTATAACAAGCAAAAGTGATTTCTTGTAATTTCGCGATCAATCCACAACCGTTTTGATCAAGAAAGGCTCTAGTAAACTCCCCATGTCTATAAATCCGCGGGTTCGCTAGAAGTTTCTGGGTGTTCGTTGTTGTGGGCTTGGAACGGCCCAGCCCAGCTATCAAAACCCATATTGTGGTGTACGACATTGCTTAAATATTTGGACGACATAGTGTCTCTTATTAGAATGGAAATCACTCAGATTTGAGAATACTTTTCTAATTATAATGAATTGACTAATTTCACCCAAGTGATTCAAGGGATTGTAGAAACAACCACTTTTTCCAATACAAAAGTCCAGCCTTCTCCTTAAAATCCTTGGCCCTCTGCCTCATCTCCATCGCTTCTTCATCCACCATTAATCTTCTCAATGCTCATTTTACTCTCTCTCTGCATCTCATTCTTCAATGCCAATTCCACTTTCCGCACGACTTAAGTATCTTACACATTCACTTTCTTGTCTACAGAATTTGGTCTGCAAATCGTTGCAACTGCTTCACTTATGCTTTCCATGGTCGAGTTCTAACAACGGTGGCTCCAAAACCCTCCCTCTGATCCAGGGGCCAACATCTCTTTCTGGGCTGCCTTTCAGGCAATGACTCAAGCCAATCTGAAGCACGCACTGAGACAGTTCGAGCCGGTTAGACATATGGACTATTATGCATGTTTAAGAGGGAAAAAAATGTAAGCATAAATTAGTGACAATAGTTAGAGTAAAATTTTCTATACCTGCCCTACGAATCTAATTGCTGCCATTATGTGAGCATATAATAATTGTTATAGGTTGAAGCGCTTGCACTTATATGTTTTCGAATTAAAGTTGACCACTGCAATTTCACTTTAACCTCTAACTTCAAACTTATAATGTAAAACTGGATAAACAAATAAAGTTAACAACATAAATTCCTTAATTTTCACTTTTGCAGTTGCTTTTCAGTTAATGTGTCGTCATTGTGTTTAATAGTTTTTTCTTACTTTTCATAAAATTATCGTTGTAACATTGAATGTATGCAATTAGCTAAGGCCATGATGAAAAGAGTACATGCATCTTTTAATAATGCATTCAGACTTTCGTCAATGTTTATGGTTATTAAGTCGTATCGCCTAATTAAAAAATAAAATCTTACACAATGATAAAATCCAACCTCATTTTCAAAATAGTTGGCTGTATCATAATGAACTGATCTTAATTTGTCCATGTGTTTTTCAAAATCACTAAATACAAATGCTTTTGGAGTAAGGTAAAAATCCCATGAGAAAATTGTCTTTCTTGCGGTCTCTAAATTTGAACTTTGTTTTGAGATTTTCTTTCTATATAATATGCACAAAAACCGTGGTATGATTCAAAGAAAACTGTTTTTATACCTTTAATGATGCTATCGTGGTGATCAAAGATAAAAACAAGATCTTCAACAGCTTCAAGAGCACCTCGAAGTTTCGTTAAAAACCATTCCCACTAAACATCGTTTTTTGAATCCTTTAATTTGAATGTAATAGGATAAATTTAATCATTTCCGTTAAGAGTAGCAACAACAAATATGATGCCTCGATATATACCCTTTAGGAATGTTCCATCAATAGCAATAATCGGTCGAATTGTTGTACGAAAGCCATTCAAAAAGACTCCAAGTGTTATGAAGAAGTATAAGAAGTTTGCGTCATCGTCAGTTTCTATATGCATTATTGTACCTAGATTCTGCTCTTTGAGTATATAACAAAATTGTGGCAGTAAGTTGAATGATTCAGTTGGGTCTTTACACACTAATTTTAATACTCTTCTCTTACTAGCCACGCCTTATGGTAAGATACCCACACTCCAAATTCTCAATGTATGTTATAACGAATGTTGTTTAGAGTATAAATCATGTTAAGGTTCTGAAATTTGTCCATCACAAATTCACTAATAAATCGACTGGTTACTTATTGGTGGTCTGGATTTAGTTGGTCACTTCTACAAATATGCTTGGTTTCAAATTGTTTAATATACCAATATCCACCTTCTCTATCTGTATTTGTTACTCGCATCCATCATTTGCAACCATTGACTACACATCTAATCTCAAATCGATCTATCGTTGATTTTGCAACTTGAAATTGAAAATGATTCTTCAATGTCAGTATACTCAATGCATCTCGTAACTCATTTGAATTAAAAAGTAGTCCAACATCTATCACGTTATATGTAGACACGGACAATACATCCTGTGGTGTAGAAAATGATGGTGAAATAAGTGATATATAACAACCATTTGATGGACAACTTAATGGACCAGCCTTATCATCACTAATCCTTATAGATGTGTCACTGTTATGAACTTGCTGACTCAAGTTTGCACTTCGATTAGTATCATCTTCACAATCATTCCTACACGGATGAGGTAGCATATCATTAGTCATGTTAACACTTTTACCATGCACATATGGTTGAACCTAAAAAAAATCATATACATGATCTTCATTTATTCGACAAAACACATATTCTCCTCGGCTAACTAGAGTTTTACGTTGTATTGGTGCAGGATTTACAGGATTTATATCATATTGTGTATAATGTTGATTATAGTCGAATTGATTACTATCTTAAGAAGAAACGACTGGTTATGTAAGGACTTCTGTATCAACAGCAAACACGTTATTATAAGTCACCCTGGGCTCAATAGGAACTACTTACTCCGTAGATACAAAAAACCTTTACAGCTTCACGCCCTAATACTGTACATAAAACTGGATACACTATAATCATCATCAATATCCACATGTATCTCTGAAACTAGTTTTCAATTAAAAGTTAAATTTTATTGGGTTAATTTTAGTGCACTAATATGTCATAATCAATAATTCATGGTACTTGATATCTTTTAGAATAGATCGGACTCTTCTATCGTGGTATTTTTCTGAACTATCAGATAACATAATTTACAATCCTGTATATCAAAGACCAATAGATATAATTTTAGTCTTATATCAAAATTTTAGAAATTAATATAAAATAAATAATGTTTATAACTTTTATAATATAAAAAATTATTTTTAATATAATAACTAAAAAAAAAGTTTAACTATTAAATTATAATTTTTAAAAAATTTATTAATTATAATATATAAAATAAATATAAAAATAATTATATATTCTTGTATAATAACTTAAAGAAACACATGCCTCTGGCCATTTAACTCATAGTAATAATTTAACTTTTGACTTCGGGTATTATTATAGTCCTAATTTTTTGATATATAAATAAAATATTTAAAAATATTACTTAATTATTTTATAATAATATTTATATACTTTAAATTAAATATAAATTATAAAAATTTAAATTAATTTTTTTAAAAATTTATAATTTAAATATATAAAAATTTAAAAATATATTTTTTTATTGTTACATAAATTGTTAAAAAAAATATTTAAATGAAAAAATATAAAAAATAAAATTTATATTTATTTATAACCTACAATTAAAATTTGAGAGCATAACTAAAATTAATTAAAACTATAAAAATAAGACTATTTTCAACAAGAAATTCATTTTATTATTACATTAACTTTACAATTTTTAAACCATTACAACCACCGCACTTCCTAAAGACAAAACAATTATTCCATAAGAGAACATGATGCGCTGTAATTACTAACAGAGACAAATATTTGACTCAACCAGATATTTCAATGTGCTTGACGTTAGGTTTTGTCACTCCTTTCTTTGGAACAGTAACAGTGAGAACTCCATTCTCCATGAAAGCCTTAATTTGATCCATTTTTGCATTCTCCGGCAGCCTAAACCTCCTGGAGAACATACCACTGCTCCGCTCCACGCGATGCCAAGTGTCCTTTTTGTCTTCCTTCTCGATATTCCTCTGTCCGCTAATTTCAAGAACTCTGTCATCTTCGACCTCCACCTTCACTTCCTCTTTCTTCAGCCCTGGAAGGTCGGCCTTGAACACGTGAGCTTCTGGGGTTTCCTTCCAGTCCACGCGGGTGCTCACGAAAGCTGACGCTTCTGGGGTTTCACGACGCTGCTGCGTCGGTTGCCAAAGAAGCTCGGAATCAACGACATCTTTTCTAATAAGAATCAGAGATTTACTGGGAATACGATCGGTTGCTGCACTGATTATTGCTTCTTTCAACGTTGCAATTGCTGTTACGAGGCGGTGACGAGTGACTGGTACTTATAACAAGCACAAGAGATTTCTGGTAATTTCGCGACCAATCCACAACCGTTTTGATCAAGGAAAGCTCAAACAAACTCGCCAAAGTCTATAAATTCGCGAGTTCGCTAGAATTATCTGGGTGTTGTTTGTTATGGGCTTCCAAGCCTAAGCAATTATTTTTAATATAGAGAATGGGAAAGGCCCAGCCATCAAAACCTATATTTTGGTGTACGACATAGCGTCTCTTATTAGAATGGAAATCACTCAGATTTTAGAATACTTTTATAATTTCACCTATCACCTAAGTGATTCGAGGGATTTTACAACTCTTCTTTTTGTGGTGCCAGATCCGCAAAGCAACCCCTTTCTACAACTCTTTCTTGAAAATTCCTTGGTAGTAGGTCCAAGCATTTCGATCCAAGAACAAGACCAAGTCGAACCACCCACGAGAAAGGCTGCTCACCGTTGGCTATCCCCCAAGCTGTCTCAAGTAGTTGTTTCTCATCCATGCTAGCCATGCTTCCAAAACCTACATAGATGACAGACTTGGGGGCTTGCTTATTTAGCCAAGAGTGAAATAGAAATGGTTGGCACTAGTTTGTGAAAAGGGCCTATGGTGAAAGTTGAAGCTGAGAAAAGTTCTTGAACTTTTGTTAGTGCTTCCTTTTCAAGGAAATCCACAATGTTCAAAATAATAGCTGAACTCTTTTTCATTAAGTCTGTCAGAGCATCTCTCAAGTCTAACAGAGAATCAGTTGCAGTTTCTCTCGTGGAAGCAACTAGCTCCGTAAGCCGGAAGGCCTGGAGCTCGGGCCCATGTTCCTGTGACATAGGTTCTGTTGCACAATTAGATGAGTTATTAAATAGTTCGTGAGAACAAGTCAGATTGGCTGAATGCCTCTGTTTCAAGTTTTAACTGATTAAAACTGTTAAAAACAAACAAGATAGATATCTTGTTTGCCAAGGTAGCCCTTTCATTTTTTTTCTAATATTGCTACTGGTACAGTTTGCACGCGTTCCTAAATTTAAACATAGTCAGAATGATTTCAATATAAAATTAACTGAACATACTAAATGCACGAGGGAGATATGCAAAACATAAAGCAGGATATGTAACCTTGCTTTTGAAGACAGTAAAGACAGCAAAGGCCAGAATTGTGGCAGCAAGGCTTGTGCGCACACTAATTCCTGGACACTTGAAATGATCAGCAAGACTTTGAGCGAAGTGCATAAGCCCATCACAGACGATAGGAGATCTGATCATGTTGATCCTGTACTTTCAACAACTGTTGTATGCATTCGATCAACCGCCCTTTACAATTCTTGTTAAGAGCCGAAAGTATGCGTACAAAATCCCCCAACGAGACTCCGATTTGGGATAAGTTATCCGACATCTGCATGAATGTGATTTCTGGGTGATTAGATGGGTTGGGAGAGTTGAACTGTTGGTAAATAATGGTGACTGAAACATCCTTTTGAGTGGAGAATTGTGGTAAGCTGAAGCATAGGGTTTACGTGGCCTTGAATGGGTAAAACAGAAACATCAAGCCGCTGACTTTCTGTTCCGATTGTTTCTCCATTCTTTTCCTGTTCATAATGCTACAAAATTAAGCGAGAACTTTAGCGGCTAATCGGAATCAACGCCATGAAAAATACATAGGAGAAGTTACGTTCTTGAGTTCGTAGCTGTTTACCAAGCATTAACACCTTACAGGTTGGACTTCATAACATGGAGACATTTCGTACATCATCGTTCTATTTCTATCCGGCTTCATTCAACTTTATCGTTCACTAGATCTTACTGGATTCGTTTGCAACTTTATACCCTATAGTAATAAATTATGCAGACATTTAGTATTCTGTCGACTAGCACTTTCAGTTGTTACGTTAGTGTATCCGAGCTACAGCAAGCAGTTGGAAATCTGTAAATATATGAATCTCAAATTATGAATTTCCACTCCATTACCAAGGCACGAATAGAAAATTTAATCTGCCTATTGCAAAAGATGAGCCAGAAAAGACACTTCATTATTACATTAAGAACAACATTACATTTTTTCCACGCCATTACACACACCACCCCTTTCATAAAGCCAAACTGTTATTCACATTATGAAGATAGAGAAATATTACTTCAACCAGAGACTTCAATGGCCTTGACGTTGAGTTTTGTCACTTCTTTCTTTGGAACAGTGACAGTCAGAACTCCATTCTCCATTGAAGCTTTAATCTGATCCATCTTCGCATTCTCCGGCAGCCTAAATCTTCTGGAGAACATACCACTGCTGCGCTCCACGCGATGCCAAGTGTCCTTCTTGTCTTCCTTCTCTATATTCCTCTGTCCGCTAATTTGAAGAACCCTGTCATCTTCGACCTCCACCTTCACTTCCTCTTTCTTCAGCCCTGGAAGATCGGCCTTGAACACGTGAGCCTCTGGGGTTTCCTTCCAGTCCACGCGGGTGCTCACGAAAGCCGAGGTCTCTTGAGGGAATTGAGAAGATAAAGCAGAAGGGAAAGGGAAGTCCTTGAACGGATCCCAGACATCAAGAGAGAATGGATCAAAAACGTTGCTGCGTCTGTTGCCAAAGAAGCTTGGAATCAACGACATTTTTTTCAAAGAAAGAATAAGAATTGGCTGTTTACCGAAAGTGTAATTGGTTGCTCTTCTGCGGATGGCCTGCCTCAACTTGCCGTCGCTGACTGCAGGTGCAAACCAGTGTCGGGTATTTAAAGCAAGCGAAAGAAATTTCTAGTAATATCCCGGGCACTCCATAATCGTTTTGATCAAGGAAGGCTCTAGCTCTCTCGCGAAGTCAATCATTTCGCGGGCCCGCTAGACGGCTCTGGGTGTTGGTTTCCTTATGGGCTTTCAAGCCTAAGCTGTTCTTATATAAAATGGGAAAGGCCCATCTCATCATTAAATCGGTCGAATAATTTATTTTGTCGTCGTAACATCATACGAATCACGACATATCGTATTAGGCTCAATGTTTTGGATGACATAGCATCTTTTATAGGATTGGAGGACAACATGCTACAACAATCAGTTTATGTATGAAATGAAATCGCAATATGACATTCTATTATTAGAATAAAAATCCTTTAGATTTTAGAATTATTAATTTATGGAGCCATGAACTCCATCCCGCCAGTATGAGAAAAATGAACAGTAAGCTGTGACAAATAACAAACCGTCGAATACAATTAGAATGAATTGATTAATTTCACCAAATCATTCAAGGAATTGTTGGAAAAACGACCATACCTGGTACAAAGTTCAGCATTCTCCTTTAAATACCGGGCCCTCTGCCTCATCTCCACCCCTCTTCATCCACCGTTAATCTTCTCACTGCTCTTTCTACTTCCCCTCTCTGCACCTCATTCTCCAACTCCGATCCCACTTTCCACACATGACTTAAGTATCTTGCGTTCACCTTCTGGTCTCCAGAATTTGGTCTGCATATCATTGGAACTCCTTTCCTTTGCTTTCCAGGGTCAAGTTCCAACCACAGTGACTCCAAAACCCTTCCACTGAGCCATGAGCCAACACTTCTTTCTGGGGGTGCCTTGCACGCTATAACTCGAGCCAATCTGAATCACGCGTTGAGCCAGGTCGAACCACCCTGTTTTGTATTGGCCAAGCCCCAGGCCATTTCAGCTAGCTCATTATCATCTATTAGTGTTGCGCTTTCGAGAGTTAATATGTAACTGAATTCTTAGTCTTCTTGTGATGGAGCAAATTTGTGCAGGGGGCATATTTAGTAGAGTGAAACCTTGCATCGCTGTTGGATCTGTGCCCATGATGATTGCTCAAGGAATTCCATTGAATTGAAAATGAAAGCTGCGAGTGCTTCTAATTTGGAAATAGGTAAATCCTTCAACCCGAGGTTCAAAACCTGGGACTGTCCTGTGACCAAGACCAGTACTTTGGAAACAAGGCATTGCGAGAAATAAGCAAAGTTGCACCCGCGGGGCGCAAGATGATGCTCGGAAGCTGCAGCTGATGGGCCACTGATTCAGAGAAGTACCGATTTCGTCGTCGATGATGCAGGAGATCATCTCTCTTGTGCCTTAAGTTTGCTCCATCAACCAAGCCAAGTACTCAAAAGGCGCTTTGCAATTGTCCTAGAGACGCGTAATTGAAGCCATCACATCCGAGATGGCTTAAATGAATGCGATTAGGGGTATTAAATTTGTTGTGTGCAACCGTTAACGGAGAAGCCCTTTGAATAAAGAATGCTTCCGAGCGGAAGCTTTGAGTTTATGCGTACCTTGAATGGGCACGGCCCTAGCACCACTGGGCTTTGTCTCTTGTTTTCCATATGTGTGTGTGAATGTTATTGCAAGTCCTAATGGAATTCATTAGGACAACTATGAGACCACATCATACTTTAACTGAATAATATCGGTGGTGGTTATGGAATTGTTCCGACTATAATTTGGAAGAGCTGAAGAGAGTTGTGCTCGGAAAATGGTTGCAATGATAGTATATTTGTCATTTACGTTGATCTGCCTTCGATTTGATGCAGCTATGCAGAAACCTGGAAAATGAAATGAAACAGTTATGCCGTCTATCATATTTGTTTGAATGTGGCCCAGATCTATGAGAATGAGATAACTTGCATGCGGTGTTTTTGTTGGCAGGCTCGTGCCTAATGTTGGAATCTTTTGGACTATTTCGTAGGTCATTCAGATTCGGGCAAATAACACCTCCAGTATAAAATCAAATCAAGCGGAGAATGATGTCAAGAGATCAGCAGAACTACTACTAAATGCCAAGAGAATCAATGCCATAACTATACCAATGGTCTAAATGTAAACAAACTTCATAATCCGAAATTTAAAAGCCAGAAAAATAAGAAAGCCCAAATTCTTATAATTATAGGTACGTTGATATGCTAAAATACTGCAGCTGAAAATATAGGTGGTTTAGATCCACTTTCCTTCGATCAGAATGATAGGAGTTTCTGTGCCAAATCCTTCGGTGAATTGTAGCAGGAACCACCTTCCCTCAGTGTCTGCTCCAATTTCTACTTCAAAAGCATGGCTCTCTTTCTCACCTCTTCGCCTTCTGAATCCACCATGAGCCTTCTTATGGCTTTCTCTATCTTCTCTCTCTCCAACTCACTCTCCAATTCTAGGCCTACTTTCCAGACATGGCGGATGTACCTCGAGTTCAAGTTTTGATCCCCAATAAATGGCTGACACAGCATTGGAACTCCTTCTGAAATGCTTTCCAGAGTAGAATTCCAGCCACAATGGCTCCAAAACCCACCCACAGCACCCAATTTACAGATTCTGCCAGAAATCTCAATGGCCTTGACATTAGCTTTCTTGACCTTCGCTTTAGGAACAGTGACAGTAAGAACACCATTCTCCATTGAAGCCTTGATCTGATTCATCTTTACATTCTCCGGCAAGCTGAACCTCCTCGAGAACTTGCCACTGCTACGCTCCACGCGATGCCACGTGTCGTTCTTGTCTTCCTTCTCTATGCTCCTCTCTCCGCTGATTTGAAGCACCATGTCGTCTTCAATCTGGACCTTCACTTTCTCTTTCTTGAGACCTGGAAGATCGGCCTTGAACACGTGAGCTTCTGGCGTTTCCTTCCAGTCCACACTCGTATTGACAAAAGCTGAGGTTTCACGAGGGAAATGAGATGCAAGCGACGACGAAGAAGAAGAAGCAGGAAAAGGAAAATCTTTGAATGGATTCCAAACATTAAGAGAGAATGGATCAAAGAAGTTTCCTCTTCGAATGAGCGACATTTTCAATAAGAAGATGTAGGATCAAAAATTATGAACTTCCATTTCCTTACCAAGCCACAAACAGAAAATTTAACCGACCCTGCATACTGCAAAAGATGAACTGAAACAAGAAATTCACTTCATCATCACATTAAGGACAACATTACATTTTCCACACCATTACACACACCTTTCATAAAAACATAACTATTATTCCAATTATGAACATGGAGAAATACTACTTCAACCAGAGACTTCAATGGCCTTAACGTTACGTTTTTTCGCTCCTTCCTTCGGAACAGTGACGGTAAGAACTCCATTCTCCATTGAAGCCTTAATCTGATCCATTTTCGCATTCTCCGGCAGCCTAAACCTCCTGGAGAACATACCACTGCTCCGCTCCACGCGATGCCAAGTGTCCTTCTTGTCTTCCTTCTCTATATTCCTCTGTCCGCTAATTTCAAGAACTCTGTCATCTTCGACCTCCACCTTCACTTCCTCTTTCTTCAGCCCTGGAAGGTCGGCCTTGAACACGTGAGCTTCTGGGGTTTCCTTCCAGTCCACGTGGGTGCTCACGAAAGCTGAGGTTTCTTGAGGAAATTGAGAAGATAAAGCAGAAGGGAAAGGGAAATCCTTGAATGGACCCCAAACATCAAGAGAGAACGGATCAAAGACGCTGCTGCTGCGTCGGTTTCCAAAGAAGCTCGGAATCAACGACATCTTTTCTAATAAGAATCAGGGATTTACAGGGAATACGATCTGTTGCTGCGCTGATTATTGCTTGTTTCAAGTTTTCAATTGCTGTTACGAGGCGGTGATGAATGTCTGTTACTTATAACAAGCAAAAGAAATTTCTGGTAATTTCGCGACCAATCCACAACCGTTTTGATCAAGAAAGGCACTAGCAAACTCGACAAGTCTATAAATTCGCGGGCTCGCTAGAATATTCTGGCTGTTGGTTGTTATGGGCTTCCAAGCCGAAGCAATTATTTCTATTATAGAGAACGGAAAAGGCCCAGTCCATTTGTCAAAACTCATATTGCTGAAATGTTTGGACGGCATAGCGTCTCTTATTAGAATGGAAATCACTCAGATTTGAGAATATTTTTCTAATTATAATGAATTGACTAATTTCACCCAAGTGATTCAAGGGATTGTAGAAACCACCACTTTTTCCAATACAAAGTCCAGCATTCTCCTTAAAATCCTTGCCCTCTGCCTCATCTCCGTCGCTTCTTCATCCACCATTAACCTTCTCAATGCTCTTTTTACTTTCTCTCTCTGCATCTCATTCTTCAACGCCGATTCCACTTTCCGCACGACTTAAGTATCTTACACATTCACTTTCTTGTCTACAGAATTTGGTCTGCAAATCGTTGCAACTGCTTCACTTATGCTTTCCATGGTCGAGTTCTAACAACGGTGGCTCCAAAACCCTCCCTCTGATCCAGGAGCCAACACCTCTTTCTGGGCTGCCTTTTAGGCAATGACTCAAGCCAATCTGAACCACGCACTGAGACAGTTCGAGCCTGTTAGACATATGGACCATTATGCATGTTTAGGAGGGAAAAAAAAACAGTAAACAAAAATGAAAACTGGCGACGAATAAACGTACGTGCAGTACTTCCAGGCATTGATGTGCAGTGCTTTTTCCGTGTAACTTTGGCATTTTTGAACTTCAACAATGGATGGCGTATTTTAGAATGCTAAGCTTATGGACCCCATGCACAATTGCACCTATACAGAGAAATATCTCATCTTGTGCCTTAAGTCTCCCCATCAACTCAGCCAAGCATTCCTGAAAAAGCTATGCAATTGTCATTGAGACGCATAATCAAAGCCATCATATCGCCAGAGGAAAATTCGAACTCATTTAAGCCATCTGGGATGACTAGGAAATTAAAATTAAGGTGATTTGAAGAATTAGGGGAATTAAATTTGTTGTGTGCAATCGTAATGAAGAAGCCCTTTGAATAAATAATGCTTCCCAGCGGAAGCATTGGGTCATCCCCGAGTACAGCTCCAACTATGACACCAATGGTACTTTCACTGAGTAATATCGGTGGGGATTATGGAGTTTTTCCAACAATAGTTTGGAACTGAAGAGGGTTCGTGTTTCGAAAATGGTTGTAATGACAGTATATTTGTCATTATTAAGTTGAACAGCTTTCAATTTGATGCAGTTATGCAGGAACTCGGCAAATGAAATGAAACAGTTATGGCGTTTGTCATATTTGCTCGAGCCTAATATTGGAATCTTTTGGCTTGTTTCCTAAGTCATTCGGATTTGGGCAATTATGTCTCCGGCAAAAAATCAAGCCGAAAATGGCTTCAGTAGATCAGCAGATACACAACTAAATGCCAAGAGAACCATTCCCTGAACTACTCCATTGGTCTAAATGCAAACAAACTTTATAATTACAGAGAAATCTGAAATTTAAAAGTCAGCAAACTACTAAAGCCCAAATTCTTAGAATTATAGATACATTGATACACTACAAATACTGCAGCAGAAAATATAGGTGGTCTAGATCCATCTTCCTTTGATCAGAATGATAAGAGTTTCTCTGCAAAATTATTCAGTGAATTATAGCAAAAACCGCCTTCCCTCGGAGTCAGCTCCAATTTCTGCTTCAAAAGCGCGGCTCTCTCTCTTTCTCTTCGCCTTACGTATCGTCCACGAATCTTCTCATAGCCAACGGTCGAAACATCACAGATGTACCTCACGTTCAAGTTTTCATCCTCAAAAAATGGCCGACACAGCACTGGAACTTCTTCGGAAATGCTTTTCAGAGTATAAATCCAGCCACAATGGCTCCAAAACCGACCCACAGAACCATGAGCTAACATTTCCTTTGTGGTGCCCAACCCGCAAAGCAACCCCTTTCTACAACTCTTTCTTGAAAATTCCTTGGGTAATAGTTCCAAGCATTTGAAGCCACGAACCAGACCAAGTCGCACCACCCACAAGAAAGGCTGCTCACTGTTGGCTAGCGCCCAAGCTGTCTCGAGTAGTTGTTTCTCATCCATGCTAGCCGTGCTCCCAACACCTACATAGATGATAGACTTGGGGGCTTGTTTGTTTAGCCAAGCAATGAAATTAGTATCTTCCTTAGTAATGAACTAGAAATGGTTGGATATAGTTTGTGAAAAGGGCCTATGGTGAAAGTTAGCTTTAAGAAAAGTTCTTGAACTTTTGTTAGTGTTTCCTTCTCAAGGAAATCAAGTGTTCAAAATAATAGCTGAACTCTTTTCCATCAAGTCTGCCAGCGCAGCTCTCAACTCTTAACAGGGAATCAGTTGCAGTTTCTCTTGTGGAAGCTACTAGCTCCTTAAGCTAGGGGGACTGGTGCTCGGGCCCTTGTTCCTGTGACATAGGTTCTGTTGCACAATTAGCATGCAAGTAAAATGAAACAATTTAGACAATGAGAGCAAGAAAGGAATATATAAACTTTAGATGAGTTATTATTAAATAGTTTGTGAGAACAAGCCGGATTGGCTGAATGCTTCTGTTTCAAGTTTTAACTGATTTTGTACGTTTCAGGACCTACGGTTTGCACGCGTTCCTAAATTTAAATATAGTCGAATGATTTCAATATGAAATTAACTGAACATACTAAATGCATGAGGGAGATATGCAAAACCTACTAAGGCAGGATATGTAACCTTGCTTTCAAAGACGAGTAAAGACAGCAAAGGCCAGAATTGTGGCAGCAAGGCTTGTGCACACACTAATTCCTGGAAGCTTAAAGTGATCAGCAAGACTTCGAGCGAAGTACATAAGCCCATCAACAACTGTTGTATGCATTCGATCAACCGCCCTTTACAATTCTTGTTAAGAGCTGAAAGTATGCCTACAAAATCCCCCAATGAGACTCCACTTTGGGATAAGTTGTCTGAGAATAGTGACTAAAGCATAGGATTTATGTGGCCTTGAAATGGGTACAACAGAAACACCAAGCCGCTGACTTTCTGCTCCGATTGTTTCTCCATTCTTTTCCTGTTGATAACACTGCAAAATTAAATGAAAAACTTAAGTGGCTAATCATAATCAATGCCATGAAAATACATAGGAGGAGTTACGTTCTTGAGTTCTTAGCAGTTTACAAAGCATTACCACCATGCAGGTTCGACTTCATAACACGAAGACATTTCATACTTCATTGTTCTATTTCTGTCCAGCTTCATTCAACTTTATCGTTGACTGGATCTTCCTGCATGAGTCTGCAACTATATACCCTATTTTAATTAATTATGGGGACATTTCGTATTATATTGACTAGCACTATTGAGTTCTTTTCTCCAGGATTAATGCAGCACAATGATAAGTATCTATATCTGTTCCGGCATCGACAAATGGCGTGTTCTGACAAAATTCATCAGAATGTGACTATTAACCAAGCCCACCTCTATGTAAGTATAAATTCAAAAGTTAACCATTATTTCATTACATTATATATTTGAATTTGACTATCACTAACTATAGTTTATAACTTTACTATCATGATTACTCTACTTATAGCGGAGCAGGCCTTATGAGTCAGTAGACTTCTCCAACATTGAGATTCACATTCGAGGCAATTATGTAGGTGTGTATAGGCCATGGAGGACAATGGATTTTGTTCTGATGCCTACGTTGATTTGTGGAGATAATTGGGTTGCGATGTCAGTAGATTTGGTTCGACATAACATCGCAGTTTACGATTCCTCCATAAGGGGCTATTCCGCCCTAAAGATATCCCACATGATGAAGCCCATCTGCCTTTTACTACCGGTGGCACAACGCAGGTTTGGATTCTAGGATGATCGGCCAGATTGCATAAACACCAACATTCCATTCAAGTGTTATAGGCCGCAAGGTACACCAACACAAACTATAAATAGTGGGGACTGTGGGGTTTTTACTTGTAAATATATTGAATACATTATTTTAGGCCAACAATGGGATTTCACATCACAGCACGACACATTCTTTAGAATTAAAAGGGTCTTACACTTGTTTGTTGATCGAATACATTGATGTATGACGTGTAAATTATTTATGTAAATAAATTATTTAGTTGCAACTTTGGTTGTGTGTTGTGCATTGATGTGGTAATCGCAGAAATTTATAGATGTATGAACTGGGTTGAGTATATACATACTGAAACAAGTGAAATATCGCTGTCCTAGGTACGACCAAAACTCCCCTGGGTCTGGTAAGCATCCTTGGATCCCAACCCAGTTCCTAGAGCCCTGGGTCCCAAGACCTAGAGCCTAACAGGCCCTAGGTCCCCGAATTAGGGCAATTTGGGCCTTGGGTTCCCAGATTCAGGGCTTTTTTTTTCCTCTGGGTTCCCGCACCGCTGGGCATTTGGACCTTAGATCCAAGGACCCAGGGACGCTTACTGGACCTATGGGAGTTTTGGTCGTACCCAAGGTAGTTATATTTCACCTGTTCTAGTATGTATATACTCTACCTTTTTTGGCCCCTGGGTTCCCGACCCCAGGGCATTTGGACCCTAAGTCCCCAGATCCTGGGAATTTCTACCCTTGGGTCCGAGAACCCAGGGAAGGTATCCCGTCATCCAGAATCGTAAATGGTGTTTTATAGTAGGAAATAAATAAATATTAACAAATAATTTTTAAAATAATAATAATAATAATAATCACAAATTAAATTAAGTTTCCTTCAAATTCAAGGGGTTTTTATATGTTGCACGATTGTGTTTGCGTTGCTTGCATCGAGAACACCTCCGAACGGCCATTTTTTCACCCAAAGATGAGATGTGTGTATTCCTTGGTCGACCATATGGGAGACAACCTATAAGTGGTTTCATAATGGTTGCATGAATGTACCATTGCAGGTACTAGATGGGAGACGGTTCGTATTGCTTGCATCGAGAACACCTCTAAATGGACCTATGGGACTTGCTAAAATCTCGAATCACCAGCAAGATGAATCTTTGGTGCATACACGGCCAACAATGTACCATTGTGATAATAGTTGGAGCAAAATTCTTTATACCTACCCTTGACGAATCTAATTGCTGCCATTGCGTAAGCATATGATAGCTGTTATAGGTTGATGCGCCTACACTGACATGTTTTTGAATTAAGGTTGACCACTGTAATTTTACTTTGACCTCTGACTTCAAACTCATAATGTGAAATTGGATAAACAAACAGAGTTAGCGAAATGAATTCTTCCATTTTCTTTTTTGCAATTGTTGCTTCAATTAATGTGTCGCCATCGTGTTTAGTAGCTTTTTCTTTCCTTTTATAAAACTATCGCTATAACATTAAACGTATCCAATTAGCTAAGGCCATGATGGGAAGAGTATGTGCATCCTTTAATAATGCATTCAGACTTTCGACAATGTTTGGGGTCATTATGTTGTATTGCCTAATTGAAAAATGACATCTTGCACAACGATAAAATTCGACCTCATTTTCGAAATAGTTGGCTGCATCATAATAAACTGACTTCAACTTATCCATGTGTTTTTCAAAATCACTAAACACAAATGCTTTTGTAGCAAGATAAAATCCTATAAAAAAAACATCTTTCTTGCGGTCTCTGAATTTGAACTTTGTTTTGAGATTTCCTTCAATATAATATGCACAAAAACCGTGGTATAATTCAAGAAAAACTGTTCTTATACCTTTAATGATGCTCTCGTGGTGGTTAGAGATAAAAACAAGATCTTTAACAGCTCCAAGCGCACCTTGTAGCTTAGTTAAAAATCATTCCCACGAAGCATCATTTTTTGAATCCCCAACTCTGAATGTGACAGGATAAATTTGATCATTTCTATCAAGAGCAACAGCAACAAACATGGTGCCTCGATATGTACCCTTTAGGAATGTTCCATCAATAGCAATAATCGACCGAATTGTTGTACGAAAGCTTCTCAAAGAGACTCCAAGTGCCATAAAGAAGTATAAGAAGTTTGCATCATCATCAGTCTCTATATGCATTATTGTACCTAGATTCTTCTCTTTGAGCATGTAACAAAATTGTAGTAATAAATTGAATGATTCAGCGGGGTCCCCACACGCTAATTTTAGTACTCTTCTCTTGCTAGTCACGTCTTATGCTAAGATACCCACACTCCAAACTCTCAATGTATGTTATCACGAATGTTTTTCGAAGTGTAAATGCTGTTAAGGTCCTTAAATTTGCCTATCACAAATTCACCAATAAATCGACTGGTTGTTTATCAGTAGCCTGGATTTAGTTGGTCACTTCTACAAGTATGCTCAGTTTCAAATAGTTTAAGACACCAATATCTACCTTCTCCATCTGTATTCGTTGCTTGCATCCGCCATTTGTAATCATCGACAACACATTTAACCTTAAATCGATTTTGCAACTCGAAACTGAAAATTATTCTTCAGTGTCAGTACACCTAATGCATCTCATAACTCCTTTGAATTGAAAAATAGTCCAACATCTATCACGTTATATGTAGACACGGACAATGCATCTTGTAGTGTAAAAAATGATGGTGAAATAAGCAGTATACAACGACCATTTGATGGACGACTTGATGGACCAGCCATGTCATCACTAATCCTTATAAATGTGTCATTGTTACGAACTTACTGACTCAAGTTAACACTTGAATTAGTATCATCTTCGCAATCATTTTTGCACAGATAAGGTGGCATACCGTTAGCCATGTCAACACCTTCATCGTGCACATATGGCTGAGCCTGAAAGAAATCATGTACATGATCTTCATTTATTTGAAAAAAACACATATTCTCCATGACTAACTGGAGTTTGACGTTGTATTGGTACAAAGTTTATAGGATTTGTATCATATTTTATATAATGTTGACTATAGTCGAATTAATTATTATCCCAAGAAGAAACGACTGGTTGTGTAGGAACTTTTACATCAACAGCTGGCACATTACTGCAAGTCATTCTGGGCTCGATAAGAGCTACTTGCTCTACATATACAAAAAGCATAGACTGATCTTTACTCTTTCCTGCCCTGATACTGCACATAAAACCAAATACACTATAGTCGTCATTAATATCAACATGTATCTCTAAAACTAGTTTTCAATTGAATGTTGAATTTTATTGGATTAATTTTAGTGCACTTATATATCATAACCAATAATTCATGATACTTGATATCTTTTAGAATAGATATAAGTCAAACCCTTTCATCACGATTTTTTTCTAAACAATCAGATAACATCATCCACAATCCTCCATATCAAAGACCAACAGGTATAATTTTAGCCTTATATCAAAATTTTAAAAATTAATATAAAATAATTAATATTTATAATTTTTATAATATAAAAAATTATTTTTAATATAATAGCTAAAAAAAAATTTAACTATTAAATTATAATTTTTAAAAAATTTATTAATCATAATATATATAATAATAAATATAAAAAATAATTACATATTCTTGTATAATGACCTAAAGCAATGGGTTGATCGTCCAACTGTAATTTAACTTTTCTCCTAAGAGAATATGCCTATAATTTAATGTGGAGAATGGGAAAGGCCCAGCCCAGCCATCAAAACCTATATTTTGGTGTACGACATTGCTTAAATATTTGGACGACATAGCGTCTCTTATTAGAATGGAAATCACTCAGATTTTAGAATACTTTTCTAATTAGAATGAATTGACTAATTTCACCTAAGTGATCCGAGGGATTGTAGAAAGAAAAGTCCAGCCTTCTCCTTAAAATCCTTGCCCTCTGCCTCATCTCCATCGTTTCTTCATTCACCATTAATCTTCTCACTGCTCTTTTTACTTTCTCTCTGTGCATCTCGTTCTTCAACGACGCAAATTCCACTTTCCGCACGACTTGAGTATCTTACACATTCACTTTCTTGTCTACAGAATTTGGTCAACTCCTTCACTTATGCTTTCCATGGTCGAGTTCTAACAACGGTGGCTCCAAAACCCTCCCTCTGATCCATGAGCCAACAACTCTATCTGGGCTGCCTTTCAGGCAATGACTCGAGCCAATCTGAACCACTTACTGAGACAGTTCGAGCCTGTTAGGCATACGGACTATATTATGCATGTTTAGGAGGGATAAAAAAAACAGTAAACAAAAATGAAAACCGGCAACGAATAAACGTACCTGCAGTACCTCCAGTCATTGATGTGCAGTGCTTTTCCGTGTAACTCTGGCATTTTTGAACTTGAACAATCGATGGTGTATTTTAGAATGCTAAGCTTAGGGACCCCATGCACAATTGCACCTATACAGAGAAATATCTCATCTTGTGCCTTCAGTCGCTCAGTCAACTCAGCCAAGCAATCCTGAAAAAGCTTTGCAATTGTCATTGAGACGCATAATCAATGCCATCATGTTGTCATTCCAGACATGGCAGATGTAACTCGAGTTCAAGTTTTGATCCTCAAAAAATGGCCGGCACAGCATTGGAACTCCTTCACAAATGCTTTTCAGAGTAGAAATCCAGCCATAAGGGCTCCGAAACCGGCCCATAGAACCGTGAGCTAACATTTCCTTTTGCGGTGCCAGGTCCGCAAAGCAGCCCCTTTCTACAACTCTTTCTTGAAAATTCCTTGGTAATAGTTCCAAGCATTTCGAGCCAAGAACAAGACCAAGTCGAACAACCCATGAGAAAGGCTGCTCACCGTTGGCTATCCCCCAAGCTGTCTCAAGTAGTTGTTTCTCATCCATGCTAGCCATGCTTCCAAAACCTACATAGATGACAGACTTGGGGGCTTGCTTATTTAGCCAAGAATGAACTAGAAATGGTTGGCACTAGTTTGTGAAAAGGGCCTATAGTGAAAGTTGAAGCTGAGAAAAGTTCTTGAACTTTTGTTAGTGCTTCCTTTTCAAGGAAATCCACAGTATTCAAAACAATAGCTGAACTCTTTTTCATTAAATCTGCCAGTGCATCTCTAAAGTCTAACAGAGAATCAGTTTCGGTTTCTCTCTCGTGGAAGCAACTAGCTCCATAAGCCGGGGGCCTGGAGCTCGGGCCCATGCTCCTGTAACATAGGTTCTGTTGCACAATTAGCACACACATAAAATGAAATAATATAGACAATAAGCTCAAGAAAGGAATTTATAAATTTTAGATGAGTTATTATTAAATAGTTCGTGAGAACAAGCCAAATTGACTGAATACCTCTGTTTCAAGTTTTAACTGATTTTTTACGTTTTAAGACCTACGATTTGCACGCGTTACTAAATTTAGTCGAATGATTTCAATATGAAATTAACTGAACATACTAAATGCATGAGGGAGATATGCGAAACATACCATGGCAGGATATGTAATCTTGCTTTTAAAGACAGTAAACACAGCAAAGGCCAGAATTGTGGAGAAAGGCGTGTGCGCACACTAATTCCTGGACACTTGAAATGATCAGCAAGACCTTGAGCGAAGTGCATAAGCCCATCACAGACGATAGGAGATCTGATCATGTTGATCCTGTGCTTTCAACAACTGTTGTATGCATTCGATCAACCGCCCTTTACAATTCTTGTCAAGAGCCGAAAGTATGCCTGCAAAATCCCCCAACGAGACTCCGATTTGGGATAAGTTATCTGAATGTGAATTCTGGATGATTAGATGGGTTGGGAGAGTTGAATTGTTGGTAAATAATGGTGACTGAAAAATCCTTTTGAGTTGAGGATTGTGGTAAGCTGAAGCATAGGGTTTACGCAGCCTTGAATGGGTACAACAGAAACACCAAGCCGCTGACTTTCTGTTCCGACTGTTTTTCCATTCTTTTCCTGTTGATAATGCTACAAAATTAAGCAAGAACTTTAGTGGCTAATCGGAATCAACGCCATGAAAAATGCATAGGAGAAGTTATGTTCTTGAGTTCGCAGCTGTTTACCAAGCATTACCACCTTGCAGGTTGGACACGTGAGCCTCTGGTGTTTCCTTCCAGTCCACGCGGGTGCTCACGAAAGCTGAGGTTTCTTGAGGGAATTGAGAAGATAAAGCAGAAGGGAAAGGGAAGTCCTTGAATGGATCCCAGACATCAAGAGAGAATGGATCAAAAACGTTGCTGCGCCTGTTGCCAAAGAAGCTTGGAATCAACGACATTTTTTTCAAAGAAAGAATAAGAATTAGATGTTTACCGAAAGTGTAATTGGTTGCTGTTCTGAGGATTGCCTGCTTCAACTTGCTGCCGCTGACTTTCGGTGCAAACCAGTGTCGGGTATTTAAAAAAAGCGAAAGAAATTTCTAGTAATATCCCGGGCACTCCATAATCGTTTTGATCAAGGAAGGCTCTAGCTCTCTCGAGAAGTCAATCATTTCGCGGGCCGGCTAGAAGGTTCTGGGTGTTGGTTTCTTTATGGCCTTTCAAGCCTAAGCTGTTCTTATAGAAAATGGGAAGGCCCATCTCATCATTAAATCGGTCGAATTATTTATTTTGTCGTCGTAATATCGTCCGAATCACCACGACATATCGTATTAGGCCCAATGTTTTGGATGACATAGCGTCTTTTATTAGGATTGGAGGACAACATGCTACACCTACCAGTTTATGTATGAAATGAAATCGCAATACGACATTCTATTAGAATAAAATCCTTTAGATTTTAGAATTATTAATTTATGGAGCCATGTGTAAGCATAAAATACTAAAACATGCTTTAAAACTGAAAATTTAAATTGCGGAAGCCATGGATAACCAACCTCTCGCCATTGCTTTTCTTCACGTTTTTGAGTGTTGCCAAAGCCTTCTAAGCTCTCTAAATCCTCTCAAGATGGTGTTTAACAAGAATTTCGAGCTTAGGGACCTTTGCAAAGCAAAACACCTCCCAATTTATAGAATTCTTCCCATCAAAGAATTCTCACACTTAATGGAGGTATTATGGCTACTCAATGCTGCAGTTTCATAATTTTAAATTTGAATTCAAGAGTTACAAAACATAATGGAGAGTTAAGGGCCATAATTTGGATGTTACAAATTTATTTCTTAATGAATTTGATTGTTACAAATTCAAAATTTGTAACTTACATTCTCCCACTTGGCCCGCAAACTTCAAATTCTCACATACAAGAAATAACATACATGAATCATGGCGATATATTATCAAAATTGATAACTTCTCTTCCATGTATTACAAATATATGATACTTCTTACTGCAACCTTAATGTGTTAATCTTAATGAATAAACCCTATGTTTATTCTTGGTCCCACATAATGACCTTAACTTAATGAATAAACTTCATGTTTATTCTAGGTCTAATACAAATTTTGTTTTCTTTCAAATAAATGTGCACACTTTATTAGAAAACAAATAATCAGAGTTTCATAAATAACAATGAATTTACATATTAGAACCAAGTCCCATATGTATTACATGATCCTTAAACCTTGATGGTGGCATGCCTTTTGTTAAAGGATCTGCAATCATCAATTCAGTGCTGATGTGCTCAATGACCACTTTATTTTCCTTAATACGTTCTCTAATGGCTAAGTACTTAATGTCGATGTGTTTACTTCGACTCCCACTTTTATTATTCTTAGCCAAAAATACAGCAGCTGAATTGTCACAATATATCCTTAATGGCCTAGAAATTGAATCCAAAAGTCTAAGCCCAGATATGAAACTCTTTAACCAAACTCCATGAGAGGTGGCCTCAAAACAAGAAACGAACTCGGCTTCCATAGTGGAAGTAGCAATCAATGATTGCTTAGCACTTCTCCAAGATACAGCTCCGCTAGCTAACATAAAGATGTATCCAGATGTTGATTTTCTTGAATCATCACAGCCAGCGAAGTCAGAATCTGAGTAGCCAACTACTTCCAGATTGTCAGTTCGTCTATACATAAGCATGTAATCTTTGGTCCCTTGAAGGTACCTTAAGACTTTCTTTGCAGCTTTCCAGTGGTCCATTCCTGGGTTACTCTGATATCTTCCCAACATTCCAACTGCGAAAGCTATGTCAGGTCTTGTACAGACTTGAGCATACATAATGCTTCCAACAACTGAAGCGTATGGAATGTTGTTCATTCGTTCCATTTCGAGATCATTTCTAGGACATTGGTTCAAATTGAACTTATCTCCCTTAACAATTGGTGCTACACTTGGAGAACAATCTTTCATCCGAAATCTTTCTAAAACTTTCTTGATATAGGTTTCTTGAGATAGACCTAAAATACTCTTATGTCTATCTCTATGTATCTTGATGCCAATGACATAAGATGCTTCACCCATATCTTTCATATCAAAATTTTTAGAAAGAAATTGTTTCACCTCATGTAGAAACCCTTTATTATTGGTTGCAAGTAGTATATCATCCACATATAGAACAAGGAAACAAATTTTACTCCCACTAACCTT
Source organism: Xylocarpus granatum (assembly GCA_019650275.1). Taxonomy (NCBI): domain Eukaryota; kingdom Viridiplantae; phylum Streptophyta; class Magnoliopsida; order Sapindales; family Meliaceae; genus Xylocarpus; species Xylocarpus granatum. The sequence goes on along the minus strand of BNST01000291.1, from coordinate 4,843 downwards.
CTGGTATATACATTGATCCATGAGATTTTCTTCAAAACCAAATGAAGAAATAATTTCATGAAATTTTAAATACCACTGTCGAGAGGCTTGTTTCAATCCATATATAGATTTCTTAAGTTTGCAAACCAAATGTTCACCATCACTGGAAGAAAATCCTTCAGGTTGTTTCATATAAACCTCTTCTTCCAAATCTCCATTAAGGAATGCTGTTTTCACATCCATTTGATGTAACTCTAAATCAAAATGAGCTACTAATGCCATAATCACACGAAAAGAATCTTTCTTTGACACAGGAGAAAAAGTTTCTGTGTAATCGATTCCTTCTTTCTGAGTAAATCCTTTGGCAACAAGTCTTGCCTTGTATCTCTCAATGTTGCCTAATGAATCCTTTTTGGTTTTAAATATCCATTTACACCCTATGGATTTAAATCCTTTAGGCAACTCAACAAGATTCCAGACTCCATTCGTTGACATAGAATTTATCTCATCTTTCATGGCATCATACCATAAGTTAGATTGCTGACAACTCATGGCCTGTGAAAACGTTTCCGGATCATTTACGGCTCCAATATTATAGTCTGACTCTTGTAAATACACAATATAATCACTAGAAATTGGTGATCTTTTTACCCTAGTAGATCTTCTTAATGTTGTTTCAACATTTTCCTGAGGATTATGTTGCATAATCGGTTGTTCAACAACTTGATCTACTAAGACATCACTAGTTTGTGAAATTTGATTATCATTTGGTTGAATATCAATCATTGTTTGATCAACATCCATTTGTACCGAAGGAATATTATTAATGACAATCACTTTAGTACTTGAAGTAGACGGTTCTGAATGATCATTCTCAGAAACTATGTTCTGGGATTGATCCCTCCCACTGATCAAGTCATTCTCAAGAAACTTAGCATTTCTTGATTCCACAAACTTAATGTGATATGATGGACAATAAAATTTGTATCCTTTAGACCTTTCTGAATATCCAACGAAATATCCACTTATGGTTCTAGGATCCAATTTCTTTTCTTGTGGATTGTAAACTCTTATTTCAGAAGGACAACCCCAAATGCGTACATGTTGCAAACTCGGTTTCCATCCTTTCCATAACTCAAATGGTGTTTTTGAAACAGCCTTAGTTGGAACCCGGTTTAATATGTACACAGCTGTCTTAAGAGCTTCTGTCCACAAGGACTTAGGAAGTTTGGAGTTGTTAAGCATACTCCGTACCATATCCAATAATGTTCGATTTCTTCTTTCTGCTACACCATTTTGGTCTGGAGAACCAGGCATAGTATATTGGGCAACAATCCCATGCTCTTGAAGAAATCTCGCAAATGGCCCAAGTGCTTGTCCATTTTCTGTGTATTTACCATAGTATTCACCACCTCTATCTGATCTCACAGATTTTTATTTGCTTACCACATTGTTTCTCTACTTCAGTTTTGAATATTTTAAAAGCATGTAATGCTTCATCCTTAGTATTCAACAAGTAAAGATACATAAATCGTGAATAATCATCAATAAAAGTGATAAAATACTTATAACTATATGAGTCTATATTGATACTACAAATGTCTGTATGTATGATTTCTAATAAGTCTGAACTCCTCTTGGCACCTTTCTTTGACTTGTTGGTCTGCTTACCCTTTATACAGTCCACACAAGTCTCAAAATCAGTAAAATCTAAAGCACTAAGTACTTTATCATTTACTAACCATTTGATTCTTTCTATGGAGATATGTCCTAATCTCCGATGCCACAACATAGAGGAATTTTCATTCATAACATTTCTTTTTACACCAGCATGAGTATGCATTGTATTATAACAAGCATTATTTTGTAAATTAATATGAAAAAGACCATCAAACAATGTACCACTTCCAACAAGATTTGATTTATAAAAAATTTTCGTAAAAGTATCCGAAAAGTTGAAGGAATATCCATAGGGTACAAGTTTAGAAATAGAAATTAAGTTTCTAGAAAAATTAGGAATATAAAAGGTCTTTTCCAGATTCATTACAAAACCACTATTGAGAATTAAACTGTATGTCCCAATAGCCTCTACAGTTGAGCTTATCTTATTTCCAGAATAGATAAAACGCTCAGCTCCCACTGGTTTCCTTAGGTTTTGCAAGCCCTGCAAAACATTCGTAATATGGATTGTAGAACCAGAGTTAATCCACCATGTGTTATGACAAACTTCAGTCATATTAGATTCATAACTTACAAAAGAAAAAGAAATACCTTTCTTAATAAAGCCATTGCTGAAATTTGATACAATCCTTCTTTATATGCCCCTTTTTCTTACAAAAGAAACATTTGGATTCTTTCTTTATTTCAGCTTGGACAGGTATTTTGCTTTTCCCTTTCTTCTTAATCTTTCCCTTTGTTGCCAAATGTGCACCTTGAATGTTGACTCCCATTTCTGCAATTAACCTTCCCTCTTCTTGAACACACATGGTCATCAATTCATTAATAGACCATTTATCTTTATGTGTGTTATAAGAAATTTTAAAGGGTCCATATGGTTGAGGAAGTGAATTCAAAATATAGTGCACAAGGAAAGGTTCAGACATTGTCACATCAAGAGTTTTCAATTGAGCCGCAATATCTCTTATCTTCATGATGTGCTCTCGCACACCAGTGATGGTGGTAAGTTTCATGGAAGAGAATTGCATAATAAGGGTACTGGCTAGTGCTTTATCTGATGACTCAAATTGTTCATCAATAGCCTTCATCAAAGCACAGAACATCATCATGCTGAGCGACTGAACCACGTATACTAGCAGAAATTTTAGTCTTTATGAACATTACACTAAGACGATTAGATCGCTCCCAACATTCATAAAGCTTAATTTGTGCTGGAGTGCTAGCATCAGTAATAGGTGATGGTTCATCTTTCCGTATAGCATAATCTATATCCTGCCACCCTAAATACAACAATATTTTCTCTTTCCATGTCTTATAATTATCTCCTACTAGTTCAGGAACATCTAAGTTGATATCAGATATATTTGTAGGTTGTGATGCTGCAAAAATACATACTTATGATGAATTTTATTGAGGCTTAAACATTATCATATTTTATCAATATAAAATATGCATAAAATATGAATCGCATGACATAAAATACTACCTGTGGGTTAAATATTTTATTCAAATAGATTCACATATCTTAATGATAAACTATTATATTATCTCTAATTTCTTAATTCCTGTGGGTAAATTAAGAAAAATAATATAATATTTTATCCTAATTAATCATATAAATGTAATAAAAATTCCTGTGGGATAAAATTTATCACATCTAATATGATCAATTACAATTAATGTCTTAAATTATATGTGATCCTTACACAATATAAAGTTTTCTCTAACTTAGGGATGCTGTGGCTACTCCCTAATATTTTAAACTTTTTATGGATCACTAAGACATTTCAATAAATATATATGCCTTATAGAAATTTTATCCAAAATATTTCTATATTTATTGTATAGGTAATAGAGAGTAATATATTTAGCTAACAATCACAGTAGGTCAATTCCCAGGAAAGATTGGAGGGGTCACAAGCGGTCCCACTTAAAACCCAACCTCCTTAGACAGAATTTTTCCAAACATGTAATTATAAGCAAATAAAATACTACAACTATACCAAACAATAATACTTCAATATGACATTTTTTTATTTACTTAAATTTTATGTATTTTTTTTAATGTATTTGCATACTATACTATTTACCGTCTCTAAAATGTATGCATAAAAATATAAAATACATAAACTCAGCAAATTATATTATTGCATCATAAAACACAAAATATATGCTTAAAATAATTAAATCCAAATTATGCATATAACATGACATAAATAATATGCATAAATTCAAACATTTAAATTATACAAGATAATTTAATTAAAAATAAATTAAATTATTAATAAATTTGATTGTATTAAAATATTTATACAAAATATATTTTAAATACAAATCACAAATTTAATAATGGGCATTTTTATTTTTGCAATTAATATTAACATTAAAAACACATAATAATATTAAATGTGTCTAATTAGCATACATCTAGTCATAGCCCAGTGGTCAAGTCTTGTTATGCATGGGCCTGGGTTCGAATCCAGCCCATTCTAATATATTTTTCAAATACTAAAGAAAACCGTATGACATGTCGTCCATGCATATTAAAGACAAACCCGTATGACATGTCATCCATATCATATTAAAGACAACCGACAAGTCATCCACTGGTAAGGGTCTTCTTCAACCTCCAGCCGGGTCAACCCGACCCGAATTCAGACCCACGAACCCGAAAACTTATCCGACCAATTTTCTAACCATTTTTGACACCGTTTTTAATGTTTTTTACGTCCAAAATGTTATAAATTCAATGTTAAAATAATTTATAACATATATTTTTAATAAAAATATAAAAATATAAGTTGCATGGAAAAATAAAAACTTTAACAAACCCATAACACTATTTCATATTTTCTCTCATGCAACTCAACAAAGTAAGCAAGGCAGAGATTATAAACATGCTCTGATACCAAATGTAAGCATAAAATACTAAAACATGCTTTAAAACTGAAAATTTAAATTGCGGAAGCCATGGATAACCAACCTCTCGCCATTGCTTTTCTTCACGTTTTTGAGTGTTGCCAAAGCCTTCTAAGCTCTCTAAATCCTCTCAAGATGGTGTTTAACAAGAATTTCGAGCTTAGGGACCTTTGCAAAGCAAAACACCTCCCAATTTATAGAATTCTTCCCATCAAAGAATTCTCACACTTAATGGAGGTATTATGGCTACTCAATGCTGCAGTTTCAT